>JAUKNK010000112.1:2207500-2622500 GCA_030765055.1 Mantis religiosa | reverse complement strand
GCAGTGACTCGTCCACTGCAGCCTTATATAGGAAAATCGCTGTTTCTGGAAGCTTCGCGGTCCGGAAAATCATCCCAAAGGTTACAGATGTTGTGGGGAGGGGAACGAGACGGAACAGGGCTCGTGCCGCTCTTCTAATCATCCCCTCAAATAGTGACACGAGATAAATGTGTAAGCGTGGACTGAATGCTTCCCGTCTGGCCCTAACTGCCAGCTGGTTCTATCGGGAATTCCGATGTTCGGGTGACAATACAAATTACATATAAATATATGATATTGCATAGAATAAAAGTAAACCGGTACCAAAATTACAAGGGGCGGAAGACTAGAAGCATTTGAAATTCGTTTGTTTTGTAGCACTGCTAATTCTACGATCTAAACAGTTCGTCTTATTGGCGCCATTGCATTATGGGTATAAACAGTTGAAGAATGTAAAAGGAAAGAGTAAAATGCCGCAATGAGATTTGAACCATTTTGGCTCCGAAAAAAGAGGTTTGATTGCGTTTCACTCAGCTCTATCTCCGGAGACAACAAATAAATAGAATGAAATGAAATGTTGCACAGCGTGAACAATGAACAGCAGCCAGAGTGTCGACTGTCAATTTAATATTAAGATTTACCGCGATGATCTTGTTTTGTTTACGAATGGTCAAGTAGCGCCCACTAGATTTAATTTGAGTACTACTTCCTGTTCCTCCAGATTGTTTCTTCTCATGACAGCATCATGACCATAAACAACAAACAACAAACAAATAATATATAAATATATGATGCAGCATAACCTAAAAATAAACAGCAACCAAAACGTCAAATATCAAGTAAATATAAAAATTTACCGCGAAGATCTTGTTTCGTTTAGGAATAGCGAGGCAGCGCCATCTAGAGTTAAATCTGAGAACTATTCGCTACTCTCTCAGGTTTTCTCATCTGACCACTACTACATCTACTTCTATACTGACTAAATTTATCATGGTACTTTTGATTGTATTTAAATGTGTATTTAAAAACATCGAATAAGGAGAAAAAGAAAACGAGAAGTAAGAAGAAGGTGAAACAAAGCAGAAATTTGTTTATTTTGGAACACTGTAAATTCTACGAGGTAAACTCTTCGCCTTATTGGCACCATTGCATAGCGAGTAGAAACAATTGAATATCGCGAAAGAAAAATAAGGAACCTGAGGTATATTAAAGATAACAGCAGTGAGGTATTGCCTAAAATGTGAATTTTGATATTATCATATAACTAAAGTTTTTTAAATAACGAATATTTACTTCGGGTAAGTTTTTTTCTCTATTTCTAGTGATGTCTCTCTAATGTGAGGGACTGTTTCAATCAAACGCACTTCAAGATCATCGATATGTATATTAGAATCTGTCAAGTTGCATTTGAACAATGCTATACCCCTTTTACACTTTTTAAATTGTATTAATTTCTCTCTCTACTTTACGTTAAACAAGCTATGCAGAAATAATCGTATTCTTAATACTTTACTTCTCTTTCTGCCATCTCAGATCCTAAGGTTCAATCAATGAAATGGATAAAATAATATTGAAATAACACCAAATAAATAAATATAAATAAATAGAAAAATAAGTAACTAAATAAACAAATGAATAAAAATACTGAATTGCATAAACAAAGAAAAGCAATCGAAAAATGGAATAATACTTAAATAACAGATCTTACAGTTATGATATGAATTCGTTTGGGAATGGCGAAGTGGCGGCCTCTAGTTATAGTTTGCAGTATTATTCCTTATTCTCTCAGATATTCTCTTCTGATTACTGTTTCATTTCCTTCACTACTGCTTACAATTATCACGGTAGTTTTAAAATTTATATAAATATAAATGAGAAATATGTATAGGTAGGAAAAAGAAGAAGGAGAATCAGAAAGGCATCAAAAGTGAGTTTGGTTTGTAACACTGCTAATTCTAGGAGAAAAACAATTTATCTTATTAGCGGCACTGCATTATGAGTAAAATATTGACAATCATGATAGGAAATATTTCAAAAACGCACAAAGAGGTTTGAAGCATTTTGGAGACTATAAATAAGTTAAATTGCGTTTCACTTATTTCTATCTCGGGAAATAACAAATAAATAGAATGAAATAAAATATTGCATAGCGTGAACAATGAACAGCAAGCAAATTTTCGATTGTCAGTGAAACATCAAGATTTCCGCGTTGAACTTGTTTTGTTTAGGAATGCCGTTGTAGCGCCCTCTAGTATTAGTTTTGGGTACTATTCCCTGTTCCTGCAGATTGTTTTTTTTCTGAGGATAGCATCATGACCATAAAGAAAATACAAGTAAACAATAAATAAAGGTGTGATGATGTATAATCTAAAAATAAACAGAAAACAAGATGTCAAATATCATGTAAATATAGAAATTCGCATCGATGACCCTTTCTTTTTCTTTGCAATTTTAAGTCCTCCAACGTTAAGTCATATAGGACGATGAATAGAATGGGTGAAATGATGCTCAAATGAGCCCAGGGTTCATAGAGCTTAGAGTTACCCAACATTCGTCTTTCAGGATAAGGGAAAACTCCGAAGGAACCTTATCCAGGTAACTCACCCTGACCGAGATTCGAACTCGGGACCTCTTTCACCGATGACCTTGTTAGGCTTAACGATAGCGTAGTAGCGCTTGTAGAAGGTCTTGAGTACTATTACATATTTCCTTAGATTTTCTCTTCTGACTACTGCTTCATTACTGTCTAAAATGTACCATGATAATTTTAAGTTGTACTTAAATGTGTATGTTAAAGTCGAATAAGGGGGGGGGAGGATGAGGAGGAGGAGGAGAAGAAGAAGAAGATGATGTAACCTGAAAACAAGTCCAAAAATTAGTTCAGTTTGTAGCACTGCATATTCTCCGAGCTAAATGGTTCGTCTAATTGGCGCCATTCTGTTGCCGCCAGCAACGTTTGAATATCGCGAAAGTAAATTCTAAAAACCGACAGAGCTGTGTATCATTTGGGGCTCGTAGTAAAGAGGTTTGTTTGTGCTTCACTTATACAAGTCTCGGGAGATAATAAATAAATTAATGAATAGATAAGGGATTAGTTAAATAAGAAGGAACCTAAAGTTGCACAAGATAAACAATAAACAGAAAACAAAATATCGGATAACGTTTATTGCCAAAATTTACTGCGATGTTTTTTTCGTTACTAATGGTGAAGAGGCACACTCCTGAATTAGTTTTGTGTAATATTCCTTATTCTTCCAGATCTTTTCCTCTGATTGCTGCTTCACCACCAAAAACAAATAACAAAGTTAATTACGAACACTTATCGTTTGAATCGTGTGTTAGGTCTAAAGTTTATATAAAAATCCTAAAGCTAAATGACGTTCAGAATTTACAGAACCTAAGCGTTTCCGGGAAACGTTTACAACATTTATTTCCATAAGAACTAATTCGGTTATCACAAACATTCCAAAACAGGATAATCTTTGCCAAAAGTGTATAATTATTAAGTGGAAGTAAGAAGGGAAGAGGAAAAAATAAGGAAGGTACAAAGTTGAGTAAAACGGTTAACAGAAATACAAATCAGACGAAAACTCTGAATGATAATAAAGTAGCTAAAACGCAGTTAAAATTCAACTCAAAAAAATTTGAAGATCACTGGAGTTATGAGTAAAAAGTGGCAAAGAGATCCGAAGTCATTTGGGGTCGTAGAAATAATGATTGGTTGCGCTTCAATTGTTTCCATCTACATAGCGCAACAAATGAATAAATAAAGTAATTTAGTTACTGAACATAAATTAGAAATTAACGATTGAGTGAATAATAAATACATTTCAATAGATCAACAGTGTATCGCAACCAAAATATAGAATGCCCATTAAATATCAGAATTTACTGTTTTGATCTCGATTCAATTACGAATTATGAAGTGGCACACTCTGGAATTAGGTTGGAGTATTATTTCCTATTCTTCCAGAGCTTTTTGTCCCGATTAATGCTATATTTACTTTACTGTTGCTTAATATTATCACGATATTCTGAAAATTTAAGTAAGTATGAATGTTATAAAAGGTATAGGGAGGAAAGAGTAGAAGCATTGAAAATTCGTTTGGCTTATAGCAATGCAAATTCTACCAATTAAACAGCTCGTCTTTTTCGCGCCAGTGCATCATGAGTATAAGCAGTTGAAGAACGTGAAAGGAGACCGTAAAAGGCGGCAAAGAGGTTTGAACCTTTTGGGCGCGGAACAAAGAGGTTTGATTGCGTTTCACTTAGTTCGATCTCGGGAGATAACAAATAAATAGAACGAAATAAAATGTTGCATAGCGTGAACAATGAACAGCAGCCAGAGTGTCGACTGTCAATTTAATATTAAGATTTACCGCGATGATCTTGTTTTGTTTACGAACGGCGAGGTAGCGCCAACTAGATTTAGTTTTGAGTACTACTTCCTGTTCCTGCAGATTGTTTCTTCTGATGATGACATCATGATCATGAAGATGAAACAATAAGCACACAATAAATAAAGGTATGATGATACATAATCTAAAAGTAAACCACAAACCAGATGTCAAATATCAGGTAAATATAAAAATTCGCAACGATGATGCAAGAAGTTAATAATTACGTGAGAGCTTTGTCAGTGTCAACTGCAGTTTTGAAGTTGTTTTATAAAATCTCATATAATTATCTTCTATCATCTACGGCAATACTATTAGGACATATTTCCGGGTATATTCTGTAACGTATGGCTGAAGCTGAACCGCTATTTGTCATTCTGTAAAATCGTAACCATAACATCTTATTGAGAGGAAGAAAGTTATCGTTAAGGATAACAAGAAGCCGAAATTTGATTTAGAAGTAAGGAATGAAGAACATCGTCGGAGATAGATAACCTTATGTTATTTGTACATCCAAAACTGAAACAATAAATTATTGTGTGTGAAAATAATGTAAAGTTTATGCTTACAAGAGTATTACACAAAGAGTTTCCTAACCTAACTTTTTTCATCTGTGGTCATTTACGCGGGGATAAAGAACATTCGAAGAAATTTTTGTTCTGAGATTCATTTCTCCGTCAGAATTATCTTGTAATCAAGCATTTACATTTAATTTTCTGCCGTGTAACCTTTGAAATACTGATTTGGATCAGAAAGTCCTACAAACTGTAACTTCTACATTCCTTTAGCACCTGATACAAAAGCAAATAAATATCCAAAATGAAAGCAGTTTCTTTGAAATTAAATGCTAGAAGATACAACATGTATATTACGAAATCACCAGAACTCGTATTTCATATCATATTATTATTATTATTATTATTATTATTATTATTATTATTATTATTATTATTATTATTATTATTATTATTATTATTATTATTATTATTATTATTATTATTATTATTATTATTATTATTATTATTATTATTATTATTATTATTATTATTATTATTATTATTATTATTATTATTATTATTATTATTATTATTATTATTATTATTATTATTATTATTATTATTATTATTATTATTATTATTATTATTATTATTATTATTATTATTATTATTATTATTATTATTATTATTATTATTATTATTATTATTATTATTATTATTATTATTATTATTATTATTATTATTATTATTATTATTATTATTATTATTATTATTATTATTATTATTATTATTATTATTATTATTATTATTATTATTATTATTATTATTATTATTATTATTATTATTATTATTATTATTATTATTATTATTATTATTATTATTATTATTATTATTATTATTATTATTATTATTATTATTATTATTATTATTATTATTATTATTATTATTATTATTATTATTATTATTATTATTATTATTATTATTATTATTATTATTATTATTATTATTATTATTATTATTATTATTATTATTATTATTATTATTATTATTATTATTATTATTATTATTATTATTATTATTATTATTATTATTATTATTATTATTATTATTATTATTATTATTATTATTATTATTATTATTATTATTATTATTATTATTATTATTATTATTATTATTATTATTATTATTATTATTATTATTATTATTATTATTATTATTATTATTATTATTATTATTATTATTATTATTATTATTATTATTATTATTATTATTATTATTATTATTATTATTAGAATGTATACTTTCCTGTAAAATACCAGGGCTGTTCAATAAAGAATGATCATAATTTTTACGGTTACAATTTTTCGCACTAAAATTCAAACTTATTATATTCTGTTAGCTTAATGTGAAACAAACACGCCGTAGTAGTTTCATTGTTGGTACTCCTGCTTACCGCCTGTGAGAACCAGGAAATTTCAGACACGTTCTTTATCGCCTACCGCTGCAATTATTACATTTTATATAATGGTCTCTGTATTGGCTGCAGGTTGAATAAACTAATTCTATTAATAGTAACAAGAAATAGCTCTACATCATGAAAGTACATTGCCCATTCTCCAGTTCTGCGTCTTGCCATTAACTCTCTCCATGGAATATATTCGTTATTTTATACTTTGATGAATCTTCTCAAAGATTTTGTATGAATTTTCAAGGAATTTAGGGGACGCTCTGATACAAAAATGTCCAAAAATGCAATGTTTTCATAAAACTTAGTTTGCAGAAATGTTGCCTCCAGTGTGTCTGGAATATGACCATTAAATATTGTTTGTCAAATCCACCTGGAGGTTGGTGTGTTTCACATTTATTTAGACCCTTGTTGTGAAAAGTGGGTGTGACAGATATGTCAGATTTCTGTAATACCATCTAGGGGAAATCTGTTTGTGGTTTTTAGACTTTAAGGAGATATTTATCTTAAATATATAGATGTTGGCTGCTCTTACTGCACAAGTGCTGCGATCTGTTAACAGAAAATTAAAAATATAGCAAATAGATTATATTATTTATAAAGTAGCTATGCATCCATGTGTGTGTCACACGACTTGACATTGAAAATCTGAATGTCAGACCTTCAATCTCAAGCCAGATCAGGGCTGGGCCCTCTATTGGCAGTGGAGAGTTTTGTAAGGAAGGATGATATGCGGCAGGAGATGAGGTTAGAGTTATATATAAGCTATCTGATGTATTATTTTATGTGCCTAGAAGCAGCCCTGGGCGTTTGTAGCGCTCTCCAGGATCGATGTCGTACTCACCTAGACCGCGGATGAGGGAGTTGAAGTTGTGGGAGAGGTTTTGATAGAAGGAACGTGAAAGGGTATGGATATAGTCTGTTATTGTGGGGATACGTAGGTCACGTCGGATAGCTATATTGGGAATGTACCAAGGGGAGTCCGTGACAATACGGAGGAATCGGAATTGTAGAATTCCAAGGCGGTGTAGGTGAGACTTGGCTGCTACTATCCATATTTCACTGGCGTATGTGGTGGCTGGCCGGAGTACTTGCTTATACAGGAGCAGTTTTTAAGGCAGAGACATGACTGATCGTCGGTTATAGAGAGGGTATAGCATACCCATTCTTTTGCTAACTTTATTAGCCAAATATGTAATGTGGTCTCTCCACGTCAATTTAATGTAGAGTAGAACTCCAAGATACTTAATTGCATCCATGTGTGTAGTTCAATTGCTGTAATACTTGTGTCATTTTAGCAAATATAATGGAAAAAGTGTGTAGTGGAAAGTTAATAAAGAAAAGGAAAGCCAAGGTTTTAGCTGAAACAAGATGGAAACATTCCACAACAGATAAAAGTGAAGAATCTTATGCTAATAGCTATACAGCTGAAAGTTTTACATTTGCTCCCCCAAAGTTGTAGAGCCAGATTACCTTGTTGTGTCAGTAATGTTTTGAAGAACTTGTTTTTCAAAAGTATTGTGTAGTGAATGTAAAGAGGAATGTGTTACTGTGAAATTTAGAGAGTTCTATGGTTTTTCTATGAGGATTGTAGTGAAGTGAGAAGCCTATGGTTATGTTTTGTATGAAACGTTTTCAAGCAAAAGAAAGGGTACAACCACTGAAAAGAAAACTAAAGGTGCTTTTGATATAAACATGCAAATTGTAACAATATTTTATGTGGTATGCAACAATGTACCACTGCTCCAGCTCATATCAAAAGCCCATGCATTCAAAACGTCCAGGGGGCGTATGCTCCTGGTGGTTTTATAACATAGTGGTTGCAAAAGGTGACAAGACTAAGAGCCATAAAAATGAGATCCATACACCTCTATATGCCAATATAGTGGAGAAAATGGAACCCCTATTCTAACCGTTGTGTTCAAGAGAGCTGATGTACCAGTGAAAAGACTCAGGCCCGGTTCTATAAAAGATAATCTAAGTTCAAAATATGAAAATCATATTCAGTCAAGGTGAACTTAGAATTTTGTTTGTATAAATATTGATCAAAGTTAATGGCCTCTTGATCTAAGATGAAAGGTAACTGGTGAATTTTCTCCAGTTAGCTTGATTGAACTTAGATCAGCAGAACTGCAGAATTTACACAACAGTTTCTGAGAAGGAAATAAGTAGTGCAACTTTAAATAAATAGTAAATAAAGCATTTTTGTGGTTACTTGTATAAGTAATTAGCCTCTTTATTTTAAAAATGTATGCAAAAGATGATTTGTTTGTGTTCATAACCTATACAATTTTATTATTTTCAGAATTAAGATTACTCTGATATCTCTGATGATTAGAATTTTCAATTTGAAAGATCTCCTTATTTTTTCCAAAATAGAGGAAATTCCATATCAGAACTAAATGACAGAAAATTCAAAATGAGATTTTGACTATCAAAGCATATAGTTCAAGAACTGGAGCATAGGCTACATGTACAATTAAGAACAGAAACCCTGAGGAATTATGCACTCAATCCAATATTTATGATCCTGCTCTCATTACAGTTATATGCAACTGGAAGCTTCCAAATGGTGATTGGGGATATATTTAATATAAATAAAGGGACTCCGTTTAGAACAATATACAAAGTTAAAAGTGAGATTTCAGCTTTAAGAACACATTTCATCAAGATGACAATGGAAAAGGGTGAAATAAGAAGGGTTGTGCGACATTTAAAGCTAGCTGAACGCATCTTCACTATTGCTTGAGCTTCTATTTTTATATACAGATATAATAATTTGTAACTTAAAACTTCACTTGTCTTCCATATTTTGTTTATGTTTTCCAATTCACAGTATTGTAAACAGACGAAAATTAAAAATATGTGCATTGGGCATATAATGAAGATAAAGTAAGCGACACGATCAACTGTTGATGAATAATGTTTCAATATGGAGTAAATTCTTATACTCTTTATTTAAAATAGAATTATTTCTAGGACAAATAAGCATAAAGCGAAAGATTTATTTAGTTTTTGTTATGTCTAGATTGGCTATTCTGTGCACATGAATTAAAAAGAGTCGAATTATTCCGATAATTCTCGAATCCTTGCGATACAGCACGAAGGTTGCAACATGTTTGGCGATTTGCTGCATTTGCTTTTGTGATCTCTGATCAGTACTGAACGGCGTTCATTAGATCTAAGATCAGCATTTTACAACCCACACGGGTTCGTAAACTTGGTTTAATTTTTATCTTCGATTATAAATGAACTGCAGTTAGCGATTTTTATGCAACCGGGCCTCAAAATACAAATGAAAGTCTATATTAGTTTAATTTGGAATATTTGCTTCAAGAAGGTCTTTATTTTAGCCAAAAATGTTGACATGGCTATGGAAGAAGCTATATCCCTTGTAAATAACGGGCAGCTTTTGACTAAATTGGCAAAGAAGTCGGAAAATTATATCCTCTTTCCACCAAAATAAGTAAACACAGAGATAAACGTAGTGTCAAGTGTTTGACGACTCTAAAATTTAGAAACCAAAAGGAGAAATGCAACAAGTGTGGCACATATCATCAAAGAAGGTTTGAGGCTGAAAGTTGAGGGAGTGTTGTACGCAGCAGGAGAATCCTAATGAGAGAATGAAGTGCAATCTTTCCAATGAATGTGTTCTAAAACTTTAAATAGCGTTTTTCTCCGTATAACAATTTTCATGTTTTGGGGTAAACACTTTTGCAATAAATATTGATAACTAAGGCTGAAATTTTCAGAATATGTAGAATATAACTTGTTAAAGAGAATAGTACATTGGTTTGTTGATCACACTCCTACATACTTTGAAAGGACCAGATTGAAAAGAAAATTGCCTCAAGACATCCTACTCACTGATTTATAAGATAGCGACTTTTCTCACTAATTCAAAGTATATCCTCTATTTTTCTCATAACACCACTAGCCTCACATATCTAACCTCGCTTTTCAATCGTTATCCAGCTTATTTAATGTTACTGTATGTGTTAGTTATCCTGTCATATACTTTGTCTCTTATTCTCTTTAATTTAAATGTGTTCTTAATTGTTTTCTGTTTACACGAGGTATGTCCAGAAAGTAAGCTCTGTTTGGTAATAAAATTAAATTCTGTACAGATACAGAAAAATTATTTATTGCACAAAATTCTACAACTCTTAAACTTCTTTTCCACATAACTGCCGACATTTTGCAGGCATTTGTCATAGCGAGGCCCAAGTGTTTGTATACCTTCTTCGCAGAAGTTTGCCGCCTGTGTCTTCAACCAGTTGGAAACATTTTCTTTCAGTTCTTCGTCATTTTTGAAGTATTGACCGCCAAGGAAAGATGCGAGATGCAAAAACAGATGAAAGTCGCCAGGAGAGAGGTCAAGGCTGTACGTTCAGTGGTCAAACACGTCCCAGCCAAATTCCTGTAGGATATTTTTCGTCGCATTTGCAGTGTGTGGTCGTGCGTTTTGTGAAGAAACACAACACATATTGATATCGCAAATTTGCCGATAAATTTCAATTTTTATCACTTTCCTAGCATTCAGAAAACGAATCACAGATCTGATTTCACAAGTGGCGGGATTTTCAATCAACACCGACATTGTTAGCAAGCACAACAAAGCGTACGTGGCTGACAGTGATCTCACAGTGGAGCACGTTTCTTCTCCTTGATACACCCCCTAGGGGACGGGATCCGCCCCCTTCAGCTACCGCTGTGCGGGCGCTGCGGGCCCCTAGCATTCGTGGTACTTCTGACGTTACTAGAGGAACCTCGGGCCGAACATTCGAGCCCCTCCCTCAATTCTTTAAGTGCTCAGCCACAGTCATCTTTCCTAAACTGTATACGATTTTAAACTGTTTCATCTGTATAGGCTCACTTAATTTCTTTGGTCCATTCTTTAAGTTCTCAGCCCCACTCCTCTTTCCTAAACTGTATACGATTTTAAATTGTTTCATCTATATAGGCTCAGAGCCGCACAGTCCTCTTTCCTAAACTGTATACGATTTTAAATTGTTTCATCTATATAGGCTCAGAGCCGCACAGTCCTCTTTCCTAAACTGTATACGATTTTAAATTGTTTCATCTATATAGGCTCAGAGCCGCACAGTCCTCTTTCCTAAACTGTATACGATTTTAAATTGTTTCATCTATATAGGCTCAGAGCCGCACACTCCTCTTTCCTAAACTGTATACGATTTTAAATTGTTTCATCTATATAGGCTCAGAGCCGCACAGTCCTCTTTCCTAAACTGTATACGATTTTAAATTGTTTCATCTATATAGGCTCAGAGCCGCACAGTCCTCTTTCCTAAACTGTATACGATTTTAAATTGTTTCATCTATATAGGCTCAGAGCCGCACACTCCTCTTTCCTAAACTGTATACGATTTTAAATTGTTTCATCTATATAGGCTCAGAGCCGCACAGTCCTCTTTCCTAAACTGTATACGATTTTAAATTGTTTCATCTATATAGGCTCAGAGCCGCACAGTCCTCTTTCCTAAACTGTATACGATTTTAAATTGTTTCATCTATATAGGGCTGATTTATTTTCTTTGTTCAATTCTTTAAGTTCTCGGCCACAGTCCTCTCTCCTAAACTATATACGATTTTCAAGTGTTTCATCTATATAGGCTCATAACCGCAATCTCCTCTTTCCTAAACTGTATACGATTTTCAACTGTCTCATAAATATAGGCTCATAGCCGCACACTCCTCTTTCCTAAACTGTAAACGATTTTCAATTGTTTCATCTATATCGGCTCATTTAATTTCTTTTGTCAATTCTTTAAGTTCTCAGCCGCACACTCCTCTTTCGTAAATTGTACACGATTTTCAATTGTTTCATCTATACAGGCTCATAGCCGCACACTCCTCTTTCCTAAGCTGTATACGATTTTCAATTGTTTCATCTATATAGGTTCATAGACGCACACTCCTCTTTCCTAAACTGTATACGATTTTTAATTGTTTCATCTATATAGGCTCATTTAATTTCTTTTGTCAATTCTTTAAGTTCTCAGCCGCACACTCCTCTTTCGTAAATTGTACACGATTTTCAATTGTTTCATCTATACAGGCTCATAGCCGCACACTCCTCTTTCCTAAGCTGTATACGATTTTCAATTGTTTCATCTATATAGGTTCATAGACGCACACTCCTCTTTCCTAAACTGTATACGATTTTCAATTGTTTCATCTATATAGGTTCATAGACGCACACTCCTCTTTCCTAAACTGTATACGATTTTCAATTGTTTCATCTATATAGGTTCATAGACGCACACTCCTCTTTCCTAAACTGTATACGATTTTCAATTGTTTCATCTATATAGGTTCATAGACGCACACTCCTCTTTCCTAAACTGTATACGATTTTCAATTGTTTCATCTATATAGGTTCATAGACGCACACTCCTCTTTCCTAAACTGTATACGATTTTCAATTGTTTCATCTATATAGGCTCATTTAATTTCTTTGGTCGATCCTTTTAAGTTCTCAGCCCCACTCCTCTTTCCTAAACTGTATACGATTTTAAATTGTTTCATCTATATAGGCTCATAGCCGCACACTCCTCGTTCCTAAACTGTATACGATTTTCAATTGTTTCATCTATATAGGCTCATAGCCGCACACTCCTCGTTCCTAAACTGTATACGATTTTCAATTTTTTCATCTATATAGGCTCATAGCCGCACACTCCTCGTTCCTAAACTGTATACGATTTTCAATTGTTTCATCTATATAGGCTCATAGCCGCACATTCCTCGTTCCTAAACTGTATACGATTTTCAATTGTTTCATCTATATAGGCTCATAGCCGCACACTCCTCGTTCCTAAACTGTATACGATTTTCAATTGTTTCATCTATATAGGCTCATTTAATTTCTTTGGTCGATCCTTTTAAGTTCTCAGCCCCACTCCTCTTTCCTAAACTGTATACGATTTTTAATTGTTTCATCTATATAGGCTCATAGCCGCACACTCCTCGTTGCTAAACTGTATACGATTTTCAATTGTTTCATCTATATAGGCTCATAGCCGCACACTCCTCGTTCCTATACTGTATACGATTTTCATTTGTTTCATCTATATAGGCTCATTTAATTTCTTTGGTCAGGGAGTTGTTCGAATTGGGTTGGACTCGAGGATGTATTGGTTCCCGATACCCGTGGGTGATCGGTTACGTCTCCGGACAGTGTTGAGGGAAACCATTAATATTCCCGCGTACTAGCCAGCATAGCTAGTTGAAGGTGTGCTAGATCACCAGGCGGCCCCACCGCGGTCATATCGGTAGCCCTCCCATTTTGGAGTTGGCGCGCGTAAGTGGCGTATCCACTTCCATCCAGTCTTGAGTCCATAGGACCAGATGGGGGGGGGGCTTGTTTGAGTCTAGGTCTTGCGCAATGGAAAGAGCCTCGGAGGTGCCTGGCGCCATTTCGGGGAGCTTGGTTACTCCCTTGTAGAAGGACGCACGGGTCCTTGGTCCCACGGGTCCAGGATTAATGGGAGTAGATCCTCCGGCATGAATTGCATCTCCTTGATACAGAGCCTCTACCGCGCATGTGCGAAAATGCGATGGCAGCGCTGCAGCAGAGATAAATTGAAGCATAACTTACTTTCTGGACTCCACCTGTTTTATAAATGTATCACCTATTGAATATGTTAGAGAACAGTAATTCCTCAGTTGCCAATTTGTATGCAATACTTATGTAATATATCAATGGCTTGTATAGCAAAACTGCTGATCAGACAAATATAAAATTAAAAAAAAACTCATACATAAAAGTGTATGACTTTTTTCTTTGTAAATATTAGTAATATTTCTTTTTATTCTCTTCAAAAGAGAAAGAAATTCATAATTCTAACAAATATTAATATTTTGGAAGACTAATGCGCAGATTAATTGCATAGGCATTGAAAAACTAGAATACCAAATATCAGGCCTCGAATTTAATTCTAAAGTCCAAAAGTATATACTAAATTACAACACAATTCCTTCAAAAAACATGATATAATTTTTAGTTTCAAAACTATTTCACATAGAGCAGTGAAACTTATATAAAGAGTACATCATAGCATGTGTCACTTAATCTAAAAGTGTCATTAAAATTGGTTAATTAGGGAAGAAAATCTATTTGGTACCAGAGTATCCCCTAAAAATAGGATTTGGTATTGAACAGGAACATTTGAATAACAATACTGTTTTGACAGTTACTGCTTTCTTTTATTATTCTATCTTATTAGGATAATACAGGTAAATTACATTTACTTAAATAGCATGAGTAATTCATTTGCATCGGTTCCGAAGAATCTATAGCACAACATTAGTTTTAACATTGTAGCTATAACAGAAAAAACTTAAAAGTGATATAACGTGCCTATAACTAGACCGCGAACAAAATGCAGCTGCAGGCGTGGCTTACCAACACTGGAGTACTCTAGCTTAGACCCTCCATCGTTATTTTAGGCTGCCTCTCCTACATCGCGCGGGCTGCACTGGCTATCTGTTTAACTCACTTTGGCGTTCACTGTTACATCACTCTTCGCATATTCTGCCGTATCACCGCTTTGTTCCTCAGGGTTTAAATAAACCATGATTCTACGTATTTGTTGATCGATTGTGAGGTTCTGTCCGAAGTAATTACTTTCTGTTAACTTTGAACATCAAAACAGCATTAAAATACAGGCATTTCGTATGGTCTGCGCTCTGTGGCATGATGGAAGGGAAGGGTGGGAGTCACGTGATGCTAGGATGGCGTAGAAGGGGAGAAGGCTCTCCTCGCGCATGCATCCACCGACCGCAGTTTGTTTTGCGGTCCACCTGTAATTTAGTTAACCACAAAGAAACAGCAAAACGTTCTCTCAACATTCTATTCATTGCTAAATCATTTAAATGATATAAGTAACACGGTACCTAACCTTTTCTATTAATACAAGGACACTTTGAAGTAAAACTGCAGTTTTTGCTTAATTATATAAAGAGATATAAATAAGAGATATGATAAAATTTAGGTTTAACTAGTCTTCAATTTCTAATTGTATACAGAATAAAGTGCAAAATCCCTGTTGTTGCATGTAGAAGGTCCTTTTTAGGTAAAATCAATATAAGGCCAGAAATTCAAGGCAAATTAAAACAATCAACCCTAATAGCTGGGTTGCAATTAATGTAATAAGGAGTACTACCCTCAAGAACAACACTGATAGGGATAATAGAAATAATATTAATAACAACACTGGTCAACAATGAAAATTTTAAATAAATAATTTCTACTGATTCTTGCGTATTTGTGCCAAATCCAAAAGTCAAGTTAGAAATGCTCCCACATCCACAATTTTTGTAATATTAAACAAAATGTTACCATGATTACACTGGGCAACGATGAAAATGTTTTGGCATTAAAAATATTGAATTTATATGTATTTCCATCTGCTGAATTAAAAAATCACCATAAATATGGTAGATTAGCTCTTGTTTTGCAGATAAAGTGACATTTCATTTTTTACAGTGAAGATTTTAAATTTGGGGGAACTTTTTTGGGAGTTGGCACACTTGTCAAATAACAAATCATAATCCGAGAGAAACTTGGGAAATTAAGTGATGCAAAAGTTAAGGAAGGCATTTTTGTCGGACCACAAATAAGAGAACTTGTAAAGGATCCTGCATTTGAGCAAATTTTGGAGGGGAATGAAATGGAAGCTTGGGAAGCCTTCAAGGGTGTTGTTCATGGATTTTTAGGTAACAAAGAGATGATAACTACAAGCATTTGGTGACAGTGCTCCTGCAAAAATACCGTAACCTTGCATGCAACATGTCCCTTAAGATCCATTTTCTCCACTCCCACCTAGACTTTTTCTCTCCTAGTTGTGGAGCTGTTAGTGATGAACATGGGGAGAGATTGCATCAGGACATTTCTGATATGGAACAAAGATATCAGGGCAGTTGGAATGAAATAATTCTTGCGGATTACTGTTGGTCTTTGTATAGGGATTCTGCGAAACTCCATCACAAGAGGAAAGCTAAAAATGAGGAAGTCAATAGGCCACCACATGATTCTCTTCAGAGAGGACTATCTGTAATTACCAGTTAAAGAAATAAAATGCACTTTCATTGTTATTAGCATGTGTGTAATTAAAATGTACACTTTTCTCTCAATCCGTTAATAAGTAATACTTCCATCTTGTGTATATCATAAAAACTAGAGTTAATAATAATTTTTCATGTTCATATTTGTTTTTATCAATCCAAAATTTGTTGAAAGGGCTTCATGAAGTGCTCGAAACATTCAAAAATTATTTTTGTCGCCCAGTGTTGTCAGCTTAGGGCGGTAAATGTGCTTATTAAAAGAAAGTTGTTTTTTCTTATTAGGTCAGCACACAGGGCAGAAAATGACATATTTGCTTTAGGTGATTGTATCCTGTGACTTCAGGAATGACAATGACCACCAATGAGCGTCTCCAAAGCTATGCTTTTACCGCCCAGGTAAATGTTTACTCCAACAGCAGACAAGGAATGTTTGCAGATACAAAGTGTCCTGCATAGTTGCCAAAGGAATAGAAGCTAACCCTGCGTGTTCTCAGTTCTAAATTAACAAGTGAATTGTTTCTAATGGTGTATTTTCTTAAGCATTGAGAATCAGGAGAATAAATGTCTCGCAAAATGTGTAAACGGTAAAAGCAACCATTGCTTTATTAGGTATGACATTCATAATTTTTCTATGCAGCTAGAACGTTTCGACATTGCAGTACAGATTGATTTATATCTGCAAGTGACGGGACATGACGTAATATCCCACTCGTATTGAAGTTCAGCTAGTGGATCATTCAGCTATCTCTTGATTAATTGCTGTATCTGAAAATAAAATCAAAACATTGAAATGCTAACAAGCTTTTACTTTTCCGTGAATGGTCTTGTCAGCAATGCGTTAACTAAAGTGCTATAGCGTCTTAAAGTACAACATTAATTGACAGTGATTTGCATTTTGAAGCCCGGTAAAAATCCGGCTCTCCCCGCCAGTTACCGCTCCATTAGCCTCCTGTCAGAGGCCTGTTTTAGCCCGCTTGTCGCCCCTAGTGGGGGACATTCAAGCTATCCCTCCTCATCAGTTTGGTTTTCGTCCTGGGCACTCGACATCACAGCAGTTGCTCCGTTTGTTGGAGAACGCTGCCCTGGGTTTCCAGGAAAGGACATACACCGTGGCAGTATCTCTGGATGTCGAGATGGCCTTCTCTACCACCTGGCATGCAGGTCTCCTATATAAGCTAATCACCCTGGGGCTTCCTACACATATGGTACATCTTCTACACACTTTCCTTAAACAGAGACACTTCACAGTCACTGTGTTGGGAGACCTACCTAATAGAAGACCCATCAGAGGCGGAGTCCCCGAAGGCTCTCTCTTATCCCCTACACTTTTTAACGTGTATGTGGCGGATCTCCCCACCGAGCTACATGTCAACATAGCCCAGTATGCAGACGATGTGCTACTATACAACACAGATAGAAACGCACGCAGAGCCTTCAACCCAATACAGCGACACCTAAATCTCATTCACGACTGGTGCAGGCTTTGGTGATTGTCCATCAACCCGGAGAAAAGCCAAGCCATACTCTTCACCAAGCGTCATTTTCCCGCCAACCTTCCCCTCCTTTAATTATACTGTCAGAAGGATAGAATGGACAAACTCTCTCAAGTATTTGGGTGTAAAGATGGAAAAAGGCCTAACTTTTGTGGGTCACATCCAGGAGGTAGCTCATCGGACATGCGGAGCTTCGGCTTCGTTATACCCCATGATGTGGTCATGGATGCCGACAACCCTTAAGTTGCGCCTTTTTCAGGCTTTAATTCTTCCAATTATGCTTTATGCGTGTGAAATCTAGGGCATGGCCGCAAGAACCAATCTGCGACAACTCCAGCGAGTACGAAATAGATGCCTTTGTGTCATCTATTCTGTGTGCTGGAGGTTTCCCGTGAGATACTTTCATGAAGCCTCATCTCTCCACTATGTGGAAGATGTATTAGGCACCGGGCCACAAAATTCTACGCTATTTTGCCTCAACACCAGAGCGCATTGGTTAGGTCTCTAGGGAACTATAGATCCTTAGAAAGATGCTACAAACTCTACCGGCTTCCCCACATGGCATGCGGACACACCCGGTAAAAATAAAGTAGTTATTACAACTTCAAAATTATTACTATTTGAAAATTGATTAACCATACTAGATTAAACTCTTCCTAAATTTTCTCACACCATCAGTGCACACAAGCGTTGCACCCGAGTTGGCTACCATGGGGAGCTACGGCTACCTCCCTTCTTTACATCCACCTAAATTTAAACCACCACCCTGCAAAGCCCCTCATATCCTTTCATTAAGTGGTTAAGTTTGTGTGGGACAGGTACACGAATGACACACGTCGTGCGGACCCTGATTCAGCCGCCAGCTGCTTGAATGAATGAATGAATGAATGAATGAATGAATCATTGACACCTCCAATAACAATGTGAGTTATAAACACAGATACATTATCATGCTTATTTCTATGGACCTAGAGTAAGTAGCGAAGATAACAAATCAACGCTCTTTCGTCTAAATAAAACTTTCAAAGAGAGACTGCAGAACAACAAACAGCTACAAACTGAAAAACTGAATCTTAATTTGAATCAGCCTATCGCCTTACGTGATGAAGTATGCTAGCGCCCAAGGAGGTTGCGTGCTACACTAAACCTCTCGTTATCATTTCCTGTATCCCGGCTCCATTCCCGAGGTATGAACTGTTTTCCTTCATAAATCCACAGAAAGATCACAATACAGAAAACAGAAACACAGGTATTATGGTTTAGGAATTTAATTTAACGAAAATGCACGTTGTGAGTAAAAAAAAATGTGTGTGCTTAAGACCACACGCAGAAGCGAAAACTAGAAAACTTTCCATTACAAATCATTCTTAAAAATTATTTTAAAAAAAGTAATGTTGACACATTCTTGCCAGTTGCTAGATAACCATTTCATGCCTTACGCTAAGTGTACTCACAACTGAAAATACTCTGAAGCAACTGAATGACGACGGACTTGCGACCGTGCGAACAGGGTTATATATAAATGACGTATAAAGGAAGTAAAATCAAATCATATAATATACTTTTTTACATGTATTTTATTTTTATATTAAAGTACATGCTATTTTACAATCATATTTCATATTTTGTTTCTTGCTGACACACATATTTCTTTGCACTTTTATTTCTAACATCCATGTTTTTGTTCGACGCGTTTCTCCGATGTTTTGTCTTTAAATTTTTGTTTTACAAACTAAATAATATATATTTAAATATATTTTTTCTATAAAAATAAAATTAATATATCAAATCTTCTGACCCTCGTTCGGTTTTTCAGTTTGTGGAAAAACATAACCTATAAGTTGTAAATGAAAATAAACGCAAAACGTCATTTTAAAACGTTATTATTTTATTATTTACGTGTTATTACATTTATTTTTCGATGCTTTACGATTTACTACTCACAATAAAGAGAAATTGTCAATAAAACTAACCAGTTCTTAAATGAATAATCTCTTTCACGAATTTCTAACACTTTTATTTCCAATTAGCACACTCGTTTTATTTTACGTTATTATGGTTTTAATTTTCCAAATACAGAAGTTCGATGATATCATCTGTTACTTTTCACTATTACTATTGTTTAAAGTGGAATTTGACATGTTGTGGACTTGTTAAATGACAGAAGGCTATCTCACCAGATCGGTTACCGGCACTTGACAGACGTTCGTAAGAAAGGCCCTAACACAATTATTTTATAACGAAACTCCAGTACGGTTTCTGAATTTTTCATATTATTTGAAATTTGTTAAACACCTGAATGCGTGTTGTTGATACGCTGTTGAGTGCCACAGAAACTATACGGTGTATAGCGGTATGCACAACATAAAACTGAAATAACGAATGAGTGTTGGGGGTTAGTTCGGATTGAGCCGACACGAGCCGACTTCACCCGAATGAGCGTCATATATTCCAGCATGACGACTCAGTTTAATTCACTACCCACGAAAAGTGCTAAACACGCCTAATGAATTTGTCACTTCAACAAAGCACGTTGACTGGCTTAACTATATGCATTTGATACAGTAAAGTCTGTATTTCTCCCAAAATTTCGATACTGAGATATTTTTAGACACACCTTATTAAAAAAAAACATTTTTATAAACAAAATCCCCATGTGTATGTACGTGTATGTGTGTAAATAGCAGAAGCCATAAACAAAAGACAGTTAAATACCAAACATTTTATATAAGATGCGAAAGTAAGATTTTCAGCCAACTACTATTATCATGGAGAAATTTTTGACGGTTTTTTGATATTCTCAAATAAGTTGTTATAGATTAAAATATAATATTGAAATATACTTTCATGTGTAATAAATATTGTGTAAATCGTCTCTGATATTTTTTTAGTTGTGGATGATTTTTCCATAATTGGTAAGCCGTAAGAGATATTTAGAGAAAGTGTTACTTCAAAAATAATAGATCCTGTTAAAAACATAATTTATGTAAAATATTTACTTGTATAGTAAACTATTTCTGTGTTATTTGTTAATGGATTTAATTTTCCAATATACAGAGGTTCTTTTCTGAAATGGAAAATGGTTGGTTATACCTGCCTGAGGTAGGCATTTCAAAGCCATCACGTAACGACCATCTTTTGATGGTTTTGCCTATTATTAAACTTAATAGATTCCCATACTTATTGGTATTGTCGCGTATCCATTATTACGATAGCGCGGCTTCACGCACACAAAGGGGCAGATAGTGTAGCCCGGAGATAAAGGACACATAATGCACTGCGGAGATAAAAGGGCTTGCCAAAACAGATAAAGATAGATAACTTGAGACTTCTAGTGACATCTTGATTGATAAAGAACATTCCACAACTTTCTGGAATTATGAATGGTCGTATAAAAGGAGGCCGGCGTTAGTTGGACAACAGTTGTAATGAGAGAGTGTAATCGGAAATGAATTGTGTGGCTGCAGCAGGGTTTTGAAAGTGAACTCTTTGTTGTGGTCAACGAACTTGGAAGATTGTTTTCGTGTATGCTACGAAAAGGATTAACCGAAGTGTATTTTTACGGAAATAAAGAACATTTTTAATTTCCGCATTTGGACTTTTAATTCTACGAACCCACAAAGTCACAGCATGCACAAGGAAGGGTGTGATAAGACAATTTCTATAAGTGTGTGTTTCAATTTAACATTATATGGGTAGAATTAACCCTTGTGCTGAAATTGTGATGGGTATAATGTTAATACATTTTCTGGTTAAGAAGTTAACTTCTAGAAGTTTAGAAATTCCATAGCGGTAAATCATATCAAATAACAAACAACTTTGTCTATACAATGTTATGTTTAATTGATGAAAATTCAAATCCTACATTAACACTAAAAGTAATGGACATCAATAATATTGAATTTATGAATAGAAGGCCGAAATAGCGCGGTCAGAAATACCGCTTCTTCGGATGTAACGTTGGGTTTTGTATACGGGGCCGATGAGAGACAGCTGAGCTCCTGATTGGACAGTTGACAGTGCAGATAAGAGAACAGCAGTTAAGTCTTACTTGACTATGTATCTCAATGGCAACATTTACACTTAAGAGGCAAATTAAATGTGATTACCAGCAAGTAGTACTCACTTTTGATAGAATATTGAATACAAATTGCTTTACATTCTTTGGACAATGTTACAGAGTAATACGATTTTCTCAATTTTATTGCTGTGCATTTTCTTTCTCTGGTTCGTTTGGTGCGTTAACGAAAATTTAAATAGCCCATATTTCTCAAGGTTTGATTTCAGAAAAAACAAATATATTATGAGCAAAATGTTCTTTATTTATTAAGTGCTATCAGAATATATAACTTTTACATCATGGTTCTAATTAAAATTCTGCAGTTTACTCCTCCTCAACACCAATGAGATGCAATATGCAGGGCTCTTATCGCCCACAATTTAATTGTTGCATTTAACTGTTATAGACCAAAATTCATACTCTTTGTTCATTCTGTATGTAGTCGCAGATTTACATAGTTGGTCTAAAAAGTTTCCGGTCCAATAAAGATACAATACATGTTCTCAGAATTTTTACCTTTGTTTATTTTTATTTATTTTTTCAACATGGTCTTCTTGTAACTCTACACACTTCTCCCAGCAATGCTCCCATCTCTGTAACCCGTCCAAATAGTACTCGGCCTTTTTCTCTGCAAAATAATTGTTCAAGAAAGTGATTGCCTGTTCATTTGAAGAAAATCTCTGTACCCCGAGCGCAATTTTCAGATGAGGGAACAAAAAGATGTCGCTTGGGGCTAGATCTGGTGAGTAAGGCGGATGGTCAAACAGTTCAAACCATTATTCGTGGACTTTCGTCATTACAACAGCTGAGGTGTGAGACGGTGCGTTGTCTTGGTGAAACAGGATTTTCTTTTTCCTCAAATGTGCCTTCAGCTTGAAAAGTAATTATCCTGAAGCTATTCACAGTGAAGCAAACAAATATATACAAATATAATAATTTGTTACCTAAAAATTCACTTATAAGAAGTGGTGATGATTTCCTTATAAATTGTCTGGGATCGCGATTTCATGTGAAACTTGTACATATCCTCAGTCAGAAACAAAGCTGTTGTCATCGTTACGAACGCTAGATGTTATTATGTTCTTGTTAGTACTACCAAAATCTAAAAATGAACAAAATTTAAAAACATATAATCGACTGCCGGTACTTCATAATTCATTACGCGAAGTTTGGTTTTTAAAATAAATATATTTTCGCAAACCATTAAATCTAACGGACCATTTAATTGTATTAATAGCTTAACTTCTACATTTATTTCATGGTTAAATGACCAAAAATATGCTGCTACGGCCGATTTATCAGTCTGTTTATACTTAATGTTACGAAAATGTTCTTTCGTTCTGGTTTCATAAGTACGTTTTGTCCTTGCAATATAAACTTTATCACAACCGAAACAATTAAACTGATAAATACCAGATTTTTTATTATTAGGAATTTTTAGAGAAATGCAATATATTTTAATACCATATTTAATTTGAGGAACTAAAGTTATACCAAATTCATAAAAAAAAGAAAAAAAAAATCAAAATGTTTATTAACCCAAGGATGGTAAGTAAATTGTTTAAAATTATAGTCGTATTTTACATTTTAAGGGTTAAAATATCACTAGTTATTATAAATTAATAATAATTTAATTACTCCATGATTATACCAAAAGGTTTCCATATTTCTCCCAGCCGAAAAAACAGTTTTGCTTTTTCTGGGAGCCTTTTCCCCTTGGCGGTCCACTTTTTGGAGTGTACTTCTGTTTCGGGCGTATAATTGTGTATCCAAGATTCATCTACAGTAATTAATCTGCGCAAAAACTCGGATTTATTGCGCCTAAACTCCGCCAACAAGGCTTTGGAAATGTTCATTCGAACACTTTTTGGTCTAATATCAGCAAACGCGGCACCCAACGCGCGGACAGCTTTCTTATGTCTATATGTTGATTTAATATGTGACAAACACGTTCTTTTGACATGTTCACAGCCTCTGCTATCTCTATCTTTAATTTGGCGGTCGTATAGCACCGTTTGGTGAACTTTGGGGATGTTTTCGTCAGTATTTGTAGTTTTTGGACGTCCAGAACGTTCATCGTCTCCCAAGCTGTTACGGCCACGTTTAAGTTCAGCTGCCCAAAATTTTATTTGGTAAATGATGGTGCAGAGTCCCCATATACAGAATCCAATTCATGTTTGATTTGCGTACACGTATTGCCTTTCAACGACAAATATTTAATGACAGCTCTATACTCGATTTTGTTTATTTTATAAGAACACTCACATTAACTCACTCAAACATGTGTTACATAACAACTGAGCGTCCAAAATGGCTGAAACTTTGTTGAGCAACTCTCAACAGATTAACAACGAAATTCACTAGTTTTTATTTAAGAGTGCTACCATCTTCATATTGAGCTCGGAAACTTTACAGACCACAGTTAAGTTCCATAAGAAAACACAACTTCACATTTCATATACTGTCTTTCCAGTGCTTAGCAGCAATAGCAGTAGCACAACAAAAATACCTAAATAAATAATTAAAACTGCTAATTATACTCCACCCCTTTACCTGGTTTCGTAACACGGGGGGTGCGTTTCAAATTCACATAACTTTGTTTATTTTAGAAAAACATGCGCTCAATAATTCTTAACATACAATTAAAAATTAATCAAAATAACAAAAATAAAAAATTACAGATCTATCAAAAGAAGTTGGCAAAACAAATATATGTTGATGCAGTTACCCTGGTCAATGTCGTTGTGCGCATAACAAGTTCCTTGCTTCAGTTCTATGTTTTGGGAAAATAGGAAGCCATACTGTTCGTAATACCATATCAATGAACGACGGGAACGATGCACTTTTGTTTTTGTTTACTTCAGCATCAGTAGCTATGGAGCGTTGGCCAGTGGCACACTGTGCTTGAGCCGTGCTTTTCTTTAACGAGAGTAAGTCTCGCTGTGGCAACGCAGAGAATATTGTCGCAATAGTGACTGATTTGATCAGTGCAGATGCTAGAGTTTGTATTGATAATGTAGTAGTGACGTGACGTGTGTGCGTCATCACCCCCTGGTCGCATAAGTGAGTCTGTAATGAATCTCTTTGTCTTTGTGTGCCGGCCTTTGGCTGGATGGTTCGTAATGCCCTATCTATAACGGGTATGTGGTCCGATGGACCAACTTTGTAATTATTTAGTGTAGTAAATCTTCTTGTAAAATTAATTGTGGTTTTAGTTAGTGCTTCCAAAACGTTATAGAAAATTAATTAGCAGAAATCCCAACCTCTCAGACTAGCATAAATCCCATCTGAATTAGTTTCCCCGAGCACGATCTGGCCACGGGACATTTTAGTCGCTGTCCATCGATTACCAGGTCATCACAATATTTCGAGTTCATTTTAATGTGCCCAGGCACGGTACATTTCCGTCACAGAAAACAATTATGTAATAGTTCAATAAGTTTGCAAAATGTGGTTGAGCCCTAGACATTAAACATGGTCCACCTAAAACATTGAACACACTCGAAAATACTGTTTTAGTGAGAAAAGTGTTTGAATGCAGTCCGCATCGTTCACCTCGTAAACGATCAAGAGTATCGGACATTTCTCTTAGGTCTCATATCTTTAGATCGTTAGGACACATACTATTGAATTCAGTTTTACCCGTACTAAACGCAAGTGACCCAAAAACTTCTCCCTGCGGGTCGCCCTTCAAGAGCTATCTTCTACAGCATCATTGTGTGGCCTTCGCTCTCACCTAATCTTAGAGTTCCTGATTTCTTCTTGTAGGGCTATTTGAAACAGAAGTCTTTAGTGGACGTCTTGCAACTCTGTAGGCGTTGAAAGAAGCCACTACTGAAAAAAAAAAGTTAGGTCTATAGCTGGAGACCTACTGCTCGCGTGTTTTTCCAGTTTAATTGCACGCTTGTAGGAATGTGTGGACTGTAATGGAGGTCATCTAGAAGATGTTATTTTCAAGACATAATTCTAAAGCATGACGTACATAAATGGCACCTTGTATACTTTCAGTTGGTACATCTGTTATGTTCCTCTCCTGACGGAGTAATTAACATAAAGCCCTCAGATGTAGGGAGCTTGCACTGCACCACCCAGTATATGGAAAATCTATTACTTTTTTAATACCTTTTATGATTTCTAGCGACCTTCTAGCATCGCAATGGCGACAACTGATTCTGTGTAGAGAAAGCGCTCGGCCAAATCTGTTCTGTTAGCTTACCTTTTCGTCTGGACCATGCAAGAGCTGTGTGACTGATATCTAATTTTAATACAACACAGACACGAATAGAAGTGTAGAAACTGTTTGCCCATGATGGACAAAAATGAATTTAGTTTACCCTTCCATAGTGAAAACATTTGATTGGCCGCAACCATCTGTGTTTATAAGAGAGGAAATTAATCAATTACTGTTGAAATGCTGAAGGCTTAGATCAGCTATCATAACAGATTCATAACAATAGATTTATACAGCCCTGGCCTGCTCTATGAGATAACACCATGTAGTAAAAATTAATGTAAAATAAATATAAATCAATTCTGCGTGTTCAAAGAGATCTTTATCTTTTGTGCAGTAAGATGCTGTCCATCTCTTGTAATTTATCATTTACGTAAAAGTCATCCAGAATGAAGATGAATTTTGAGGACATGGCCAGAAAGTTCAAGATATGTATTTAATTTTATGCAAATATCTTCAATATATAGCAGTTTGATGAAAATCGCTACTGCGATTTTCAGGAAAGTAAAACTAAGGTAGAATATTCCATGAAACGTAATTCTGGAATGGACGACTGTCTTGAAAACCTTTGGATGATAATAAACTTCAATACCATTCTTTATTTTTGAGTTATGCTGTTCACAGACAGACACTGTAGCTAGCTTTTTCATTTCTTCAGGGAGCGTCAGAACGTGTATTTGCAGTCAAAATGGACGATATACAATACTTTCTCTACCTGTTGGGTACGTGGTAAAATATGAAACACAAAGCGGACGGCTACCTTTAACAATACACTCTTATCAGATAAGAGTTTACTGACCGACTATAGCTGTGCGTGCGCATTGCTGGTTTCATATCCACCAGACAACACATCTTAGCAGGTATAGTTTAAGGTTCAGTGCTAGCACCAATCCTCTTTAATGTATACATTTATGATCTTCCTGCTATAGCTTCAATTTGCACGGCTTTATGTGCTGATGAGACTGCTATCGTTTATTTTCACTCGATAATCCGTCGTGCCATTCACGAACTGCGAACTGCGCTGGATCGACTAGCACCTCACCTGGTTATGAACCCTAACGCAACACTAACGCGACAGATGTTAAGATCTCATTACGACCTTATTGGGGTTCTCCTTCACTACAGCTGCTCGACGAACATGTCCCATGGTTACCTACCAGTGTGCCAGTGAAATACCTTGGGGTGCTACTGGAAACTCGACGTACTTGGAACGTCCACATCTGTCGTCCTGTTACGCTTGCGTTTGCTTGGCTATCAAAACTGGACCCTTTACCAAACAGGCGCACTTCACATGGTTATGAATCCTCCCTTTTTCTTTACACGTCTCTAGTCCGTCCCATTTTTACCTATGTAGCTCCAATCTGGGGTGGCACCAACAAGACTAATCTCCACCGAATGCAGGTGTTACAAAACAGAGTGCTCCGTATAGCTACAAATGCCCCATGGTTTTTTTATTTATCCAGATTTATTGAACCCTATTTTACACAGTGGTATATTAGGGTTAGAGTTGATACATAAAAATATACAACTTTATCAAAAATATTTTAAATACTAGAAGGAAGAAATGATGTTTTAATCTAATGCATATTAATTTAAACTATTTCAGACGTTTAAACACTGAGTTTATAAACATCATGAAGTACTTATACTGTTGTGGCTTCATTAGCAAAGATGTGAGCGGAGCAGAAAATTCAGTTCCTAGAAAGTCTAGCTTGGATATTAATTCTTGTCTTTCTCTCCAGAAAATGGGACAACAGAAAAGGAGATGAACCACAGTTTGAATTTCTTCACCACACATGTACTCGGGGTTGGATGTTAAGTGAAAGCGTAATAGGTATTCACCAAATATACCATGTCTACTTAAAAACTGTGTCAAAAGAAAATTTGGTACAAGAGTTTCACATTTCTATCTGGCATATACACTAGGGAAAAATAATGTTTTTGTTTGGAGTTGTTAGCCATTGTTGGTTCCATTCTTCAAGAAAATGTTGATGTATTATTCTCCTTACATTAGAAATAGGACATAAAGAGTATGTCACAGGAAGATTGGATTCTGCAGCCTTCTTACACAAGCAATCAGCTCTCTTGTTACCTAAAATTTCACTGTGTCCTTTAAGCCATCCCATGCAATATGTCCTAGATGGTTTTGAAGCAAGGTTCTGATTTCATGTGCTAATGAATTTAAATTGTATTTATCATTAATAGCGAGTAGAGCTGATTGTGAATCACTAAGAATACGGGCACTGTTCCCATTAGCAGTACACCATTTTGTAGCTTCTTTAATTGCTAAGAGCTCCGACTGGAATACACAATATTCAGGTGACAATTTAAACATGGAGTGAGTTAGTTCCGTTTGGTTTTCGTAAACAACAAAAGCACATCCTACTGCAGATATATTACCTTTAATTTGGTAACGCGAACCGTCTGTATATATGTAATATCATGATAATTACGTATTTCCTTTAAACAGGTTACAAAACGTGATGGGTGTCCTGCTGTGGTAGGATGCTGCGGGATTTGTAGTTTTAAGTGAGACAGATAAGACGCACATTCACGTTGATGTCTTAAATTAGTAATAGTTGCTGTTGATAAACCAGTGAGAGCCAAAGGTTCGATGTTAGCTATAATCTGAGCTGTATCAGTGGAGATTGTACGATATCCTCGAATTATGCGAAGGAGGAATCGCCTTTGAATTTGTGCAAGTCTTTTAACTGCCCATTTTTTATTAAGAACTTCCTGGAATGCAGATACACCATACAAAATTAGTGGCACTACAGCACCTTGATATATAATTTTAATAATACTAGAATTCAGATCCCAGGTGGGTCTTGTTGTTGCGAGGGCACCAAGGAGCTTGCTGGCTCTTTCAGCGATATAATAAAAGTGTGATCGAAATGTTAATTTACAATCCAGTATAACGCCAAGGTATTTTACCGTAGATACCAGCTTCAAATGCAACCAAGAGATGACACGGCCTTTCTTTTACTATCTCCAGGAGGTCCCTGGAGCTGTTACCTACAATCTTGGCGCTCGCACTCGCCAACCAACTCGCCTCAAGCGACGACTACTACGTGGTGAAACAAAGGAATACAAAGCAGGCGGCTGTCTTTAACATAACACTCTTATCAGATAATGGTTTACTGACCCACTGTAGCTGCTATTTTCAGGGCTAGAAGTGAACAGGAACAAAAGTTGTTTAATTTCTACTTTTTTCTTTCGTGCATTGTGACATTTTAATAGATTCTTAGGTCTGTATTCGTAGTTTAAATGTTGCCTCGTGTGGTTATAATTCCCATACAAAAACAAACATAAAGAAAAGACCTAAGTATGTGTAATGTTAAATGTTTTAATTAGGTTTAAGCTTTATTAGCAGACCAGAGTAAATAGTTTTAGTGTCGATTTTCAAAACATCACATGATGCGTAATTTGTATATTGAGGACAGAGTTGAAGGGGAAGCGAATGAGAGGAAGAAATGGAAAATAATTTTGAGGCGAAAGATGTGTGGAAATTATAGACGCAATAGACTGTCCACTTTTAACTGCATATGAAAACAATAAAAAACATATCTAAATCTTAAGGCTGATATGTAACACACATAGTACGGGCTTCAGCAACCGATGCTGAAATTACCTAAGCACCTTGTTTGTTAACATTTAATTAAAAGTTTACCATAGTTTCAAATATGTGCTTTCACAGCAAATTGCTTACCTAACATCTTGTTAACGTTTAAGACAACTGTCAATTTGGTGGTTTCTAAACGTGGTTCGATGCAATTTTGTCTGCGTCTTGCAGCGCCCTCTGCGAGCAGAAAGCTCGTTGAGGCATGTAATTTTCTTGATTTGTTTGAATGACGAAGCCAACTGAAGAAATCTAAATGTAGAGGAACTAAGACGTTAGTTATGCAATTACTGGTTCCTAAGTATAGAGTGCGATGGTGTTCCGCGATAAATTTGAGTGAAGTTCGCGTATTTCTTGCAATTCCCGTAAACTGGTAAAGTAAAACGTCAGATATGTTTAGAATGGTTTAAAACTCGTCGCAAACACTACATTGCACGAAATTGTGTTATCGCTGATTAACGTTCAAATATATCCAAACTGCTTCTTGAAATATTTGCTTCGGAAAGCACAAAATATGGTTTTAGAAATAGAAATATCATCACCTACCATTAAATAAAAATTTCCATTAGCAGAAAACCTGAAGTAATTAACATTTGGGACATAGGAGATGGAGGCATATGTCTAACCTCTCGTATTTCCAAAAAACCACGTTCGTGACTTCCTCTTGGAGGTATTCAATTTTATTATGACTGCTCTTTCACTAGGAATGTCATTCAAAAATGAAACTCAAAACAAACGGTGTGTGTTGAAAAAGAAAACGAATCTACAAACATTAGATGGCAGGGAAGCAATTGTTATTTTCCACAATTGTACTCCTTGATATAAAAAATGCCTGGCACACAGTTCCACGTTGCCGCTACAGTTTGAAGCAATGATAAGGGTAGCTCAGGGTTGAGCAATGAGGTTTGCCTCAGGGTATGCGTGGCTATGCATGAGTAAGGATGGTTCTAATGTCACTGGAATGCAAGTTACAAACTGGTTTAATGACTACTTCTTTGTATCACCACATCAATCTCGAAGTTGCCGACCAAGGGTTACCAATATCACTGTTTAGATTTACTGTATGTGAAATGCTTATTACTCGATAAAAATTAATTCATACTTCACGTACATATGAACCGACAAATATCTTCTCTCATCACTTCTGGTCTGCCCTCGACCAAGAGAGGAGAAGAGGATTGCGGTAATCGGCTTCACGCCGCGATTCATTTACAAACGGTGAAGTAGCGCATTCTAGAATAATTTTGGTATATTACTTTGCTACAAATTTTTTCTCGTGGTCACTGTTTCATCTCCCTCACTACTGCTTTAATTATCACGATAGTTGCATGTAAATATGAAAGTTAAATAAAATATAAGAAGGAAAAGGAAGAAGCAAAATGAAAATGACATCGAAAATTCGTTTGGTTTATAGCACTGCGAATTCCACGAGCTAAAAACTTCGTGTCATTGGTGGCATTGCATTATGAGTATAAACAATTGAAGGTCGCGAAAGGAAAGAGTAAAAAAAGGCAAAGAGGTTTGAACCATTTTGGTGTTGTACCAAGAGGTTTGATTGCGTTTCACTCAATTCTATCTCGGGAGATAACAAATAGATAGAATGAAGTAAAATGTTGCATAGCGTGAACAATGAACGACAACCAGAATGTCCAATGTCAATTAAATATCAGAATATACCGTAATGAAGTTGTTTTGTTTACGAATGGCGAAGTAGCACCCTCTAGAATTAGTTTTCATTACTACTGCCTGTTCCTGTAGATTGTTTCTTCTGATTACAATATCATAACGATAAACAAAAAAACATATAAATAATAAATAAACATATGATTTTGCATAACTTAACATTTAAACCGCTACCAAAATGTGGAATATCAATTAAATATGAAAATTCACTGCGATGACCTTGTTTCGTTTAAGAATAGTAACGTAGCGCCATCTAGAATTAGTATTGAGTACTAAAATATATTTCCTCTTCTGACTACTACTTCATCTGCTTCATTACTGCCTGAAATTTATCATGATGTTTTTAAGTTTTACTTAAATATGTACACTAAAGGGTCGCAGAAGAACATGATGAAGAAGAAGGTGAAATAAAGTGATATTAAGACCGAAAATTCGTTTAGTTTGTAGCATAGCAAATTCTGTGAGGTAAACGTCTCTTCTTATTGGCGGCATTGCATTGGTACTGGAAACAATTGAATATCACGAAAGAATAGATTAAAAAAGGCAGAGATTTTATCATGTTGGCCTCATAGCAAGTATGTTTGATTGTGCTTCAGTTATTCCTAACTCGAGAAATATCAAATAAATAAAAGAATAAAAAACATATATAATGTTGTATAATGTAAACAATGGGCACCAAAAAAAAAACGTCGAGTATCATTTAATTACCAAAATTTACTGCGATGATCTCGCTTAATTTACGAATGACGAAGTAGCGGGATCTGGAATAAGTTTGAATAAAATTCCCTATTCTTCCAGGCTTTCTCTACAGATTACAGCTGCACATTCTGATGCATCTGCTCCACTACTGCTTAAAATTATCACGATAATTTTACAGTGCATATAAATACAAGGGCTATTTAATAAAGAATGATCATAATTTTTACGGTCATAATTTTTCGTACTAAACCTCAAACTTATTATATTCTGTTATCTTAATGTGAAACAAAGACGCCGTAGTAGTTTCATGGTTGGTACTCCTGGCTCCCGCCTGTGAGAACCAGGCAAGTTCCGACACGTTCAGTATCACCTACTGCTGCAACATGCGAGGAACAATATGAGGCTTTGAAATTCTGCTTTCGTCTCAACAAATCTTCAGTTGAGGCCTATACAATGTTACAGGAGGCCTATGGAGAGTCTGTTCTTCCCTACAGCACCGCTCGAAGGTGGTTAAAAATGTTTAAAGAGAGAAGAAAATCAATTTCAAAGGAAGGTGGACCCGGTGCTCCAGTTACTGATCTTCCGAAAGAAAACAAACACTGCTGTTGTCATTGTGAAAGAAGATCGACGAATTACCTTAAGATCACTTTCTGAAATACTGAACATATTATTGAGTGCCACATTTCCGTGAAGCAGGCTTGATGCTGCACCACGATAATGAGCGGCCGCATATTGCCAATGTTGTTGCTGAATATCTGGCAAACATCAACGTAAAGTGCATCCCTCACCCTGCCTATAGTCCGGATTTTGCCGCATGTGACTTTTTTCTATTCACTAACTTGAAGAAGCGCCTTCGTGGGAGGCATTATCCATCATCAGAAGCAGTGGCGAAGGCTGCGGAGGCGATTTTGAAGGATCTCTCAAATGATGGTTTCCAGCATGTCTTTGAAGACTGGCAGAAACGCTGGGAGAGGTGCATCGCAATCAGGGGAGTCTATTTTGAGCAGGACCATCAAAATTATGAGGATGAGTAATGGTACGATCTCCAAAGAGATCTACATAGGAGATAAAAGATTAGACCTAATAAACTCAGTATTCCAGGCTGAATTTCTAGGTATTAAAGCAGCTGTGGAGTGTATAGAACAACAGAACACCGGTAGCCATACATGTTCACTCAATGGCCGCTCTCCTCGCCATTGCACACAGAACAACCAACCCCTTGGCCGTTCAGCTTAGAGAAAAGATCAGCACCCTAAACAAGGCACACCACGTCACTCTTCACTGGGTCAAAGGACATGCAGGTAGAGCTGATTACCTCGCTAGGATTGCTGCCAGTCACAAGACTACCTTAGACTACAAATCAATCCCCAAAACTCGGGGCAAGCAGCTGCTAACCGAATACTACACTACAGTTTGGAACACCATATACACCAGATCCAACAATGCCTTTCATACCAAACTTTTCATTCCCACTATACAACACCGTCTGTCCTGATCTCTATGGCCCAAACACATAACCACACAATTCCTCACAAATCACGGCCGTTTCCAGGCCTACCTTCATAGAATGAAAATAGGAGCCTCGCCATCCTGTAACTGCACTGAAAAACACCCACAGACAGCTCTGCATTTGATGACAAAGTGCAGTAATTTCTCAAAAGATCGACCAGACGTTTTATGTTCGGCCCCTCTACACGTGGTTCTGAAGATTCACGTCAATACAGTTCAAATATCAGGATTCATCAAGAGCATCTACCGCACACTTGAATAATTCTGTAGGAAAAGGAAGAAGCAAACTTAAAATATAATAGAAAATTCTTTTAGTTTTAACACTGCAAATTCTAGGGGCTATACGCTTTGTCTTATTAGCGGCATTGCACTGCGATTGGAGCTTGCCAGTCTAATTCGATTACGAGTGGCGAAGCGGAGCCCTGTAGTACTAGTTTTCTGGAATATTCCCTACTCTTACAGGCTTTTTCTTCCGATTACTGTCTCATGACCATAAATAATAAAGAAAAAGAATTACGCACATTTATCGTAGGAATCGTGAGTTGGGACTAAAGGGATTGTAAGGTTTACTTTTATTTGGACTATTCTCTACCCTTCAGTAGACACGATAAAGGTAAATAAAAACTTAAAAATCAAGTTGATATTTTCTTTATAATGGATAAAATTACGTATTGGTCTAGCGAGGTTTGATGCTCCTTGGAACTGGTTTAAGCTTTCCCCTACTTTTACTTTTCTCAAACGGGAGGTAGGTATACGCTATTTATGTTTTGGCCATGCAAAGAGAATGGAATAAGGAAGTCAATACCATCGTAAAACCATCATCTTTATATATTCACACACCACAGTAAAAAACACACAAAAATGTGTTGATCCGAAAGCATTAAGTTGATTTACTTAATTGTAAATTGATACCATCCCTGTTAGGCATAGCATTGGCACAGTAACCTCGAAAGTCATATTAAATGCATTATTAAGGGCGGACAGATACCACAATAAAAATTAAGCTAAATTATAGCAAATATAATCAAACCAAACAGGCAATCCCAATACATACTTTATTGCAAGCTCGAGAGCTCAACGTGTAATGTTCCTTATGTTGAGCCGACAAAGGGGCATTGTTCGAGAATCGCCCAAGGGTAGACCTAAGCGACAACGAGTCGTCCTTCGATGCTTTGATTTGCACATGATACGTGATGAGAGAATAGCCCCCGGGTATTTAAGCTACACTTTTGCAAGCGTGCGTTTGCATTAATTACCTAGACCATGGGGAAGAGAAAGTTCTGTGGAATACGTGCCTCAGAAACTCGAAATTGCGATGAAATTTAAGAGCAGGGATGAACACAACCTATAAGGAACGAATAACAGGTCACATGACCTCTAAGGTGTTCAAATTTCGGCGAAAGGATGGGGAAATTTTTGTAATGGTGACGTTTGATGTCTGCTAGGAAAAACACTCTGTTTTGGCGAGTGAAAGGAACAACACGTACTAAAAGTTCATCAAAGTCTGAGTTCAGGAATGGATGGAGCAACACATATCATGTGGTTATCGAACATTCTGTGTTAGCGAGTGAAAGAAACAGCACCCATTTCAACATAATTAAGATGCTATCAACCTCTGTTGTTGTATAATCCTCCGGAAATACTCCAGTGCGCGAAGGAATGCTCTCGCGACGTCCAAAAACGATAACGCTTACACGCCTACATACATCACTCGGCGCGTCCTAGAAATTTACAAGTTCACTCGCGACTGTGATTCAAACTAGACGTCATGTCCAGCTCACAGCAACGGGCAAATCCTAAATCTCGCGGCTAATCTGCGAGTTACGCCAACAAAACAGTAATGAGTGGAGAGGAGGACTTGTATAAATAAACTTGCCATTCATCGATCGTGGTGTCTTCTATGTGATAATACCCATACACTGTCAGGACGCACCCACTCCCAGAAACCGAAAAGAGAGAATCCATACAGAGCTACCCTGAGAAAACCCCCGACCTGTAGTAAACCTCCCATCCGGAGCCCTCACCCGTCACATATCTTATCACATGAGGTGCTGAGTGTCGGGAGGGCTCAACGAGGTATTTAACGGGCAAGTACCGCCTCAGAATGTATTGTATTTAAATTTCACTCCCATTTGCAGAATAAATAAGTAATGTGAATTTGTTTTATTTATATTGTGACTTTTTGGTTCGTAAAATTAAAAGCCTGGTTTGATGTAATTGGAAATTCCCTTTATTTCAGTGGAAATAATTTTTTATACCCCTTACAGGCACTAAAAATGACGTGACATACACCAGCGTAGTCTCCCGCTGCTTCACCACACGTAAGCAAACAAATGAGCTCTCTGCGGCACACTTAAACAGCCGCACACACAATTAACCACTGCGTTACACTTCAAATGTGCAGATAGCTGCAGACTACAACTGTCAGTTCTCCACTAGTTGAATGGCTGGTCGCGGCTCTTTTATACCTCTACTCATTGTTTCCAGAAACTTGAAGACGCTTCAAGGCCTTTCGTGGCGCAGCGAGAAATTCCAGACTATCTCCGTCTCTTTACCTCTCGGCAAGTGTTTTCAGCGTTAGCGCACCCGTGGGCGAGGCTTGTGGCACTTTCTGTCTCTTTCATCCCCGCTTCCCTCTCTCTTTCACGGCGTTGGCCTACGCACGGGCCAGCAACAAGACAATACCTGGCGACAATATAGGTAATTCCAGACTACTTTTATTGGCGGTACGAAGTTTGCCAGGTCAGCTAGTTTTATATACGTGTCCTCTCCGTAAAATAAGATCTCCAATTTTATTTAATATACAAAACATGTTTATTGTCAATGAAAGTTACATTGATGGAAGGGCGAAACTTACAGATCTTTTTCAAAGTAATCACCATTGCGATCGATGAACTTTTGCATGCGCTATGGCAGTTTTTGTATACCCTTGTCATAGCACCCTCCAGCCAAGTTACGCAGGTAGTGCTGAACCTCCTTTTTCAAATCATCGTCGGTCTGGAAATGTGTGTCATCCAGGTGTGACTTCAACTCAGGAAATGGATGATAATCACTCGGTTTAAGTCTGGACTGTAGGGGGGATGGGTGAGGATGTCCCATCCGAAATGGGCCAGGAGATCATCCGTTGCGTGTCAGTATGGGGACGAGCGTTGTGTGATGAAACATCACTCCCTTCGTCGGCATTCTCCTCCTCTGATTTTGAATCGCAAGTTGCAATTTTTTAAGTCTTACAGTAGCTAGCGGCGTTTATTGCTGTGCCAATAGGCATAAATTCGCACAACAATGTACCTTTTCTGTCCCAGAACACACAGGCCATCACTTTGCCGGCAGAGAACGTCTGTTTGAATTTTCGCGGCTTCCGCGAATTCGAATGCCGCCACTGACGAGAACGTTCTTTAGTCTCTGGTGTTGTGTATTACACCCAGGTTTCATCGCCAGTGACAATTGAATCCAACAATTCATCGCCCCGTTTTGCACAGTGCTCCAAGAAACGGTGGGCCAGTTCAACACGTTGCCGTTTATGGTCTTCGGTGAGCATTTTGGGGACCCACCTCACACACACTTTGCGATAATGCAAATTTTTTGGTCAAAAACTTGTCAATCGAAGTATTATTGACTTCAGGGTTAAGTTTGCACAGCTCGCGAACTGTGACACGCCGATCTTTAAGCAATTCTTGCTCCACTTTTGCAATTGTTTCGGCTGAAACCGAAGGCCGACCAGAACGCTGTTTGTTACGGACGTCTGTACGTCAGTCTTTGAATTCTTTGACCCACTTTCGCAAATGTTTGACTTCCATACACCGTAGGCTATAGACTTTGCATAACTAAAGATGAATTTCAGTGGGGGTAGTCCCTTGGCACACAAAAAAGGAATAATTGCCCGCAACTTGCACTTGGCGGCGGAAGTGATAGGAAGCTCCATCGCAAACGATTGTCCAGCTAATACTAATGGTTACAACGGGTTCGTTGTGGTGGAGATTTGAAGGGGGAAACCAAGCTACACCCCAGTGTTGCAGGATCTCGCGCAATGGCGTTCCTCACGGCCCCAGAGCCTTGGAGACCTTATTTTACGGACACGTCTCGTACAATTTATATGTTATATTTAAGGTGCATTCTGAGTAGACCCATTTGCTGCCTGTCATTTTTAGAGCATTGCTAGTCTTGCTTTACGGTTTTTTCAACCTTTTATATGATTTTTCCATGTTAAAACTGAATCTAGAGTAACTCCTAAATATTTGTATTTTCTCTTCCTTCTGTGGTACTGATTTCCAGATTCGGAAGCCATCAACATAGTGTGCACATTGGATGTTTTGTAATTCATTTGGTTTGGAAGTCAAGCTATTTTCATTATCATTATTAATTTATTGACAATAACATAGTCCACTTCTTACACGAGTTGAGAAAGTTACGAGAGTGGGTCAAAAAGTAATTCCTCCTATTTTTTTCCCTTAAATAAGTAAGTTATAAGAAAACTGAAGTTGCCACAATTCCTCACACCTTCTTGTGCAATGCCCTCCAGTAGTAACTTCCTAAGTCTTCAGGTGGCAGCACTGCATCCTCTTGCAAAATGGCTTACATCGACATTCGTATTAGACAGCGTTCTGTGATTGAATTTTTCACTGGGGAAGGTGAAACGCCATTTCGCATTTACGAAAGCCTAAAAAATGTGTATGGTAATGCAACGGTGGATGTCAGCACTGTTAGACGATGGGTTCGTCGCTGTAACAAAGCTGAAGAGCAAACGCCATTGACAGATGAAAAGAGAAGTCGGTGACTGCAGTGACTCCATGCAATATTCAGCGAGTGGACGACATCGCCGGGTAACAACAGGTGAATTGTGTCGCATTACCTCCCTCAGTAAAGGCAGTGTGATGACGATCATTCAACAACTGGGTTACTCTAAAATTAGTTTACGTTGCGTACCAAGAATGTTAACCGCCCAAAACATAGAAACAAGGAAAACAAGAGCCTCCGAACACTTGCAGTGCTTCAATTTGGAGGAGAGGAGTTTCTGGAAAAAATTGTTACTGGAGACGAAACGTGGGTTCATTTTTGTGAACCTGAATCAAAGAGGCAGTCAATGGAATGGAATCGCTCAACGTCACCGAAGAAAAAGAGTTTAAAATTCAGCGGTCGGCAGGGAAAGTTATGGCGACAGTGCTTTGGGTTGCAGAGGGTGTGCTTATGATTTATATTTTGGAGCAGCGTTGCACAATGAATGCTGTTGAATACGTCAGAACTCTCAAAAAGCCGAAAGCACATCTTCGCCGAGTTCGCCCAACAAAAACTATGGAGGATGTTCTTTTTTTGCATAACAATGCAAGACCACACACCAGCCGTAACAGCATTGCAGAAATTGAGAAATTGGGTTGGCGAGTCTTACCTCACCCCCCACACAGCCCTGACCTGGCACCATCAGACTTTCATCTGTTCGGGCCACTAAAGGAAGCTCATCGTGGGATTCATTTCGAAGATGAGGAGGCTGTGAAAACGTCCGTGCATCAATGGCTTAGGAAGCAAGAACGTGTGTTTTACCACACTGGAATACATGCCCTAGTTAAAAAGTGGACCAAAACTGAGGAAAATGAAGAAGATTATATTGAATAGTGACACATTAATCGTCAATGTTGTAGTTGGATTCAATTTTCTTGACAATTAAAAGAGAAAAAATATAAGAGACATTACTTTTTGACCCACCCTCGTATATGACGGCACACATGAGGTTTTGAAAGTATGAACTTAAGATGAGAATAGCCTTAAAACAGTTTGAGGTGTTGCCACTTACAAAATCCCCGATTTACGCATTTATTACGTTCTTTTATTACTTATTTACGTACAGCCTGGATGTGTGTTAATGGCAGCAAAGACAGGTGTAAGTCATCTTATAATGTCATCAGGAGACCACACCAGCTCAGACAGACCGTCTGGGTATGTGTGTAGTGTTTAACGCCCGCTTTTACTACATACAGCACCGCAGGCGATGACACTGATGATACATGAGATGAAGATGGAGCACCGGTGGAATGTGATGGAGGGGGAAACCGGAGGTCCCGGAGAAAACCCGCCCCAGCGCCGTATTGTCCCCCACCCGTCTGGGAATGCCAGTATTACACAGCAAAATGCAAATTCAAGAGAATTATTGTTCAGATATTTATTAAATCACAACAAAATATAACTTTGCTTGCATAAGAACGTTTCAAAAATGAATTTCGAAGGTTCAATGGATAAATTCATTCATGTTGTGCTGGGTAGCTGTATATAGCCAGAAGGTTTTTGCTGCGTGCCCACCCGTTAAGTGTTTTACCGCAGGTAAGGTATTTGAACGGGATTTTGTAGGATGGATATGGTGTAGGTTTTGGGATTTGAAGAATTTTGTGAGGTTACAATTTGTACCTCCAGGATGAAAGGACAGGACAGGGTGCAATTCCCTGCACCCTGGTGTTTTTAATTTAGTTTTGGGTTGGGGAGAGCTTTGTTGCCAAACAACTTAGGAGATTATGTGGAGCTCAGGTTTAGCTGCTGTTAGGATTAGCTCCTGGGTTATCTTGGGTACCCGCATGCCATGCGGGGGACCCGATGTTGTCTAGAACGGCGTCTAGTGGGGTCATAATCTCCCAGTGATCTAACAAGGGCGCATCTATAAGTTGGTAAAGTTGCGTAGAATTTTGATGCCCGGCACCTAACTTCGTCCTCCACATATGGAAATCCCGAGGCTTCGTGAAGCAACCTGGTAGGAAAATAGCGACCCACAGAATAGATAGACCGTAGCCATCTATTCTGTGCACGTTGAAGCTATGCCAACCAGCTATCTGCGGCCATGCCCCAGATCTCGTAGGCATATAGCATCACGGGGATTACCAGCGCTCGGAAGAGGTATAACCTCAGGCCAAGCGGCATCGAGCTCTACCCCAGTATAGGATACAGGGAAGCGATAGCTCCCTGTACCCTTGCCGCTAGGTCTCTGATGTGTTGGCGAAAGGTTAGGCCTCTATCCAATGTTACTCCAAGGTATCGGACAGAGTTAGTCCACTCTATCCTTCGACCTTGGAAGCTGAAGTTTGGGCAGTCTGCGGGGTTGTGGTGCTTAGTGAAAAGTATGGCTTGGCTTTTGTCCGGATTTACGGACATCCGCCAACGCCGACACCACTGCTGTGTGAGACGGAGGTGTCTCTGTATGGGGTTGAAGGCTCTGAGTATGTGTCTGTCTTTGCTGAACAGAAGCACGTCGTCAGCGTATTGTGTCTTTACGATTCGTGGTTCTTTGGGGAGATCTGCCATTAAGACGTTGAAAAAGGTGGAAGATAGTACAGAGCCTTCGGGGACTCCGCCTCTCACTGGTCTAAGTGTTGATGTTTTCCCCGCGACTGTGACCTTAAAGGTGCGGTGTCGTAGGAAGCTGTGTAGCATGCTGATCATCTGTGTTGGAAGCCCCATTTGGATCAACTTATACAGTAGCCCGGCATGCCATACAGTAGAGAAGGCCTTCTTGACCTCCAGCGAAACCTCGGCCGTGAAGGTGCCTTCCTGGAAACCCAGGGCGGGGGTCTCCACCACACGCAGCAACTGCTGGACTGTCTCTGTGCCCCGGACGAAATCCAAACTGATGGTCGGGAATGGCTTGAATGTCTCCCAGAATAGGGGACAAGCGGGAAAGAATCAATCTCTAGAGCACTTTCGAGAGAGTGGAAAGGAGACTGATGTAACGGTAGCTGGAAGGGTGTACCGGAGGTTTCAATATGCATATCACCCGGGCCTCCCTCCACTCGCGTGGAAAGTACCCTAAGGTGAGGCACATATTGAAGACCCTAGTTAGGAAGAGAACCGCTTTGAAAGGAAGATGGCGGAGCATGAGGGGTGTCAGTCCGTCAGACCCCCCCCCCCCCCGCCTTTTTTGGTTTGAGACGCTGGAATGCGCCTTGGACATCACTGGGTCGGATGGCAGGAGTGTTTCCGCATCCTCTGGAGGACGACGCAAGAAACGTCGCACCTCTCGACGGACACGTTCGGAAAAGATGTCGTCCTGGGGGTGGTCTCTTGGACACATGGTACGTTCAAGGTAGTCAGCGAACGCATTTGCTTTGGCGTGAGGTTCATAGGCCAGGCCTTGGGTGCTAGATGGCTCTGTTGTTAATGCTTCTGTTTCGGATGAAAGACGTTCCGTTTTCTGCCTGTCATTCTCATGAGCATTGCTAGTCTTTGAATCTACAGTATCTCATAAATATTTGTATTTTCTTTTCCTGCTGTAGTACTGATTTCCAGATTCCGTTTCATCAAAACAGTGTGCACATTGGATTATTTGTAATTCATTTGGTTTGGAAGTCCGGCCATTTATCTTTAACATAATTAATTTATTGACAATAACATAAACAACTTCTTACAAGAGTTGAGAAAGTCATATGACGGCACACATGAGATTTTCAAAGTATAAAGTTAAGATGAGAATAGCATTAAATGATGCCGATTTACGCATTTATTACGTTTATTTATTGCTTATTTACTTACAGCTTGGATGTGCATTAATACCAACAAAGACAAGTGTACAGACGTGTGCAAATTATTAAACTCATTCATGTTTTTTTTTAACATTGCTTCAGTTTAACATTCAAAATAATAGTTACTTACCACCGTAATCTATTTCAATTTGTCGTAATTATTTTCCTTGCCGTAATATGAAGCATGTTCAATGGGATTTCTCTCAGATATTTCTTTTACTTTTAGTAATATGTTGGTAGCTCTGAATTAAGAGCAGCCATTCTCTTCATGTCGGTTTATCTAACTGTTTGGTGATATTGCCTTCATTTGGTGAATGTAGTACCTGAAGATTTTTAATATTTGCGTTTATTGTGTTTTATGGCTAATATTTCCTCAGTATTTATTACTAATTGATCTCTAGCCAGGTAACATCGTGTATCACATCCTTAGCATTTATACTGATTCAAAAGTGAGGCTATGTGTAAAACTGCTGACTTATCCCCAAGCAAAGTAGCTGTAACTGAGAGTCTTTTGAAAGAAACTCTTTATTCACAACGTGAAATAGCTAAGAAATTGTGTATTTCACAAAAATATGTTAGTCGCATTAATGAAGCTTTAACATTCGTTGAGACTTTGACCTCACAAAGGAATGGAAAATGCAGGAGGAAAAGAAAGCTATGACCAAGGATGCAAAGAAAACTTGTGCAGGTGGCAAAGCAAAATAGAAGAGCAACCAGCGTTGACCTCAGTAATCAACTAAAGCAGTACGGTACAGAAATATCAGCTTCAGTAGTTCGCAGAAGATTATGTGAAGCAGGTTTACCAGCACGAAGGCCTCGTAAAAAGGCTAAACTGACACCTGAAATGTCAAAAAAAGGTTTAGAATGGGCCAAAGAGGTGCAGTGAAATTTTGGAGAAAGGTAAATAGTATGAAAATTGTATATAGCATAAAATGAAAGTATGTACATTTATAGTCTATGGAAATGAAATAAACAGCCTAAAACTTTGTTTCTCTCATTGCTGGTTTTGTTATACTATCTTTGAGCAATTTTAAAACTGTTTAATATAAATGGAGGTTTTTGTTGTTTCAGGTAATTTTCTCAGATGAATCCATGTTTGAAGTATCTGAAGAGAGCAGCCAATATGTGAGAAGCCCGATAAAGAAGCATTTTTCTCTCAATGTGTCGATAAAAGAGTAAAGCACCCAAATACAAAAATGGTCTGGTGCTGTATGTCTGTCCATGGACAGTTGTGGTATCTATGGAGCAGAAACAGTATAAAAGTGCATTACAAACAAGACTATTTCCGCAAAGCATAGAATGATTTCCAATGGTGATTTGGTGTTCATGCATAACAGTGCTCGCTGTCAAAGAGCAAAATCTGTAACCCAGTTCCTCAAAGAAAACAATGTAGAAGTACTACCATGGTCGGGGAATTTCGCTGATTTAAATCCAATAGCGAATCGGTGAGATATTGTTAAACAGAGACTGAAAAAATTGAAAATAACAACAAAAGTTAAGCTTATTGAGGGCCCGATAAGCATTTGGCACAGAGATGAAGAAATGAACGAAAAGTGCTCCACGCTTGTAGAGAGCATGACTAAACGCATCAAAATGGCAATAAAGGCTAAATGAATGCATAAAAAGTACTAAGAGTTGAAAAAATAATTTTGTAATATCATTTCTGTTAAATAAATATAAAATAAACGGTATATGTAAAAATTTCAGCATTGAGTCTAATAATTTGTACACGTCTGTAAGTCATCTTAGAATGTCATCAGGATACCAATCCAACTCAGACAGACCGTCTGGGAATGTCACTATTCCACAGCAAAATGCATTTGCAAGAGAATTATTGTTGAGATATTTATTTAACTCACAACAAAATATAACCTTGCTTGGATACGAAGGTGTAGGACAACGAACTTGGAAATTCTAATGGATAAATGAAAAAAATGCCCAATTTATTCAACATTATTCAGTCCTTCACGAAAGGTTACAAAGATAAGATGACTTTTATTTCCATTTAAATATTAACAATTACTATTGATAGAGAAGATTGCTATTCTTCTGAATAATGAAAATTCAAATCAAAAATGTATAAATCTATTAACATTTCTCATCACATACTGTATTACTGCTTCATTTTTCAAAAGGTAGTCAACTAATCGATATACTGGCATCTGTTGTAGGCATAAACAGTTCAATATTTGCACCAGATGGTATGATCTAAGAACACTAGATGGCTCTGTTGTTAATGCTTGTGTTTCGGATGAAAGAAGCCCAATTTGCTGCCCGTCATTCTTTTGAGCGTTGCTTGTCTTTTGTTTTACGTTTTCTGCAATTGTTTTATATGATTTTTCCATGTAAACTCTGAGTCTACAGTAACTCCTAAATATTTATATTTTCTTTTCCTTCTGTGGTACTGATTTCCAGATTCCGAAGTCATCAACAGAGTGTGCACATTGGATGTTTTGTAATTCATTTGCTTTGGAAGTCAAGCCATTTATACTTAACATCATTAATTTATTGACAATAAAATAAACAACTTCTTAGCAGAGTTGGGAAAGTTATATTACGCCGCACATGAGATTTTGAAAGTATTAAGTTAAGATGAGAATAGTTAAATGGCTAAATTAGCCATAGATCTAAATAGCCTTAGATTTCTCGACCAGTTTTCTGTACCTTTTATTTCCAAGTCCATTCTACACACACACACACACACACACACACACACACACACACATATAAGTAATTTACATACTTTAACTTTCTTAAAGGTCATATCGGACGATGAATGGAAAGATTGAAGGGATGCTCATATGGACCGAGAGTCCATGGAGCTTAGAGTTACCCGACATCCGTATTTTAGGACAAGGGAAAACACGGAAAAAAGCCTTATCCAGGTAACTCACCCTGACCGAGATTCGAGCTCGGGACGTCTTGAACGTGAGTCAGACATGCTACCATCGACGCTACCGAGGCGAACAGTTCTAATTTTCTGGTGTAGTATGTGTCCTGCATTTACATAATTCATCATCGTCATCGTCATTATTATTATGATGATGATGATGTTGATGATCAATAATCATCATTGTTATTATTATTGAGAATATTATTATTATCACCATTATTATTTTTATTAGTTCGCGTTTGGAAAAACCGATGGTGTTCTGTCTGAACAAATGGGTCCACTAACGGCGGTTCTCTCCACTGCGGGAATGAACAGAATAATCGCGGAAATTATTTCCTAATAATTACTAAATACGTAAGTCTGAATCTCCAGTGAACTATAATGTACCAATTTTATCATCGAAATGTGCAGAGGACTTTTAGTAACCCGACGATATCCCCGAACTGCTATCTCCTTGCTCTGTTAAAGGAAGAACAAACTAAAGAGTAATCAAGTGACAGCCTTATAGACATCCTGGAGGAAACAATGTCCCAATAGACTCTGTGTTCGAGTCGTTTGTTGCCTGGACAATGAGAAGAACGATGTAGCCATTGTACAGCTTGGATTTTCTAAGTAAATTAGGATATATAAATCAGACTTTAAAATAAAACAATCTGTTCCATGGGAGAGTAACTACACTAAGGAAGGTCTGTAGGAAAATAAATTTCCAATTTATAAAAATTGCTAAAAGCAGAAATTTCTTAATGAAGGTGCTGATGACGATTGCAAGCCATGTATCTATTTCAATTTGGGAAGACAATGAAACAATTGAGGTGGAATTGTTTACATGTTGAGGCTTGGATTAATGGAGCCATACTAAAAGTAAAGAAAGAGATGAACTTGATTTCTCTCTTCAGACATCCGTAGTAAAAGGCTGAGGCTTAATAATATTTTAATAAGTGTTCTGAGGGGGTTCCATAACCAGCGAATTGCTTGTGCCTGCCTCCGTAGCGTAGATGGTAGCGTGTCTGCCGCACCTTATAGAGGCCGCGAGTCCGAATCTCGGTCAGGGTGAAATACCTGGATAAGGTTTTTTTCCGGGGAATTCCCTTATCCTGATAAACGAATATCGCGTAACTAAGCTTTATGTACCCCGGGCTCATTTGAGCATCATTTCACCCATTTCATTCATCGTCCCATATGACTTAACGTTGGAGGACGTAAATTGAAGGAAAAAAAAAGTCTTGCTGGGTCCTAAATCGAAGTGTACTACTATATGTTTCAAATGGGAAGGCGTTTGTCCTTGAGCGCTACTAGGTGAGCAACCAATCGGAGTCCTGCGGAGTTGAGGTATTGCATTCCCGCTAGGTGGTGTGTGAGGAGCGCCAACCTAATCTATCTGTATTCACGCTAAGACAAATATTCATATTTTGCCGAAACTGATTCATGTGGAAGGTAGAGAGTATTGTATCTAACATAACCATTAAAACCCCATATTTTTAAAGAAAATCGTTTTTCTAATACAAATAAATAAACAACTATTACCTGTATTATAACAATAAAGCGCAGCTTAAGCACTGTATGAATATCACTATTGGTTGGCATGTATGCGTGTACGTATAGTTATAATTACTCAGAACTTAAACGTAAATGTTTGACATGACGTGATAAAAGAATTACTTTGAATAATCCAATTCGAGCGAGAGTAAACAAATTTCCTGCTGCCTTGGTAGAACGTGTCTGGTCATATTATATCTTTGTTCCTGAATGGTTAGTAATCTCTATTTACTCTAGAGAGTTCAAAGTGGTTTGTGTGTATGTATGTACATATACTTTTAATTACTCAGAAGTGAAATTTAAACTACCGACATGATGCGGTAAAAGAATTACTGGGAATAAGTCAAGGTGTAAAATTCGAGAAAGAGCAAACACTTTATTTCCTGTTAGCCTGTGGAATCTTGTATGCTTATGTTTATGAATCAATGCTGAATAAGTAGTGCATATTTACTCTGGACAGTTCAGAGCAATATCATTCAGTTGTTCTTTACACAACACTAGTGTAAAAATTAAATAGTGCAACGGCTTTTTGCGGTGAAATTAGTGGCGAGCCAAAAAGGCTGGTTTTGGGAAGTCAGGCTCGAAGAACTATTTTCAAGGTGTACACGTTCTTCAAAAAATTTTCGGAAACAGAAACTAAAAATAAGTTATTGCAAAGAGCACTTCCGTTTAAACACACGGAAAAAGTGTATCAGCTGGAACAACTTGCAATTGAAACGGGACACGAGGTAATAGGCCTCCCACCTTACCACTGCCAATATAATCCAATTGAGTTGGTGTGGGGTCAAATAAATAGGGGGATTACAAAAATAAATAATACAATTAAACTAACGGGCGTTGAAAGATTTGTTCGCGAAGAAATTGGCAAGGTAACACAAGAGGAGTGGAAAAACTGCGTGAGGCATGCAGAAAAACTTCAAGATGACGATTTTAAGAAAGAAATAACACGTGAGGAGATCTTGGAACCTATAATCATAAATTTGCAAGACTCAGGCGATGAAGACAGTCAGAATGACGAATTGTCTCTTGAGGGAAGTGACATTGACAGCGATATGGATGAGCCACTGGCAGTTCCATTGGATTACAAAAACAGGTAATTCATAAACTATAATTATATTTATAGTATTTTAACATATACATAATTTGCGAACATGCTTTTTCCAGTTTTGATTTTGGCAACTGCATCATTGTAAGAGTTTGTAAAATATAATTTGCTTAACCTTGCGTGCGTGTTGTATGAGTGTGCGAGAGAGAGGGAAATATAAAGGGAGTGGGGTAACAAGCTGGCAACTCTGAGCGTGATACGGCATCTGATTAGATGGACTCCAGAACTCTTCCCATCTGAAACACGTAATAAATACTGTCATGAAAAAAATGGACTACAAAACGTTTAGGATCAGTTTGTTAAACAATTATTTCCAGACACCTTCCAACAATGTGTACAAATCTGCGGAAACAAACAAGTCATCCCTCAAATCCGATATGCAGTTCTGCTTCCCATATAAAGATATTGAATTTGAAGTGCAAAATATAAAGGGGACAACCAGCAAAAACTAAAACAGGTTTATTAGGATCAGGAAGGTCCAAGTTAATTTAGAATATTCCGACATTGACTGCAAGGAACAGTTTGAAATATCTGATACTCATACGTCCACTACATACTATCGGTCAGTGGAGAGTAAAAATTATTAATCTTTATTTTCTTTAGGTACAATAGATTCAGGTTTTGGTTCTTCTTCTTCCGATGCTTTAATGTACCTGTTTGTTGCTCAATATTCTAGTACGGGAGAAAGAGCGTTTTTTTAAATTGGTTGAATAAAACTGCACCTTTTTGTAACTTTATTTCGTTTACTACGTTTTAGCCTCTATTATTTTATAACAAATATGAGCTTAAATGTTTGAATCCTGGTAATCATATTGGAGATATAAATACAAAACCTGGAGAATTAACGAAATGCTAAAACCAAGAAGGAAACAATGAAAGAAAAAAAGAGTTAAAAATGGAAAGCAGACACAAACTGTGAATGATAATAATGTACTGTTTTAAAGCATTTTAAAAAACCTGAATTCGTAAGTGGAAGAGGAATGCATAAGTGCAAATTCTAATGCATATTTATACATTTTAGCCTTCATAACAATGTTTTATTTACAAAATGTTTTAAACAAAATTGGGAAACGGTGATTACTTTGATATAAAATAGTCGTCATGATAAGTTTAAATGGAAGGAAGGAAACAGAAGAAGCGAAATAAAAATAACATCGAAAATTCGTTTGATTTGTAACGCTGTAAATTCTTCGAGCTGAACGCTACGTTTTGTTGTCGGCATTGCATTGCGATTAGATTTTGTCAACGTAATTCGATTAACGAAAAATATCAATTCACCTGAGGTTGATACTTGGGTCACTTTGTTGTTACCGCATAAGTGTTTGTCATCTCTAACTATAATTTGTATAAGATAACTTACCTTATTTCATGAAACAAACGCGAAAATCTAAATCACAATCAAAATCCAAAAAGAAACAATTGAAGATCGCGGAAGAAAAGTGGAAAAAGGGGGAAAAGATTTGAATTACTTTTGGGTCGTAGCAAGAGGTTTGATTGTGCTTCAGTCATTTCTACCTCGAGAGGACAGCTAAAGCATAAACAAACCAACAAACAAACAAACAGACCAACAAATACATAAATAATTATATGAAGGAAGGAAGGAGGGAGGGAAGGATGAAGGGAGGGAGGTAAGGAAGAAAGGAAGGAAGGATGGATGGAAGGAAGGAAGGGCGGAAAGGAGGAAGGGGGAAGGGAGGAAGGGAGCAAGGGAGAGAGGGAGGGAGGGAGGCAGGCAGGCATGCAGGCAGGAAGGAAGGAGGGGTGGAAGGGAGGAAGGGAGGAAGGGAGGAAGGGAGGAAGGGAGGAAAGAGGGAGGGGGAGGGAGGGAAGGAGGGAGAGAGGAACGGAGGAAGGAAGAGAGGGAGGAAGGGAGGAAGGAAGGAAGAAAGGAAGGAACGAAAGAACCAACGAATGAACGAACGAATAAATAAATAAATAAATAAATAAATAAATAAATAAATAAATAAATAAATAAATAAATAAATAAATAAATAAATAAATAAATAAATAAATAAATAAATAAATAAATAAATAAATAAATAAATAAATAAATAAATAAATAAATAAATAAATAAATAAATAAATAAATAAATAAATAAATAAATAAATAAATAAATAAATAAATAAATAAATAAATAAATAAATAAATAAATAAATAAATAAATAAATAAATAAATAAATAAATAAAAAATAAATAAATAAATAAATAAATAAATAAATAAATAAATAAATAAATAAATAAATAAATAAATAAATAAATAAATAAATAAATAAATAAATAAATAAATAAATAAATAAATAAATAAATAAATAAATAAATAAATAAATAAATAAATAAATAAATAAATAAATAAATAAATAAATAAATAAATAAATAAATAAATAAATAAATAAATAAATAAATAAATAAATAAATAAATAAATAAATAAATAAATAAATAAATAAATAAATAAATAAATAAATAAATAAATAAATAAATAAATAAATAAATAAATAAATAAATAAATAAATAAATAAATAAATAAATAAATAAATAAATAAATAAATAAATAAATAAATAAATAAATAAATAAATAAATAAATAAATAAATAAATAAATAAATAAATAAATAAATAAATAAATAAATAAATAAATAAATAAATAAATAAATAAATAAATAAATAAATAAATAAATAAATAAATAAATAAATAAATAAATAAATAAATAAATAAATAAATAAATAAATAAATAAATAAATAAATAAATAAATAAATAAATAAATAAATAAATAAATAAATAAATAAATAAATAAATAAATAAATAAATAAATAAATAAATAAATAAATAAATAAATAAATAAATAAATAAATAAATAAATAAATAAATAAATAAATAAATAAATAAATAAATAAATAAATAAATAAATAAATAAATAAATAAATAAATAAATAAATAAATAAATAAATAAATAAATAAATAAATAAATAAATAAATAAATAAATAAATAAATAAATAAATAAATAAATAAATAAATAAATAAATAAATAAATAAATAAATAAATAAATAAATAAATAAATAAATAAATAAATAAATAAATAAATAAATAAATAAATAAAGAGGTCATAAAGAAATAGATCAACGCATAATTACATCAATGGATAAATAATTAGAGTGTGAGTGAGTGAGTGTGTGGTGTTTTAAGGCCCGTCGACAACAAGGTCATTTGGGCCCGTAAATAATTAGATAAATAAATAATACATAAATAAAAAGATAAATCAAAGAATACATAAATAAGCAATTAAATATTTAAACAAATAAAGAGGTAAATAAATAAAAATAAATAGAAAAATATATAAACAAATAAATGATAAAACGAATTAGTATCTGCATTTACTGTTATGATCTCTATTCAATTACGAATGGCGAAGTGGTGCCTTCTGGAATTACTTTGGAGTAATAATCCTTATTTTTCCAACCATTTTTTCCTTATTAATGTTTGATCTCCTTCACTACTGCTTAAAATTTTCACGACAGTTTTAAAATGCATGTAAATATAAATGTTAAATATGTTTAGGTAGAAAAATGGAGAAGCGATTGAAAATAACATAGAAAATTCATTTTCCTTGTTGCACAGCGAATTCTACAAGATAAACCCTTCGTCTTATTGGTGGCATTGTATTATGAGTATAAACAACTGAAGATCGGGAAAGGAAAGACTTACTAAAAGGCAATCAGATTTGAATCATTTTGGCGCCGTACAGAAAAATTTAGAGCTCGCCCCGTAGCTCAGTCGGTAGAGCACCTGCCTGCCGTGCTAGGGGTCCCGGGTTCGATTCCCGGCGGTTGGGGTGGGGATTTTTCTCCGACCAAGATAATTCCCCATCTTCCCCAGAATCTGGAAGTAAGAATGAGAGTGTGAATGTGTGCGTGATCTAATGATTAAAATCCAAAGAAGACGAGTTAACACCTTCAGTATGTTCCAAAGGAGAACGGCCGCCGATATGATCATAGCAGTTAAAGGCGGAGTATAAATGGAACAAGCAAAAAAATTAATAATTTTATTGCGTTTCACTTATTTCTAAGTAAGTAAAATGTTGCATAACGTCAACAATGAACAGCAACCAAATTTTCGAATGTCAATTAAACATCGAAATTTACTTCGAAGATCTTGTTTTGTTTACGAATGTCCAGGTAGCGCCCTGTAGTAATAGTTTAGAGAACTACTTCCTGTTCCTCCAGATTATTTCTTCCTCTTGACGCATTTTGACCATCACCAAGAAGCAACAAATAAACAATACATATATGATGCTTCATAACCTAAAAATTAAAGGGCAACCCAATTTTCGAATATGAAGTATATAGCAGTTATTTTAGTTATATTTCATGTTTTGTTAGGTGTAGTATTTATAATAAAATAAAGAAGTAACTTTAAGTAGGTAATGGTGTAACGATGACAATGTAACATAAGTTGTTAAATATTTTAAGAGATTTTACTCTTTTGCTTATGAAGGTCTTTGGGGTAAGACATGTATTTGTCTCCCGGAGTGTGCGCAGAAACAATTCTTTTGGTTCCATTTTTACCTCGCCTTTAACACTATATATATCGAAACTGTTAACTCTTGTTCGTTTGTTTTTTTAATGATTACATCACGCACACATTCGCACTCTCATTCATACTTCCAGACTCTGGGGAAGATGAGGAATTATCTTGGACGGAGAAATTTCCCCACCCCCACCGCCGGGAATCGAACCCTGGACCCCTTGCACAGCAGGCAGGTGCTCTACCAACTGAACTATGGGGCCAGCCAGAGACTATTTTGTGTGGACAGCTTAGATGCATAAGTAGAGTGTGCGTAAGAAAAGAAATAGTTTACCGTGGATTCTACCACTGGTTGTAGAAAGATTATATTAATAACATTCGCAATTGCCTCAAAGAAATTAAAATCTTTATGAGAAATTAAATTTCCGTCATTTAGAAAGAACAGTAGTATTCATTCTTTAAAAGTAGTAATACTATCTTTTCCAGCCCCGATACTGCGACTTGGGAAAGAAAAAGATCTCATCGCACCTAATTATCCAGAGTTGCAGGAGAAACTTCTAAATTTCTTCAAGATCATCACCAAAGGTGAGAAATTAATCTGCAAACACCATCATCCCAAATAAACCTACTTCAAGATTCTGCCACAAAGTGCTGTATCACCATAGTGTCTTCAAACACCATTATCCCAACAAATCCTGCTTCAAGTAAAAACAAAATTTCGCCCCTATAATCTTGTTTCGTCAAGGAATAGCGAAGTAGCGCCCTCTAGAATTACTTTTGAGTACTATTCCAAATTCTTTCAGATTTTCTCTTCTGAATACTGCTTATTCTGCTTAATTACTGCCTAAAAGTTATCGTGATAATTTCATGTTGTACTTAAATATGTATGTTAAGTAGTCGGATAAAGAGAAGAAGAAGGAGAAGAACAAGAAGAGGAAATAAAGACCGTAAATTCGTTTGTAAATTCGTTTAGTTTGTTGCGCTTCAAGCTCTTCACAGCTGTACAGGTGCCATCCCATTGTACAGCGAATCCAGGACGCCCTCCACGTTTTAGACACCTCTGGTGTTAGCGTGGTATGTGCATGGGTGCCTGGACACGTTGGCTTCCCAGGGAATGAATTGGCGGATTCGGCAGCTATTCAGTCCAAGGTCACCATACCATTTGTCTCTTCGGAGGACTTCCGTTTTGTGATGCGGAGGGTTGTGTTGACGTCTTGGCGCGCAGAGTGGTCCGCTCTACGCGGAAATAAGCTCCGCTCTGTAAAGGACGACCCAGTGTGTTAAGTGAAGTCTGTCTATTGAACGGGAGTGCAGTTGGTCACTCAAAAGAAACTACTCTCCCACCCACTAGTGACCGTCATTATTCTAACTCCACACTTCAGAAATGCAACACTGTCGTTCAGGACCAATAGCAACCCTGATTTTCTCGAAGTGACAAGTCGCATATCTACTGCACGTGGAGTCTGAGTTGCCAAAGTTCCAACTTCCAGTTGATTTGTTTCATTACGTGCACAAATTCGTTGTGTCACGATGTGGAGACCGTGGGAGTGAAATGTAGTGATAAATGCAAATCAAGTAGTAGATTACTTTCAGTCAAGTAAACATAATCAAAGTGATGACAATAGTGTGAATAACTGGGCCGAGATCTATTACTGGAAAAGCCGCACAAAACAAAGTTATAACGAGAACTGTTTCTAAGCAAATTCAAGCGCCTGTTTTGAACACATAAATATGTGCTGAAAAATAATCTTGGTAAGGGGTCGTGCAATGAGCCTGGTAACTTCTGGGTACTCACATAAATACAGTAAGAAATATTGTGACGAAAGGAATGCCAAAGACGCCGATCACGTGTGAAAACAAAAGGAAACGTTTCTCTAAAGTAGATAATTTCACATGCGTTTTAATTCGTCGAGTTTATAGATTCTCTGCAAAAGAGGGAGTGCCCACCTTAGACGAATTGGTTGCACATTTGCAAGAAATTTGTGATTTTTCTTATAGGTACTGCACTTTGCGCGGTCTCCTAAAGGAGCTGGGTTTCAAATACCGTACTTTGAATAAGATCAAGGGTTATTGTGGAATCCAGTATATATATTTGTCAAAACTATAGGCCACTGTTTTTTACGCACTGCTATCGTTTTAAGAAGGACCCTGCTCCAGTTTGCTCGTTTTGCGGGAATGCCCTCTCGGTCCGCAATGTTTTGATAAACTGTTTTAACCTGGCTCGACTTCGCCGGTCCCTCCAGCTGCCGGCCAGCTTGCCAGAGGCATTGGCGGACGACCAAAAAGCGGTGACCAAAGTTTCTAAGTTCTTTTTAACTCTCAATTTTAGAATTGAAAGCATGCCTGGAAAAGGGGATAACCACAATTTTTGAAAATGAAGAAAACAAATGTTTTGTGAATGAGGCTGAAAGAAATTGTTAACATTACTGCATTTCATTTCTGAGAATACGAGTCTCAAGAATACAGTATATATTATCAGGGTTATCCTGACTGATCTAAGAACATTAATAAAAATAAAATAATGAAAATAAAGTGAAAACCTTTGTCAGCTTTTACTTAAGTTATCCTTATAGAACCCAAAAGATGACTGATCTAAGAACATTAATAAAAATAAAATAATGAAAATAAAGTGAAAAACTTTGTCAGCTTTTAAGTTTTATTCTATATATATTTTACAGATATTTAAGGTGAAACTAATAAGTGTGTCTATCGGCATATTTATACATGGTACACTTTGTATTATTCCACCTTTCAGCAAGTATATCATTTTGGAAACTAGGTACAAGCTGATAACCTAATACTGAAAAACTTATAGAATATTTTTCTATACATGCCAAGGCTAAGAGTTTGCTTATTGCTATCTTTACACTTATCTTGGGACAAAGAATACATTTTGCGGATATTTAATTCCCCACTTAGGTAAGTCATGTTCTGGAATAGTGACCTGTTTGAGAAGGAAAACTGTTGATGTGAGCCCGTGCAAAATCCAGATCTTCACCACTGCACTCATTTGGTCTATTGTTGTGCCTTTCTCACTTGTCCCCCTTTAACAGTAATACTTTCACTTACTATTTGCTATTTGAAACCTGGGATTTACTATAACACCAAGACTGCAAAACCAAATCCTATCATTACCTCATAGCTTTATATAGGAGTATGTGATAAAAAAAATGAAATACGAGCATACCTGAGGAGAGCCATTTGTTTTTTTCTTTTCTTCTGCTGAATTATTTGAGACAGTCGTCCAGTGCTTATAACAAGGATTGCCAGGAAATGCCTTCTTGCACATTGGCATGTCAATTTCACGAAAAGTAACTGTAGATGTTAGTAGCCTGTCTCCTACTGTTTTCTGGATTATCTATGTATCTTCTTTTAACAGGATTTATGTTCACACAACCAAAAACATACGTATTTTGTAAATCATGGTTACACAAATTCCAAAAATCAAGAAATAGTTTCTCCCACGCATCCGCGGGAACATTATTGAAACACTTTCTTGCACAATAACAACTTTAACCTTGCGATTTTGACATTTTTGCAACACCATTGTAGGTTTTATATGCTTCCCCACGATTTCGTTTCTTCTTCTCAACTTCTTTACACCAGTTTTCTGGATTGCACTTCCTTTTCCGATAATTTTCAACACGTTTTACGTTGTTATTCATTTGTGCCTCTTCTAGTTCCGCCATTGTTTGTTTACATCCACAGTAGAGTTTACCAAAATAACGCACTGTTGAAGCACTACGTTTTCTGGTAGTTATCACTTATGAAGTGGGCTAAATACTTGTCTATTTCAGATGTATCACTTTATTCTTATAACTAAAACTATGCTGGTTTCATAAAATATAATGATAGTTAAACTGAAAGGACACAGTCATTTAAAACGTTTGTAGCTCTGTTGGTTATCCAGTTTATATGTTAGTTACCATGAATGCCACAAGATAGAAGGCACAGAGCATAAACAGGTTAACCCATTTTTGACATTATACGAAAAGGATATCACGAAACGCAAGAACTTCACCTCTCTCTATTTAGCGTTATATGACTGCTGGAGGATAGACCGACACAAGAAAGGATAGCTCTCTGTTGCAGCAACAGAGGGCAGCACTTATCGCATTTTTTATTTTGAGGGTTAGCCCATATTTCCCGGGCATGTCTTCAATTTGGCTTTTAACTTTTTATCCGTTTTAACTGTTGTATGTTTTTGAGTCTGTTTTAGTTTTTACGCACGAGATGTGTGTGTTTTATTTAGGCTCGACACAACTTAGTTCTTTTAATTTAGTTTTAGCATGATTAGATTTTTAGGGGCGCTGATGACAGCGCTGTTGAGCGTCCTAAGCCACAACCATTCTTTCATTCAAGCTCTGCGAGGTAAAAGCTTCGTCTTATTGGCGACATTGAATTGGGACTAGAAACAATTGAACATCACGAAGCAATAGATTAAAAAAAGCATTTGGGGCTCTTAGCAAAGAGGGTTGATTGTCCTTTAGTTATTTCTATCTCGGGAGATAACAAATAAATAAATTAATAAATAAGTAAAAACATTCATAATATTGCATAACATAAACATTGAACAGCACAAAAATGGTAGAGGGTAGCGTGTCTGCCTCACGTTCAAAAGGTCCCGAGTTCGAATCTCGGTCAGAGTGGGTTATCTGGATACGGTTTCTCCGGGGTTTTCCCTTAACCTTCAAGACGAATGTCGGGTAAATCTAAGCTCTATGGAACCTAGACTCATTTGAGCGTCATTTCACCCATTTCATTCACCGTCCGATATGACTTAACGTTGGAGGGCATAATTTACAAAAAAAAAAAAAAAAAAAAAAAAAATGGCAGGTATCATTTATATACCAATATTTACTGCGATGACCTCGTTTCGTTCAAATGGTGAAGTAGCAGCCTCTAGAATCAGTTTGGAGTAATATTTCCTATTCTTCTAGACTTCTTCTTCTGAGTACTGCACCATCATCATCATCATCATCATCATCATCATCATCATCATCATCATCATCATCATCATCATCATCATCATCATCATCATCATCATCATCATCATCATCATCATCATCATCATCATCATCATCATCATCATCATCATCATCATCATCATCATCATCGTCGTCGTCGTCATCGTCGTCGTCATCGTCGTCATCATCGTCATCGTCGTCGTCATCATCATCATCATCATCATCGTCATCATCATCATCATCATCATACACAAACAACAAAAGGAATTACATATATGTGTTGTTTGAGTCGGAGCTAGGTCTAAGGAAGAGTCCTACAGGGAAAAATACGTTCAAAATCTCTGAATCTAAACATTTTCATAAAAATCTAATTCGTCGAAACATTTCATTCAAACGTTCTAGAACAAAACTTTATAGCCAAATCAGTCCCTAAGAGAAAGGAAACAGAGAAAGAAAGAGATAAAGGAAGGAAAGCACAAAATAAAAAAGGGTATAAAAGAATAGCAAACCAGAAACAAACTATGAAGGATAATAAAGTAGCTAAATCATAATCAACATTATATATTTACACACCACAGTAAAAGACAATCCTGGCATTAAGTTCTTCATTTGACTCGTATAGTTATAGTTATAGTGGTTTACCGGCGAAATATACGAGTCAAATTGAGAATACTGTCGGGACGGCACGTTGGCCATGGTAGCTAAAGGGGTTAGAGCGACTGGACGGAAAACAGGAAATGAAATGAAATGTGTAGTGTTTAACGCCCGCTTTTACTACATACGTCACCGCAGGCGATGACACTGATGATACATGAGATGAAGATGGAGCACCGGTGGAATGAGATGGCGGGGGAAACCGGAGGTCCCGGAGAAAACCCGGCCCAGCGCCGTATTGTCCACCACAAATCACACTTTGCAGTCGCCTGGGATCGAACCCGGGCCGCCTTGGTGAGAGCCAAGCGGTCTAACCACTGAGCAACGGCATGGCCACAAAACCAGGAGATACGTGGTTCAAATCACGGCCATGCCATAAAAATTTTCATGTTGGCTCTATCTTTCAAATTACTTAGCCTATATATGGCTAGTGTGAAGAGATGATGCCCGCCTCGGTAGCGTGGTAGCAGCATGTCTGCCTCACGTTCAAGGGGTCCCGAGTTCGAAACTCGGTTAGGGCGAGTTACCTGGATAAGGGTTTTCCGGGGTTTTCCCTTATCCTGATAGACGAATGTCGAGTAACTCTAAGCTCCCTGGACCCCGGACTCATTTGAGCATCATTTCACCAGTTTCATCCATCGTGCGATATGACTTAACGTTGGAGGACGTAAACTACAAACAAAATGAAGGGATGATTAACTTACATCAATTAACTAAAATAATAAGAGTTAAATGACGAAGCCTGGAACTCAAGTACTTACGATAGTAAGTCGCCACAAATGGTATATCTCGGATGCGAGACTCCCTAGTGGTTTATCGGGGAAATATATGAGTCAAATGGGGAATTTAAAGCCAGGACGGCACGTTGAAAATGGTAGCTCAATGGGGTAGAGCGATTGGACGGAAACCAGGACGTCCGTGGTTCAAATTACGGCCATGGCATTGAACCTTTCATGTTTACTCTATCGACAACCTTAGCCTATATAGGCTAGTGTAAAGATATTATTAATTTCCATCAATTAACCAAAATACTAAGAGTTAAATGATGAAGCCTGGGACTCAAATACTTCTGATAGTAAGTCGCCAAAAACGGTGTATCTCGAATGCGAGAGCCCCTAGTTGTCTACCGGGGAAATATATGAGTCAAATGGAGAATTTAATATACGGACGGCACGTTGGCCATGGTAACTCAATGGGTAAGAGCTACTGGATGGAAACCAGGAGATCCGTGGTTCAAATCCCTGCCATGGTATTGAATTTTTCAAGTTTACTCTATCTTTTAAAAGCTCTTATTTGTAATGTACCACATTAGGTGTAGAGTCCTGTAACACTAAAAGAAGCAAAAGCAACTAACAAAGCTCTGTAACAGTAAAAGAAAACTATATTTCAAAGCATCAACAGAAGCAGGTGTATGCAATTTTTAGCAGAAAACACAAAATAGACGGTAAACTGTATTCATTTGTACTACAAAATCCTTACTGAGCAGTCTAGCCAACACAGGATATACTAAACAGAACTTTCCTGTCACAGAAGGGCCCTAAATTCAAACTTGGCAAGGTATATGAGAATAGCAATTTCGAAAGCACATGTTCCTGTGGGCGTGGCAGGTGCGAACCATGCGCACGGGCATTTAAATGGTCACATATTTCAGGGTTTAAATGCCTCAAACAAAAACCGTAATGACTTTTCACAAAGTTTGAAGTCCATACTAATTTAACATGCAAAAACAAAATTTTTAAATTTTTCAGGTTTTTTGTCAAATTTCACAGATGCATCACACTACAATTATATTCAATTTATATGTTATAGTTAAGGCGTTTTTTGAGTTGCTCCATTTGCTACCTGCCATTCTTTTGAGCATTGTTAGTCTTTACTGTACATTTTCTGCAATTGTTTTGTTTTTTTATTCCATTTTTAGCTTTGAATGTACAGTAACTCCGAAAAATGTGTTGCCTTTTCTTTGTTTAATATTTAAATTATTAGGAACTATTGGTAGTAGTTATGGAGAACAGTTTAATATAAACATTTCAGATTAGTTTTCTTAACTTCCATTCATAAAGGTACTTTTTGGAATGCTGCCTTCATTTTATTAAATAAATATTCATGTTCTATCTGTTGTAGTGATGTCCAGATTGCTAGGTAATCAACACAATGTGGACATTGAATGCCTTGTAATCCATTTTAGTTAGGGTGGTAGATCTGTTATCATTAACACAATTAAAATTTACATAAATTGCCTTGTACAAGAGCAGAGAAGGTTATGTGGCTTCCAACATGAGATTTTGAAGGTACGAGGGCTGCTCAATAAAGTATGATCACAATTTTATTTGACAACTACCTTTACTCATCCTCAAAATCTTGATGATCCTTCTCATAATAGTCTCCCCTGAATGTGATGTACTTGTCCCAGCGTTTCTGTCGGTCTTCAAAGGCATGCTGGAAACACTTTTTTGAGATATCCTTCAAAATCGCCTCCGCAGCCTTCACCACTGTTTCTGATGATGGATAATGCCTCCCACGAAGGCGTTTGTTCAACTTTGGGAATAGAGAAAATCCACATGGGTCTAAATCCTCACTATAGGAAGGGTGAGGGATGCACTTTACTTCGATTTTTGCAAGATATTCAGCAACAACATTGGCAATATGCGGTCGCACATTATCGTGGTGCAGCATCCAGCCTGCTTCACAGAAATGTGGCCTTTTGCGTCTGATATGGACTTGCAATGTTTTAAGAACATATCTGTAGTATTTTCTAGCTACTGATGTGTATGCAGGTACAACATGCTGATAAACCATTCCATGAATATCGAAGAATGAGATGACCATAACTTTCCCAGTAGAAGCGACCACTTTTGCTTTTTTGGGGGGTTGGTGATGAAGTAGCTTTCCACACTGAGCTTTGCTGTTTGCTCTCAGGATCAAAATGATGTAGCCAAGTTTCATCAGCAGTGATTACGTTTGAAATAAACTCCGGATCTTCCTCTAAAATCAACTTTAACTACATGTTACCTCCATTGCAGCGGTAGGCGATACTGGACAAGTTTGAACTTGCCTGGTTCTCACAAGCGGGAACCAGGAGTACCAACAATTAAACTACTATGGCGTGTTTGTTTCTCATTAAGCTGACAGAATATAATACGATTTAATTTTAGTGGGCAAAATTATGTCCGTGATCATTATGATCATCCTTTATTGAACAGCCCTCGTATAATGTTATGATAAGAATAGTTTGACATATATTTGAGATGTGACGACGTACAAAATCACCTATTTACGTATATAACTGTACAATCCGTGTGTGCATTACTAGTAGCGGAGACATGTGGTAGCCATCTTATAATGTCCTCAGGAGATCACTCTAACTCAGATAGTCCGCCTGGAAATGAGGGGCGTAACGTTAGGGCCTGCAGGGCCTGAAATGCGGGCGGGCCCGGTATTTTAGAGGTCCGCAGAAAAAGAGAAATAACTTTAGTGTTATTAATGAATATAACAATGGGTAACTCTGTTTAATGACCACAAGTTACAAAATATATACTAAAATCATAAATAATACACTGAAAACTGTTTTTTTTTCCTCCAGATTCATTAAACCTTGTTTTACACAGCGGTATATTAGGGTTAGAGTTGATACATAAAAATATACAATTTTGACAAAATATTTTAAATACGAGAAGATAGAAATGATGTTTTAATCTAATGCATATTAATTTAAACTATTTCAGACTTTTAAACACTGAGCTTATAAACGTGATGAAGTACTTATACTGTTGTTGCTTCATTAGCAAAGATGTGAGCGGAGCAGAAAATGCAGTTCCTGGAGAGTCTAGCTTGAATACTTATTCTTGTCTTTCTCTCCAGAAAATGGGACAACAGAAAAGGAGATGAACCACAGTTTGAAATTCTTCCACACACATGCACTCGGGGTTGGATGTTAAGTGAAAGCGTAATAGGTATTCACCAAATATACCATGTCTACTTAAAAACTGTGTCAAAAGAAAATTTGGTACAAGAGTTTCACATTTCCATCTGGCATATACACTAGGGAAAAATAATGTTTTTCGTTGGAGTTGTTAGCCATTGTTGGTTCCATTCTTCAAGAATATGTTGATGTATTATTCTCCTTACATTAGAAATAGGACATAAAGTGTATGTCACAGGAAGATTGGATTCTGCAGTCTTCTTAGCCAAGCAATCAGCTCTCTTGTTACCTAAAATTCCACTGTGTCCTTTAAGCCATCCCAGGCAAATATGTCGTAGATGCTTTTGAAGCAAGGTTCTGATTTCATGTGCTAATGAATTTAAATTGTATTTATCATTAATAGCGAGTAGAGCTGATTGTGAATCACTAAGAATACGGGCACTGTTCCCATTAGCAGTACACCATTTTATAGCTTCTTTAATTGCTAAGAGCTCCGACTGGAATACAGACCATTCAGGTGTTAATTTAAACATGGAGTGAGTTAGTTCCGTTTGGTTTTCTTAAACAACAAAAGCACATCCTACTGCAGGTATATTACCTTTAAATTGGTAAAGCGAACCGTCTGTATATATGTAATATCATGAAAATTACGTATTTCCTTTAAACAGGTTACAAAACGTGATGGGTGTCCTGCTGTGGTAGGATGCTGCGGGATTTTTAGTTTTAAGTGAGACATATAAGACGCACATTCACGTTGATGTCTTAAATTAGTAATAGTTGCTGTTGATAAACCAGTGAGAGCCAAAGGTTCGATGTTAGCTATAATCTGAGCTGTATCAGTGGAGATTGTACGATATCCTCGAATTATGCGAAGGAGGAATCCCCTTTGAATTTGTGCAAGTTTTTTAACTGCCCATTTTTTATTCAGAACATCCTGGAATGCAGATACACCATACAAAATTAGTGGCACTACAGCACCTTGATATATAATTTTAAGAATACTAGAATTGAGATCCCAGGTGGGTCTTGTTGTTGCGAGGGCACCAAGGAGCTTGCTGGCTCTTTCAGCGATATAATAAAAGTGTAATCGAAATGTTAATTTACAATATAGTATAACGCCAAGGTATTTTACCGTAGATACCACCTTCAAGTCGACGTTATTCATGGTAAGAATAATGGGCTCCATTTTTCTTCTTCTTGTGACAATCATCGCCAAGGTTTTGTAGGGATTAAACATAAGTTTATTTTTAATTCCTTATAAGGGTATTAAGTGCTTCATTAGTTGACTGAAAAACTATTGCAGAACGCCTTATAGGAGAAGAGCAGTTTGGATTCCTGCAAGTGCCAATCCTGTACATATAACGTATTTGTTCTTAATCAAATAAATGAACAACAAAGGGAAAAGAATTTGAAAACATATCGCATTCATTGACCTGGAAAGGGCTTTTGATGGAATAAATAGATAAAAGCTGTGGCAAATATTAGAAAGTAAGCGTTACCTACCACACAGTATTAATGCAATAAAACAATAAAAGGCATATACACAAATACAACTATAAGAATTGATACTGGGAATAGGTTAACAGAACAAATTTCTACCGATACTGGACTGAGACAAGGGTGTAGCTTATCACCTACTCTTTTCAGTATATATGGACGATATTCTAAATGAATGGAACATTTTAGTAGAACCAGGAATCAAAATAAAATAAAATATTTATATTAATACCCTGCTGTTTGTGGATGACTAAATATTGATTCCTCGGAATGAAAATCAACTGCAAAACTCAATGTTTATTCTAAATAATATAGTACACAAGTATAATTTTAAAATATCAGAAGAAAAATAAAAAAATATGGCTTTTAAAGGAAATTGTAATGTAAGATAAAAAATTGTGTTAGGAAATAATATTTTAGAACAAATATCGAGTTTTAAATATTAAGGTTGAAACATAAGTCTTAGAAACAATGCTGATATAGAAGAAAACGTAAAAAAATTCCGAGCAATATGTGGGATAATCCAAAGAACTTTTAAAAACAGAGTGAGAAGGGATGCAAAACTGAAAATGTATAAGGTAATGGCTATTTTTGACACAATTTTATATACTCATGCCATCTCCTGGCCTGGCAGTTAATTTACGGAACACAGTCTTTTGTTCAGTAATGCGAATTTTGATAATGTTTTGTCTTTGTTAATAGTAGTGTTATATCCAGTATTTCATTTGTGGTTATAACATTTTATAAATATCCTGATGATGGGAGAGATACACTCTCCCGAAACGTTGATATCTAATCATTTCACCTGGCTGGCTGCCCCAGAAGAAAGTGAGCACATTCGTCTCCAGGAAAGCTTCAGGTCTTATTTTACAACAGAGCAGAATAATCATTGCCAAATCGGTATAATTATTGTTAAGTGGAAAGTAAGAAAGGAAGAGGAAAAATGAAGAAGGTACAAAGTTGAGAAAAACGGTTAACAGAAGTGCAAATCGAATGAAAACTCTGAATGATAATAAAGTAGCTAAAACAGAGTTAAAATTCAACTCACAAAAAATTTGAAGATCGCGGAAGTATTGTGTAAAAAGGGGCAAAGAGTTTTGAAATCATTTGGGTGTCGTAGAAAGATGGTTGATTGCGCTTCAGTTGTTTCTATCTAGGTAGCATAACAAATAAATAACTAAAGTAATATGTTAATAAACACAATACATAAATTAATGAATAAAGTTAATAAATAATAAATTTCAATAGATAATCAATATAAGTCTATCAAAATGTCGAATGTAAATTAAATATCAGAAATTACTGTTATGATCTCGATTCAATTACGAAAGGCGAAGTGGAGCCCTCTGGAATTAGTTTGGAGTATAATTCCCTATTCTCCCAGATCTTTTTCACCTGATTACTGCTTCAGTTCCTTTACTATTGCTTAATATTATCACGATAATTTAAAAATGTTGGTAGCTATGAATGTTTTAAAGGTATAGGAGGAAAGAGTAGAAGCACCGGCAATTGTTTGGCACATAGCACTACAAATTCTAGGAGCTAAACGATCCTTCTTATTGGTGCCATTGCATTATGAGTATAAACAGTTGAACAACGTGAAAGGAAAGACTAAAAGCCGGCAAAGAGATTTGACCGTTTTGGCACGGAACAAAGAGGTTTGATTGCGTATCACTTAGTTCTATCTCGGGAGATAACAAATAAATAGAAGGAAATAAAATGTTGCATAGCGTGAACAACGAAAAGCAACCAAAATGTAGGATGTCAATTGAATATCAATATTTACCCCGATGCTCTTGTTTTGTATAGGAATGGCGTGGTGGTGCCCACTAGTATGTTTTGAGTACTACTCCCTGTTCTTCCAGAATGTTTCTTCTGATGAGAGCATCATGACCATAAAGAAAAACAACAAATAAAAAATAAATAAACATATGGTGTTGCATAACCTAAATCGCTACCAATATGTGGAATATCAAGTAAATATAAAAATTCACCGCAATAACCTTGTTTCGTTTAAGAATAGCGAAGTAGCACCCTCTAGAATTAGTATTGAGTACTATTCGCAAATCCCTCAGATTTCCTCTTCTCATTACTGCTTCATGTGCTTCATTACTGCCCAAGATTTATCATGATCATTTTAAGTAGTGCTAAAATAGGTATGTTGAAAGGTCGAAGAAGAAGAGCAAGAAGAAGCAAAGCGAAATTAAGAGGGAAAATTCGTTTACGTTTTAACACTGCAAATTTTGTGAGGTAAACGCTCCGTCTTGTTGGCGGCATTGCATTTTTTATAACACATTTATTTCACATCCTGATATTTAAATTTTGGACAAATACAAATGAGAGAACGAACTTGTTTGACAATGAAACGAAATCACCAAACATTAAATAACTACAGAAACAATTACCTTCGTTCAAAAAAGAATTGATATGCCTTATAAAACTTGGCAGATTTTCTAACTCCAAAGAGCTTAGCATGCTCTGTTTTCAGATAACTCACATATTCAAAAGGATTTACATACTCTGAATATTGCAGTACATAATACACTGTATGAGCTAGTAACCACACACAAAACCGATGTCTGGCAGACGGAGTGAGCACAAAGTTCGGTTCGAGAAGAATGTGTGGGGTACACCGGTCATATCGGGTCAAATGGAGTTGCTGTAAATTCTTCAAAAGGCGTCCCTTAATCGGCGCCACAACTGCGCATTCATAAAGTCTATGCTGTATGGTATCCTCCCCATCACATTTCATACACTTACTTGAATCTGAGAGCCGTATCCTATGTAAACGACTGCGGGTGGTGAGGATATCATGTACCACCATAAACCATAGGGATCGGAGTCTTGCCGACAGATGTTTCGATGAGATGTTAGAGAACATAGCTGAATAGTGAGTGTCCGCTCTCCAATTCCTGGATATGCGCATAGCAGGAGCCTTACAGGGAAGCATCAATAGCTCATAGACTTTCTTCGAGGTGTAGTCAGTTGCGGTCAGAAGATAACTTCGGTCATACGCATAGCTTCGCATATAGTCTAGGGTTGTTGGAATCCGCCTAACATCTAGTGGGGCGTCTAGTCCGACGGCAGTAACCCAATATTGTATCCACTTGCTGGAGAAAGTACAGTCTTGGTGCTGTAGTATGTAATTCCGACTAAAGAGAAGCGCTCTACATCTTAGCTCTATATTCCAAAGACCAATACCACCTTCTTTCGGTTGCTGATAAAGGGTTGTCACAGGCACTTTGAAAATATTCCTCTGCCATATATACCAACCAACCGCTGCAGTAATTTGCCCATGATGTTGCTTCGGTATGGGAAGTATTTGTGCCAAGTACCACAGCCGGGAAAGCACATAAGTGTGTATGACCCACATTCTTTCATATAAGCAAAGTTATCGGTGATACATAGTTTTACAATGTACTTTGATTGACTGTACCATTAGTGCCCAATTTATCGACTGCATTTCGTTTATATAGGCGGAACATAGTACACTTAAAATTCTTATCTGCAACACAGTCTTCAAGGGTGATAGTGCAGGCGGTTCTCTCCATGGATTTATGGGCAATATACATGATTTATCAGCATTAAGTGCCAAGCCAGAGACATGGCCATACTCCTGAAGGATGCATGTCTTATTTGATGCATCTGACTCCGTTTACAGAAGAACACTTACATCGCCCGCATAAGCTGAAACTGCCAATTTATAGCCGTTCAGTTATACACCATTCACTGTGTCATGCAATTTATATAATAAGGGATTGAGGGCCAATGCAAACAACATCATGGATGCTGGACAACCTTGACGACTGGAGTGCTTAATCGGTATTTCTCTGGTCAAAAATCCGTTAATTTGCAAACTGGAGGTGATGCCACTATATAAACACTTTATGACGGATATAAAGTTTTCAGAGAAACCATGCCACTTCAGGATCTGAAACAAGTACGGATGATACATGCTATCAAAAGCATTCTTAAACTCCAGCGAGGCTATAACTGCTTGTTTTCCAGTATATCCACAATAGGCTACAGCATCCCGTAGAGAGCACGTTAAATCATAGATAGAGCGACCAGAAGTTCCACATGCCTGTGCTGGATGAAGCAACCTATCAAGTAAAGGCCGAATTCGATTGACTACTATTCTGGCCAACAACTTCTCATCATAATTCAATAAAGTAATTGGTCTGTAATTAGTAACCTGAGCTTTACCTCGTTTCTTGCTGATGAGCACTATAACACCCTTCTTTTGTGACACACATAATTGTTTGTGCTGTACTATACAATTAAACAGATGCACTAAATCATCACCAATAACATCACAAAAACTGCATAAAACTCATCCGGGATGCCATCAGAAACGGGTGTTTTAGATGTTTTTCCTTGTTTCAAGGCTTTATACAGTTCCTCCCTTGAAATGGGCTGCTCTAATGCACTATTCTCTTCCGAAGTTACTTTTGGCAGAGATGGGAAATTCACATGTTGTAAACTGGCCACTTCTCCAGTAGGCTTGCTGAACAGGGAAGAAAAATGCCTATAGAAGGCAGCACTGATTCCATGCTGGGTCATCTCCTCAATCTCATCCAATTGGAGTTTCTTAATCGTGTTGCTTTGACGTCCCTTGCTCAATTTCATCAGATGGTAAAATCCGATCCGTTTATCACCGATTGTTGTTGCATCTCCACTGCGAAGTTGAATCCCTTCCATTTGTTTGCGATAAATCGTACGAATTTTTTCTTTGAATTGTCTCAATCGCATCCCACTGTCTGTTGTTGGTTGATAAGCATTATGCAATTCACGAATACATCGAAAATAAAAATATATCAAATTTTCCTCATCTTTGCGTTTAACATAGGAGCACTGTCGAAAGAATCGTTTGATTTGTGGCTTAACAAGGTGCTCCCAGAGTGGGATCAGTCAGTAAAGAGGCATTAAGTTTCCAATATAAACGTCCAAGTGGAATAAAATACAAATTTAAGGAAATATGCAGACTGACCGCCTCATGATCACTAAAGGCTAATGGTATGAGTTCAACAGCTTGTATGTGACTTTGCAGGCGGGCGGGAATATACATGCGATCCAATCTTGCCGCTGAGCTTCCTGTATAATGTGTATATCGTAAAACTGAATGCACCTATAGCCAAACATCACACATTTGCATCACTGTGATTAGCTCATTTAGCACTGTGGTAAGGAACGCAGGAGATATGGAGGATCTGACTGAAAAAACAAATTCTTTCCTTATATTTATTAGAGCCTGATGGTGCATAAATATTAACAAAAAGAACATTTTTATATACTCCGCTTATTCCTCTTCCGGTAGGCAGTTTTTCAATGTATGTTAATTCAATGCCTGATTTAGTTAAAATGGCGGTGCCCAATGATTCACTTCCCATATTGACATATGTATTATAATGTCTAATAACTGAAAAATGAGGAGTTTTTACCTCCTGGAGAAAGAGTACATCAACGTCATTAACTGTTAAAAAGGACTGTAGCATCGCCATTTTCGTAGAGGAGTAATTACCATTAAAATTTAAGGTTATTACCGTCAAGGTCAACGCCATATGAAAACTAAAAGGAAAGCACGACATTCAGAAGAGCAGTAACTGTCCCAAAACTATATTTAGTTCTTCGGTAAAAGCAAAGGAAAACTATGTTTAGTTTCCGTAGAACTATAAGAGGATACTGGTTTGTGAGGGGAATCTCCGGTTGTTTCCATAAATAACGACGCACACCACCCTTATTCATATGTTCCTGTTCATGGAAAACCTCAACTTCTTCATTCCAAGTCATAACTGCTGTAGGAGCTTTCTTTCGTAACCTCAGTTCGCGAGTTGTACCCATATCTTCAGCAGTGGTGCCCTTGGGTGTTGGGTGTTGTTCCGACTCGCCGGTGAGAACCACCGAACCACGACTTCTGCCTTTCTTTTTTTTTTTCTCGGGGGTTTGTTTACCTGTAGGCTGTCCGCGTCACTATTGCTGCACTTTGCCCTCTCACCAACAGAATCATTTGCAGCTGTGTCAGTGGCAATATCCACGGCTAATTCCACTCCACTCTTCCCTTTTTTGTGTATGTCGAACCGATACCGGCCGGGCAACACATTCCACCAACATTTCAGTATACTAAGAGGTGTATGGCGCACCCTCCTTGTCGTTGGACTGCACACATTACCACGTACATTCGGCAACTTAAAGTCATCCTGTGGGGCAGGAATACTTGAATGCAGATGGCTAGGTTCCATTCCCGACTTTGTGAGGACCCTGCAGTTGGCTCTATGCTGTGGGCCACCGCAGAAAATAATTCAATAAAGGTTCTCTTAGCAGGTGCGGGTTGGGCGAATTGCAAACGTTGAGGGCAATGTTGCCTAATATGAGTTGAACTGCCACATTTAAAGCAGGTTTATTCCTGTCCTAAATAGGTGACAAATGCCTCACATTTCCCTATAAGTAAGTTCGAGGGAATGGGTTTCGTAATGACCATTTGCGTGAGTCCAATGCCTTACTCTACATTGGCAAATTTCCATTTGACTGTCCAGTTGTCCCCCTGGACCATGTACACAGTACCATAATTTTGTATTACATTCGTAATTCGGTCATCGGAAATTTCCGGTGGAATATTGTATAACCTGACTGTAGTAAATTCCTTATCAGCAGGAGTGATAACAACATCAACCTTTTCCGCATTCATCAGAGTTACTGTTGCTTCTCCAGCATGTCTGCGCAACTGAATTTTATAACTGATATTGGTTTTAAATTTTAAGTAGACTGCATTTTCTTTGCCTACAAGCTGTAAAGACTTCAATTCATCGACACGCACCTTAAGTTTGTCATCCACGCAGTTGTGTATATCCAGTGCAGAGCACCTCGTTTGTGTTGGATTAAACGTTGCTTTTATAGTATTAACACGCACTACTTTTGTTTCCATTTTGAAAGAATCGAGAAATACTTGTACACTGCTAGCCCGGTCTCAGAGCGGTGCGGCCCAACGTATTGACACGACCGCTACCAGGAAGCGACTGCATTGAGATTAGAAACATTTGAATATAGCCAAAGACCAAAAGAGGCAAAGAGCTCTGTATTCCTTTGGGCTCGTAGCAAAGAGGTTTATTTCAAATTAAAAAATTCTGAGATTTTATAAACTGAATTTGTTCTCTCTAGTTAAATGCAGTGATCATTATGTAATATGGTAGACACTGCAACAAAAAATATTCAATCTTGTTATTGTTGTTGTTATTATTATGATGATCATTTATGTTGTAATTTACGTCCTCCAACGTCAAGTCATATCGGACGATGAATGAAATGGGTGATATGATGCTCAAATGAGCCGAGGGTCCATAGAGCTTAGAGTTACCCAACATTCGTCTTTAAGGATAAAGTAAATCCCCGGAAAAAACTTTTCCAAATAACTCACCCTGACCGATATTCGAACTCGAGACCTCTTGAACGTGAGGCAGACATGCTAGCACCACGCTACCGTGGCATGATTATTATTATAATTACTATGATTATTACAATTATAATTACAATTATAATTACAATTAAAATTACACTTATTATTACAATTATTATTACGACTACTATCATCATCATCATCATCATCGTCACCATCGTCATTATTATTATTATTATTATTATTATTATTATTATTATTATTATTATTATTATTATTATTATTATTATTATTATTATTATTATTATTATTATTATTATTATTATTATTATTATTATTATTATTATTATTATTATTATTATTATTATTATTATTATTATTATTATTATTATTATTATTATTATTATTATTATTATTATTATTATTATTATTATTATTATTATTATTATTATTATTATTATTATTATTATTATTATTATTATTATTATTATTATTATTATTATTATTATTATTATTATTATTATTATTATTATTATTATTATTATTATTATTATTATTATTATTATTATTATTATTATTATTATTATTATTATTATTATTATTATTATTATTATTATTATTATTATTATTATTATTATTATTATTATTATTATTATTAAAATTTATATTAGTCCGTGTCTGGAAAAACCCAAAGTCTTCTATCTGAACAAATGGGGCCATTAACGGTAGTTATTGCCTCTGCTCGAGTAAACGGAATAGTCAGGGAAATGATTTCCTAATAATTAATACGCCAGTTTGAATTTCCAGTTAACTGTATAATGTTCCTTTTTTAAATTTGTTAAGTGATTTTAATGTTGTATTATGAGGATTTTGTTTTAATTGCACATATTTGAAATATTATTAATTTTTGTTTTGATTACTTAATTTTAAATAATGTTTAAATAATTATATTGATTATATTTAATTACGCTAGATGCTCAATAAAGAATGATCATAATTTTTTAGGGTCAAAATTTTACGCACTACGATTTAATCTTATTAAATTCTTAGCTTAATATGTAACAAAAACGCCGTAATAGTTTCATTGTTGGTACTCCTGATTCCCGCCTGTGAGTACCAGGAAAGTTCAGATATGTTCAGTGTCCCCGACCGCTGCAATGGAGGTAACATGCAGTTAAAGTTGATCTTAGAGGAAGTTCCGTAGTTTCTTTCAAACGTAATCACTGCTGATGAAGCTTTGCTGCATCATTTTGATGCTGAGAGCAAAGAGCAAAGCTCAGTGTGGAAATCTCCTTCATCACTAAGCCCCCAAATAGCAAATGTGGTTCCTTCTGCTAGGAAAGTTATGGTCATCTCATTCTTCGAAATTCATGGAATGTTTTATCAGCATGTTGTACCTGCACACACATCAGGGATGTATTGAAAACATTTCAAGTCAATATTAGGCGCAAAATACCACATTTCCATAAAGTAGGCTTGATGCTACACCACGATAATGCTCGGCCGCATATTGCCAACGTTAATACTGAATATCTTGCAAAAATCAACGTGATGTGCATGCCTCACCCTCCCTATAGTCCCGATTTAGCCCCATTTGCCCCTTTTCGATTTGCTAACTTGAAGAAACGAATTCGTGGGAGGCATTACCATCACCAGAAGCAGTGGTGAAGGCTCCGGATGCGATTTTGAAGGATCTGTCGAAAAATGGTTTTCAGCATGTCTTTGAAGACTGGCAGAAACAATGGGACAAGTGCATCGCATTCAGGAGAGACTATATTGAAAAGGACCATCAAAATTTTGAGAACGAGTAAAGGTACGTGGTAAAAAAATTATCATTTTTATTGAACAGCCCTCGTATTTTAAAATTTTGTAATCTGTTGAACTGTAATGTTTTTCTCTGTTTTTTGAAATTTTGTATCTTTATATGTTTTGGTCAAGTTTTTAAAGAGTTTTAAAAGTTTCTTTATAAGCTCTTGAAGGGTTTTATATTCAGAACGTATTGGTTACCAGTACGTGAAGTAGCGGTTACCGGTATTGTAGTTAGTAGTTTTATAATTTAACTGGCTACAAGATACATGTTTACTGGATACCAGTATTTGTATTGTTTGTAAAGTGGTAGTTAATTTGTGTTATTTTATTTTAAATGATTTTAAATTTTGTTTTATGATCTGAAAAATCTTGTAGTGTAATTGTACTGTTTTTGTAGTTAATTGGTTTTCAATAAATAACAATTTGGAAAAGATGACCCGGTGTAAGAAATTAGGAACTGGGACGTAGATTTTCAGATTTGATTTATTTATTTGTATAATACTCCTATTTTATCATCGAAATGTGTAGAAGACTTTTAATAACCTGACGGTGTCCCCAAACTGCTATCTTCTTGCTCTGTTAAAGTAAATCTAGAAGAACAAACTAAAGAGTAATCAAGTGAGAGCCTTATAGACATCCCGGAAGAAAAAATGTCCCAATGGTCTACCAGTGATCGTGTCATTTGGTGCATGGACGATGAGAATAATGATGTATCCATTGTACAGTTCGGATTTTCTACCTAACTTAGAATATATAAGTAAGACATTAAAAGAAAACAATCTGTTCCATGGAAAAGTAACTACACTAAAGAAAGTTTGTAGGAACATAAATTTCAAAGTTGTAAAAAAGAATAACAGAGGAAATCTGTTAATGAAAGTCTCGATGCTGTACCAAACCCATTTGCATATTTCAATTTGTGAAAATAATGAAACAATTGAGGTGCAATTGTTGACAGTTTGAGGCTTCGATTAATGGAGCCATGCTAAATGTAAAGGAGATGAACGTGATTTCCCTCTTCATACGTCCGTAACAAAGGCCTAACTCTTTATAATTTTGCATAAGATTTCTGAGGAAACTCTATTCCCAGCGTCTTGGTGAGTTTCAAATCGAAGTCTACCAAGTACTATCATGAAGAAATGGACTAAAAGGCGTTTAGGATCGGTTTGTTAACCTGTTACTGCGAAACAGACCTTCCAACAGTGTCTACATATCTGCAGAAAGAAACAAGACATCCCTCATTTTAGAAATTGCATTTATGCCTCCCATATGAAACATTGAATTTGATCCATGCACTACTAAAGCTATACTACATGAACATATAAAGATGGAAAAGGACCATATCAGCCCAGGAACACTAATTGCTATATGGTCCCAAAAATATGCTTCCAAAACAGAAGATATTGTTTACGTAAAGCCATGTACCCAAAATTGTTTGAGAATGAAGTGCAAAATCTAAAGGGAAAGCCAGCAAAAACTAAAACAGGTTTATTAGGATAAGGATGGTTTAAATTAATTCAGAATATTCTGACATGGACTGCAAGGAACAGTTCGAAATAACTAATACTCACACTTCCTCTACATACTAGAGGGTAAAATTATTTTTATTTATTGCCTTTAGGTACAATAGCTTCATGGTTTTCTTCTTCTTCTGATGCTTTAAGGTACATGTTTATTGTTCAATATTCTAATATGGGAGAAAGAGCGTTTTTTTTAAATTGATTCAGTAAAATAGCAGCTTTCTGTGCCTTTTGCCGTGGTTTAGCACGTTTTATCTTGCATTATTTTATATGAAACATGTACTTAAATATTTTAACCCTGGTAAACATATTGGAGATATAAATACAGAACCTGGAGTATTCCCGAAGCGCTATCTCCAAGAAAGAAACACGTGCTGGGTGAAGATTTAAATCCAAGTGGTCCCACTGTGTAGATCTGCCATTTTGTGTGCCAATGTTATCATCAACTGATGCATGTGATAGGTTGTTCCTTCAGGGACGTGTTTAAAGGTGTGTGTTTAAATGTACGCTAATATATAAAAAGTTTGTAAACTCTCTAAAATTATTACTGCAGCTTTCTTTCCTGGGAATGATGTTTTTGTAACCGACATACATAGTAATTGATTTCTGTCCCATACATCACTCATGCAGTGAGCGTCCTAACCATCCTCTATAAACTATTCTACTAATGACCCATTAGAGGGCATTCAAGGAAAGGCAAAGTCACATACACCGACTCCCATAAATAATCGTAGAGACTTTGCATGTCACTATGGAGTTCTCTGTAAAGCAGGACAGATTATGTGTATCAATCTCAAGGTACTCCTTGTGTTAAGCAAAAATCATTACCAATGTATATCCATTTTAGAGATTGAAAATGTGATTAAACTAAGGGTTTCCCCAATCAACCTTGGTTACATCATGAGTTTAAGACACAAAAGTAGTCGGACATGAACAAATGAAATGCAATACAAAGGAGTAGATGAAGTCTGTCACTAGACAAAACAACATCGTAGAAGTACGTCAACTGTTCACCAAGAAGAATGTAAGAGCATAGTATGGGTCCACAGGTAAGCAGAGTACCTTTGAACAAAGACAGTGATCTATCGCTATGAAAAGAACAAAACATACCGGAAATAGCAGAGATTGTGAATCTTAACAAAAGTACAGTTAGCGACACAATTCACCGGTATAAGTATGAAGACAGAATTGCATCTCGAGCAAAGCCAGTGCGACCAAAACTTCTTACCGATATGTAGGAGTCTTATATATTGCGGAAGGTAAAACGGAATCCGCGTATAAGTGCTCCGGTGATGTGTATGTGCTGATATTAAGGAAGAACTGGACTGACAGTTAACCCAGAACGGGCCAGAAGAGCCATGCGAAAACAAGATTTTAATGGTCGCGTACCCAGAAAAGAGTCATACACTTCCAGCAAGAATTTGCCAAACGTGTTTCAACGTGACAGCCGATTGGTGGGACCAAGCTATTTTTTGTGACGAAAGCAAATACAACATTGCTGGTTCCGATAGCAGGATGGTTATGTGGAGGAAACCAAACACGGAGCTGGAAGAGCGCAATTTAAAAGGCACAAATACGGCGGAGGGTTTAAAATGGTGTGATCTGTATTTCCTCTACGGAAGCGGGAAAGCGGGTGCTCATAGACACAACCATGAACAAGGAAGCCTATCTTAGATTACAGCAAAATTGTAAACAAAGTGCAGAAATGATGGGTATTTTGGGCAGCTCCTCATTTTATCAGGATAATGATCCGAATCACACGTCCCACATTGTGCAGCGATGATCACTATACAACTGTCCTCATGTACTGCAATCACCCCGCCCACAAGTCTTAATATCATAGAACCGGTATGGGATACATTCTTCGTTAGATTATGCGAAGTACCAAGCGCTGTAGCCTATGACATTGGACGACGAAAATTCGAAATGACCAGATTGAAAATAAAATTGCCTCAAGGCATCCTGCTCACTGATTCAGAAGCTAGCGACTTTTCTCACTAATTCGAAGTATATCCTCTATTTTTCTCATAACACCACTGATCATAATCTAGCCTCGCATATTTAACCTCACTTTTCAATCGTTATCCGTCTTATTTAATGTTATTGTATGTGTTAGTTATCCTGTTATATACCGTATCTATTATTATCTTTAATTTAATTGTGTTCTTAATTGTTCTCTGCTTGTTTATATTATAAATTTATCACCTATTGTGTATGTTAGGGGACCATAATTCCTCAGTTGTTAATTTGTGTGTAGTACTTACGTAATTTATCAATGCCTTGTATAGCAAAACTGCTGATCAGGCAAGTAATACATTAAGAAAGAGACACAAACTGTGAATCATAATAATGTATAATTATAAATATCCATATATTTCAAATCTAAAGACAAACAGTGAAACATTAGAAGAAAAAAACCTAAATGCGAATGTAGATGATGAATGCGCAGGTGCAAATTCTAAAACATATCATACACATTACAATATTTCATTTAGAACACGTGTTAAACTAAAATGGGAAATCGAATTTAATTTGATATAAAATAGTCGTCATGATAAGTGTAATGGTTTGTAAACATCAATGCTAAGCATAGGCATAGGAAGGAAAAAAGAAGAAGCGAAACAAATATAACATCGTATATTCATTTGTTTTATAGCACTGCTAATTCTACGAGATACACGCTTCGGTTTATTGAAGGCATGGCATTGCTACTAGAAGCGATTGAATATCGCGAAAGAAAAGAATAAAAAAGAGCAAAGAGCCTTGTGTCCTTTGCGACTCTTAGCAAAGATGCCTGATTGCGCTTCAGTTATACCTGCCTTAAGAGATAACAATTAAATAAATGAATAAATAGGTAAATAAATAAATATAAACTTACATTATGTTGCATAACATAAACAAAGAATAGCAAACAAAATTTCGAATATCAATTAAATACCAAAATTTACTGCGATGACCTTGCTTCCCTTACCTATGTTGAAGTAGCATCCTCTAGTATTAGTCGTGAGTACCATTTCTCGTTCTACCAGATTGTTTCTTCTGATTACGTATCACCACTATAACCAAAGAAACGGAAAGGAATTACCCATATTTATTGTTTGAGTCGTAATTTATATCTAAAATTTACGAGGGCTGTTGAAAAGACAGTGATCATAATTTTTTACAACGTATTTTCACCCGAGCATCGGAATTGCCGAGAGAACCAGCTGGCAAGTAGGGGCCAGAAGGGAAGCATTCAGACCACGCCCACCCATTTTACTGTGTAGCGCTCACGGAGGGGATGGTTAGGGATTGTAATTGTGTGAGCTACGTAATCCTTTGTAATCGGCAAGTATACAAACTGAAATTCGGTAGAAATAAAGAACATTTTGAGTTTGTGCAATGGGACTTTTAATTGTACGAACACACAAAGTCACTGTATCTTTACCCATCCTCATAGTTTTGGTGGTTCTCCTCCAAATAGTCTCCCGTGAATGCGATACACCTGTCCCAGCGTTTCTGCCAGTCTTCAAAGAGATGCTGGAAACCATTTATTGACAGATCTTTCTAAATCGCCTCTGAGGCCTTCACCCCTGCTTCTGATGATGGACAGTGTCTCCCACGAAGGCGTTTCCTCAAGTTAGGGAATAGACAAAAGTCACATGGGACTATATCTGAACAATAGGGAGGATGATGGATGCACTTCACGTTGATTTTTGTAAGATATTCAGCAACAACATTGGCAATATATGACTGAGCATCCAGCCTGCTTCACGCACATGTGGTCTTTTGGGACTGATATGGAGTTGCAATGTTTTCAGGAGATCCGTGTAGTATTGTCAAGTTACTGATGTGTGTGCATGCTGATAAACCATTGCATGAATATGAATGAATTAGATGACCATAACTTTCCCAGCAGAAGCAAACACTTTTGCTTTTTGGGGGGTTGGTCAAGAAGGCGATTTCCACACAGCTTAGCTGTTTGCTCTGAGGATCAAAATGATGTAGTCAAGTTTCATCAGCAGTGATTGCGTTTGAAAGAAACCCCGGATCTTCCTCTAACATCAACTTTAACTGCATGTTGCCTGCTGAATGTTGCATTTTGCAGTGGTAGGCGATACCGAACATTTCTGAGCTTCTCACAGGCGGGAACCAGGAGTACCAACAATGAAACTACTACGGTCTGTTTGTTTCATATTAAGCTAACAGAGTATAATAATATTGAATTTTAGTGTGAAAAATTATGACCGTAAAAAATTATGGAAAACTGGTGGAACTGTTGTTAAGTGGAAAGTAAGAAAAGGAGAGGGAAAATAATGAAGGTACATAAAAGGGAAAAAGGGTTAACAGAACATCAAATCATACACAAACTGTGATTGATAATAAAGTAGCTAAAACACAGCGAAAACTCAACGTACAAGAAACGTTTGAAGTTCGCGAAAGCTTTGAATAAAAAGGGACAAAGGGATCTAAAACATTTGGGGGACGTAGAAAATGGTAGATGCGCTTTAGATATTTCTATTAAAGAATCAAATAAATAAGTAAATAAATAAACAAATAAACAAACAAACGAACGAACGAAAGGACGAACGAACAATTAAAAAAACTGGTAAATATATAAATAAATACATAAGTAACAAGACAAATGTATACGTAAATAAATAAATATTTAAATACTTAGAGAAAGTAACTAAGTAAATTAATAAATAAGTAAAAAGGGCAGAAAAATAGATCAATACATAAATAAATGAATAGATAAATAATTAGATTAATAAATAACAGATAAATAAGCAAATAAATTAGTGAATAAATAAGTAATTAATTACATAAATAAAAAATAAAGAAGTAAATAAATTATTAGTTAATAAATAAACAAACAAAGAAAGAAGTAAATAAATAAAAATGAGTGAATGAATGAATAAATGAATGAATATATCAGCATTAGCTGTTATGATTTCTATTCAATTACGAATGGCGAAGTGGTGTCTGCTGGAAATAGTTTGGAGCAATATTCCTTATTTTTACAGATACGTTTGCCCGATTAGTGTTTAATCTCCTTCAATACTGCTTAAAATTATCACGATAGCTTTAAATTGTATGTGTGTATGAAAGTTAAATACGCATAGGTGGGGAAAAAAAGAAGCAAAATATAAATAATACCGAATATTCGTTTGGCTTGTTGCACTGCGAATGGTACACTTCGTTTTATTGGCGGCATTGCATCGTGATTATAAACAACTGAAGATCGGGAAAGGAAAGATTAAAAACAAGCAGAGAGATTTGATCCATTTTGGTGCCGTACAAAGAAATTTAATTGGGTTTCACTGATTTCTATTTTGGGAGATAAAAATTAAATAGAAGGAAGTAAAATTTTGCATAACGTGAACAATGAACAGCAACCAAATTATCGAATCACCAGGTAGGGCCCTGTAATGTTAGTTTTGAGAACTAATTCCTGTTCTTCAAGATTGTTTCTTCTGATGACAGCATCATGACCATAAAAAATATATGATGCTGCATAACCTAAAAGTAAAGGGTAATCCAAATTTCCAGTACGAAGTACATATAAAAATTCGTCTTGATCTTGTTTCGTTAAGGAATAGCGAGGTACCGCCCTCTGAAATTACTTTTGAGCACTATTCCACATTCTTTCAAACTTCCCTTCCTGAATACTGCTTTTTATGTTTCATTACTGCCTAGAAGTTAGCCTGATAGTTGTAAGCTGTACTTAAATACGTATATTAGGTAGGCGAATAAAAAGAGGTAGAAGAAGAGGAAGAAGAAGCAGAAGAAGAAGAAAATATAAAGAAGAAGAGGAAATAAAAACCGTAAATTCGTTTAGTTTGTAGCGCTTCAAATTCTGTGAGGTAAAAGCTTCGTGTGATTGGCGACATTATATTGGTACTAGAAAAAATTGAATATCGCGAAAAAATAGATTGAGAAAAGAGGCTCTTAGCAAAGAGGTTTGATTGCCTTTTAGTTATTTCTGTCTTAGGAGATAACAAATAAATATATGAATAAATAAGTAATAACATAAATAATATTCCTTAACATAAACCATAAACAGCAAACAAAATGGTGGATAACATTTAAATATAAAAATTTACTGCGATGACCTCGTTTCCTTTGAATGGCAAAGTAGCACCCTCTAGAATCAGTTTGGACTAATATTTCCTATTCTTCTAGACCTCTTCTTCTGATTACTGCATCATCACCATAAACAAACAACGAAAGCAATTACACAAATCTGTTGTTTGAGTCTGAGATAGGTCTAAGGAACAGTCCTAGAGAGGACAACACGTTCAACATTTCCGAACTTATATATTTTCATAGAAATCTAATTCGTCGATACATTTCATTCAAACGTTTTAAAACGAAAATATATTTCCAAATCTATAACAGTCCCACTGTCTTTAGAAGGAACGAAACAAAGAAAGTAAGAGATAAGGAAAGAAAGCACAAAATATCAAAAGTATAAAAGAAGAGCAAACCAGACACAAACTATGAAGGATAATAAAGTAGTTAAATAATAAACAACATTATATCAGATGAGTCTTCTGCCCCTACTTATTGTGATCTATGCAAAACGCAGTTTATAGTCCAAGTGAAAAGATCGACCCTTTCAACACAAAATCCGATATTGCAGCTCTGCCCTTCTATTCGGTATTCTAGTTACTCAGCATTAATACTTGCAGCCCTCTATGAGGACCAAGAAGTTGCCAAAAGCTGAAATTAACTGCTTCTCATGTATAAAATACTAACCTCTGTTGCATATAACCTTGCCCCGCTGACATGTATCACTCCGCTTACAACTACCTTCCCCCTCACCCTAACTGGCTAATGCTTTCGCACCATAGGCCATAGGCGGTGCCCAACCGTCACATTTAAAGCTGCAGTAAACATCATAATAATTGCCAGTAAGATATATAAAATTATACAAATAAGTATATGAAGGCATGCAAAAGTAATGAAGTTTTTAAGGAAACTGAGCACTTTGAAACTGAATGAATGAGCAATGAAACTGAAACAAGTTTATAATGGAAAGCCTTAGGGCCTCTTCCACTGGGATTTTTACAACTAGCACACATACCTTGCAAAAATGCTCGTCTTTCAGTTTTAAAAGTCGTGTCACGCCGTACTTGTCAAGTGTCCTTCATTCACCCAATTCCCGTCAAGGTAGTATATTTTGCGACTTCTATCCCGGTACAGTTTGATTGTCCTTAAACAACGTCTTCGCTACACAGCAAATATCGCCCCTAGAGAGACAAATTTTCCTGTTGTCGCAATTTCATATCGCAATGTTCCTACGCATCTAACACACCTGTAAGTTCAGATCACAGTTGTTCAACTTCTCTCAATGACAAAGGCTGATTCTCTGTGAGTGCATTAAACACATGCACTACAATTCTTTATTTCGCCGCTTTGTAAAGGTTTTCCCTTGCGATGCTTCAGCGAAAACTGCCAGTAGACTCTGCCATTATACATATAATAAGTACACGTGCAATAGACGATCAATAAAATAAGTTAGCTGTAGCACTTGGCACAACTCACCTTCGAATGGCGATATATGACAAATCCAGTTCAAAACAAGGACGGGGTTAAAAGTCATATAAACAGATATGTCACCGCTACCGCTAAAGCACGTGCTATCGTGCCATCAGAAAGACGGGCTTCTGAGCAAAGGAACCTGCTCTTTACTTCATTTAAGAATTAACATGCATTTCAGATAAATCCACTCTGTTACGCAATACATTTTATTCAAACACTTACGAAAATATAAAATTGAGAATTCCCTTCCTACATATAAAGATATATCACCATGTTAAATAACGAACTAATTTTTATCGCACAACAGTCTATACTACAATAGCAGCCAATGAGAGTTGATAAGGTCACGTGACCGTTTACAGTTACGGGGCAAGCTCATGGGAAACAAAGTTTAACAAAGTGATAACCGAATGCTTTCCTAAAGAGCGCCAGCGAGCCCGTAGAAGCTGGCGGAGTGGGTTAGCTTGCAGGAATGTAGTGATACGAAATCTAGCTTCGAAACCACATCTCATATTTTCGTTTTTTTCTTTTCTCCCAATCTTTATTGCCTGTATTCAAGTTATTAATTTGTTTATTGCTACTATTGGTTCACTTTTGAGCCAAAGAGGAAAGAAATACAATCAGATAATTAAAGACCTATATGGATTTGCTCGCAATATAAGCTCATTCTAACGTCAGGTAGTTGAGGCCCTTGAATTTTAAAGGACTACCACGGGCTATCTTTATCTTTACATAGGGATCATGTTTAACCTTATGACCCTTGTAACCTGCACGGCATATTGTAAATCATGTTCCATAGTTGGCTTTCGTTTCTGGCAGAATATCGATCGCATCACATCTAAGATTTTATGTCATGCTGATATATATATGTTTCACTTTCATTTGCGGAATGTTTGAAACTTGATTGAATGGGTCAAGCACCATACCCACCATAATAAATCATCTTCTAGGATCTACACATTTATAACTATATGCCAGCGGAAAACATGTCTATTACTATATTTTGTAGACACCTATAATGTTGTAAAAGTGTTATTTGTATTATAACATCAAATTATAGGCCCCAAGAGATAAAGCAAAGGGCACTTAAAACTTTGAGCTATTCACGAAGGATCTGCACCCAAGTCAAACGGGCATTCCAGTGAAGTAGCCTGTACGATACCACTTAGCCAACACTATCTTGCTAGCGAAGGTTTCTATATGAATTAAATAACCGCGGAACTAAGACTCACCTCGAATTTTGCACGCCTTCTACAGCTTTATACAGTGCTTTAAGCTCGTTTTTTGGTAGTTTTAGCACAAACAAAAAACTTGCGTCTACCATGACAATTACTGTATGAGCTAAAAGTTGTCATAACTTACGACTGAAGCGAAAGAAATCTATCTAATTCATAGCACTTTTGACTTGGCTGTACAACGAAAACACGTGCTGGGTGAAGATTAAAATCAAATTTGTCCCACTGTGTAGATCAACAATTTGGTGTTCCAAAGTTACTGTCAAGTGATACATAGTCACATACACGGAGTCCCATAAATAATCGGACAGACTTTACATTTCACTATGGAGTGCTCTATAAGGCAGGATAGATTATGTGTATCAATCTCAAGGGACGCCTTTTGGTAAGCAAAAATCATATGCAATGAATATCCCATTTAGAGATACAAAATGTGGCTAAACTAAGAGCTACCCCTTTCAAACTTGTTTATATTCGGATTTTACGACACAAAAGGAATCGCACAGAGCAAATGAAGCATGGTGAAGCCTGTCACTAGACAAAACAACATCGTAAAAGTACGTCAACTGTCACCAAGAAGAATGTAAGTGCATAGTATGGGCCCAGAGTAAAGCTGAGTACCTTTGAACAAAGACAGTAAATATCACTATGAAAAGAACAAAACATACCGGAAATAGCAGAGATTGTGAATCTTAACAAAAGTACAGTTAGCGACACACTTCACCGGTATAAGTATGAAGACAGAATTGAATCTCGAGCAAAGCCAGGGCGACCAAAACTTCTTACCGATATGTAGGAGTCTTATATTATGCGGAAGGTAAAAAGGAATCCGCGTATAAGTGCTCCTGTGATATGTGCTGAGATTAAGGAAGAACTGAACTGACAGTTAACCCTGATAGGGTCAGAAGAGCCATGCGGAAAACCAGATTTTAATGGTCGCGTACAGAGAAAAGAGCCATACATTTCCAGCAAGAATTTGTCAAAAGTTCTTCAACGAGACAGCCAATTGGTGATACCAAGCTATTTTTTGTTACGAAAGCAAATATAACGTTGTTGGATGCAATGGCAGGATTGTTGTGCGGAGGAAACAAAACATGGGGCTAGAAGTGCGCAATTAACAAGAAACAGTCACACACGGCGGAGGGATTGTAATGGTATGGGGCTGTATTTCCTCTACTGGAGTGGGAAAGCTGGTGTTCATAGACACAACCATGAACAAGGAAGTCTATCTTAGAGTATTACAGCAAAATTTAAAACAACGTGCAGAAATGGTGGTTATTTTGGGCAGCTCCTCGTTTTATTAGGATAATGATTCGAAGCATACGTCCCACAGTGTGCAGCTATGATCACTTTACAACAGTCCTCTTGTACTACTTAAACCCCGCCCCCGGCTCATAATCTCATAGAAGCAGAATGGGAAAAACTGGAGAAGGCCGTGCGGAAGAACCCATCACATCCAAGCAGCACTTGAAGGAGAGGGTGCAAGACGAATGGAGCAAACTTTCTACAGCCTAACTGACAAACCTGGTTCACAGCATGCCAAATAGGTTACGAGAAGTAGTTAAAAGAGGAGAGAGAGTCACAAAGTACTATGCCATATTTTGTATCTCATTCAAGTTATGTACGATTTACTTTCGAGGGCCAAAACACACCACATTTCTTTTTAATTCTTAAAGAAAAACGTATTATATAATTTTTATGTGAAATAGCATTTATTTTCTGACAAGAACGAACCATGTAACTGTCGATTATCATTAATTTCAATAAAACATCACATCAAATGTTGATTCACACTTTCAAAACTTAGTAGTACTCTGCTTTGTGCGATTATTTATGGGTGTCCCTGTATCTTACTTAGCAAGTTGCATAAATTAAAAAAATAGATAGGGGCAGGTGACTCCCCAGGTATATTTCCGCAAAGCAGTAAATGACAAAAAAATATTGTTTATTAGAGAGCTGTAAATTGATTAACATGATTGTAACTGACGGCCGCGCCGTGGCTCAGTGGTTAGACCGCTTGGCTCTCAACAAGTTGGCCCAGGTCCGATCCCAGGGGACCGCAAAGTGAAATTTGTGGTGGACAACATGGTGCTGGGGCGGGTTTTCTCCGGGATCTCCTGTGTCCCCTGCCATCTCATTCTACCGGTGCTCCATCTTCATCTCATGTATCATCAGTGTCATCGCCTGCGTCGCCATATGTAGTGAAAGCGGGCGTTAAGCACTACTCATTTCATTTTTAATCGCAACTGTGTTGTATTTAAACTACACCACGAATTATAGAATAAATAACTAAATCAACCCAAATAGTTTTATTTATATAGATAAGTTTAGACAACTTTTATTGGCCGTACGATGTTCGTTGGGTGAGCCAGAATTATATACAATTTATACTGTCGCGGCGACGAGAGAGATACGCGCGGCTTGTGTACACAAAGAGCCTGCGGGCAAAGATAACAGACAGATAGTGTAACACTGAGATAAAAGGCATGCCAAAACAGATAAAGCTAGAACATTCTGGTAGCATATTGATTGATGGAGAGTGTTCGGTTGCTTGATTGTTCTGCAAGAGTCTGGAATTATCAGTGGAGGTACTTAATAAAGCAACGACTGTTCAAGAGTCAGTCTTAAACAAGAGTAAACAGACGTTGTAACAGATGTAATTAGAACGCTGATGTTGTGGTCATCGACCTTAGTGGATTGTGTTTTTTTTTTCTTCAATTTACGTCCTCTAACGTTTGGTCATATTGGACGATGAATGAAATGGACGAAAATGATGCTCAAATGAGTCCGGGGTCCATGGAGCTAAGAATTACCTAGCAATCCTCTTTCAGGATAAGGGACAACCCCGGAGCAATCTTATAACCTTATCCAGGTAACTAACCCTGACCGAAATTCGAACTTGGGACCTCTTGAATGTAAGACAGACACGCTACCGTCTACGCTACCGAGGTGGGCTTGGTAGACTGTGATTGTGTATGTGATTTAATACTGCTACTGTGAGTGCATTTTTACGCAAATAAAGAACGATTTGAATTTCTGCAAATTGGACTTTTAATTTTGGGGACCCACAAAGTCACAATATGTTATACTTAAGGTTCATTTTGAGTAGCCCCATTTGCTGTCTGCAATTCTTTTGAGCATTTGTAGTCTTTGTTGTACATTTTCTGCAATTCCAGTTTTAGATTTGCGTGTACAGTAACTCCTAAACATTTGTAACCTTCTGCAGGTTGAATATTTACTTTATTAGGAACTATGAAAAGTATTTGTGAAGAATAGTTTAATATAAACATTTCAAATTAATTTCCTTAAGTTCCATTCATAATGGTACGTTTTGGAATGCGGCCTTCATTTTATTAAATAGAGTTTCATGTTCCATCTGTAGTAGTGATATCCAGATTGCTAGGTAATCAGCACGAAGTGCCCATTGAATATTTTGTAATCCATTTTATTTGGGTGGTAGATCAGTTATCATTAACACAATTTACATTTACATAATTGCCTTGTACAAGAGCTGAGTTTATGTGGCTACCCACATGACATTTTGAAGATATAACGTTATGATGACAATAGCCTGACATACATATGAGATGTGACAACTTATAAAATCACAGGTTACGAATATTACTGTACAACCTGTGTGTGTATTAATAGAAGCAAAGACAGGTGTAAGTCATCTTATAACGTCATCAGGAGACCACTCCAACTCAGACACGCCGTCTGGGAATGCCAGTATTCCATAGAATTATAGTTCATATGTTTATTTATCACGCAACAAAACACAACTTTGCATTACTCAAAACTCTGGTTTAAATGTCCAAATTATTAAGTAATAAATTAATGAAAACTATGTTTTATTTTATAATATGCCGTACTCCAGAACAAGTTAAAAAGAAATGATTATCTATATTTACAAAATATTAACTATTACTATACATATGGAAGTCTTCCATGCTTCTGAAAAACAAAAATTCAAATATAAAATGAATAACAACATTAATATTTCTCAATACATGCAGCATTTTGTGTATTTTTCAAAAAGAAGCCAACTAATCTATATACCTGACATCTATTGTGGGCATAGACAGTTCACTGTTTTGCACAAGATGATATGATCCAAGTACACTAGATGGCTCTGTTGTTAATGCTTCTGTTGCCGATAAAAGAAACCTCCGATGGCTATCTTAGCCGTTTCTGTGAACGCTTTATCTCAAAGTGCATTTTAATGTTAACTATTGCAACGGTTACCCTCAAAGGTTCAATCAAGATCTTCCAAAAGCGGTTACATACATCTTAAAAGAAGAACAGTTATATTTTTCTGCTGTAGTGCGTATCTATATTTTACATACCTTATTATTATTCCCCTTATTCTGTTTATACCTGCTTCTCCTCCTCCTCCTCTTCTTGTTCTTCTTTTTCTTCTTCATCTTGTCATCTGTGGGCGCGCCGTGGCTCTGTGGTTAGGCCGCTTGGCTTTCACCAAGGCGGCCCGGGTTCGATCCCAGGTGACTGCAAAGTGAGATTTGTGATGGACAGCACGGCGCTGGGGCGGGTTTTCTCCGGGACCTCCGGTTTCCCCTGCCTTCTCATCCACCAGTGCTCCATCTTCATCTCATGCATCATCAGTGTCACAGCCTGCGGTGCCGTATGTAGTAAAAACCGGGCGTTGAATGCTACACATTTCATTTTCATTTTTCATCTTATCATTATCATTATAATATTTAGATTACATTAATTACTGTGCATATTCCAGAATTTTACAATTTACAACTTTTGGCTACATTTATTTGTCTTTACCTTGCTGCTACCTTGGCTTACATGACACGCTGGTCTTCTGCTCTGTCAGGTAGCTCTTCACGTTCATGACTTCTTGTTACTTAATTAATCCCATTCTTCCCCCTCATTTTCCTTTCTTATAATCTTTACATTTCTGGCCCATTTTTCTTTTACATTCTGCCAGAACTCACCAATACTTCTTACCATCTTGTCCTCCCTTCGCATTAATATTTTTATTCCTCCTATCTTCTTCTCTACCTTCTCCCATTTTTCTTTCCAAACCTTTTTCTTCACATTGCAACATCCTCGCACTCTATTAAATAGTGTTCTATGCCTTGTTTTCCCCACAGAATTCACTAATTCCCGTTTACCTACCTCTTATCCCTCTTAGAAATATTTTTCCTGTTCTCATCCATGCTAACCCTTCTCTCTCTTGCCTATTGCAGTAATCTATATATGCTTCTCGTCCCCAATTTCTTTATATTTGTAAAATTGTAAAAATTTCATATTTTCTAGACTTCTCCATATCTCCAGTCTTTCTATATCTTATATGCTGCATTTTACAAATTTATCCACATTGCTTGCATTCCCTTCCTCTAATATCCATATATCTGCAATTCCTATATTTTCCATACTTCCTCCTATATTTGCCTATCCCGTAGGGGAGGGGATCCGTCCCCTTTAGCTGCCGTGGTGCAAGCGCTGCGGATCCCCAGCACTCGTGGTACCTCTGACGTTACTAGAGGGACCTTGGGCCGAACTGCCGTGCCCTTCCCGTAGGGCGCTTTTGCGGTTTGGGTTGGAATTGACGGGGCAGTGGTTCCCGATGCCCGTGGGAGATCGGGTACGTCTCCGGACGGGGTTGAGGGAAGCTATATATCCCCACGCACCCGCCTGCATAGCTAGTAGAAGGTGTGCTACAACACCAGGCGGCCCCACCGAGGTCATATCGGTAGCCTTCCCCTCTAGGGTTGGCGCAAGTAGGTGGCGTATCTACTTCCAACCGTCTTGTGTTTTCGGACTAGATGGGGGGGTCTTATTAGTTTCTAGTTCTTGCCCTATGGAAAGCCCCACGGTGGCGCCGGTCCCCCTTCGGGGACAGCTCGGTAAATTCCTGGTTATCAGAGGGGATTCCGTCTTCACTTTTGTGGACTGCCCTGGTAAATACCCTGGCATTGTAATGAAATCAAATATATCAGCCCACCAACTATTTCAGTTTTCTACTTTTTTTTTCTGTCTCATGAATAATTTCATTGATTCCTCTTCTTCTTTGGGCAAACTCCTGGACGATCATTGTCGTCGTCATCGTCATCGTCATCATTAACGTCATCATCATTATTATTATCAGTCCGTGTTTGGAGAACAGAAAGTCTTCTATCTCAATAAATGGGGCCATTAGTGGCGGTTCTCTCCTCTGCGCGAGTGAACAAAATAGTCGGGGAACTGATTTCCCAATAATTAATAAATACGTAAGGTTCAATCTCCAGTTAACTGCATAATGTTCCTATTTTGTCATCGAAATGTGTACAGGAATTTTAGTGACCTGACGTTATGCCCAAACGCACTTGTCGAAGTCGGCGAATTTTTACAGCAGATTTTACATGAATTGCAGCTGAAAGCAAACCTCACAACTGTCAAGCCTTTTATGGTAGTAAAATGTTTGGTTACCATTGTCGAGTGGCACACATAAACTTGTATGATTACGTAAGATTATCGCACCGCGAACCTTCCAGAAACGGCGATCTTCCCTATATAAGGCCTGTAGTTGGCGAGTCAGCTCAGTTCTTGGCGAGCAGCCGTGATGAGCGCCAAGTGAGTGAACGGACCGGAAGACTGTACGTGCATCACAGGAGCTGTGCGTAATTGCGAGTGCAGAGTGGACCTGTGCCAGACGAACTGGTGAATTGTAATTGTGTGCGCTACGTAATTCTGTGTAATCGGCAAGTGTTCCAACTGTAATTCGGTGGAAATAAAGAACATTTTGAGTGTGTGCAATTGGACTTTTAATTTCACAAACCCGCAAAATCACAATAAGGTATCCTAATATAACCCATGACGTGACAAGCCACTAGTAAGCAGTAGCGCGCCAAACCGACTGCTTGCCTCACGCCGACATCAGGCAGAGGTGGACGAGCATCCAAAGATGCGGGGAGGAGATGTGGTCAGCATCTCGCCAACCCCCCCCCCCCCTCAGCCGGGAAGTTTGTTTCCTCGGCCAGGGTTCGGAACTCGTCAATTTCCTCTCTATGCTAAGTGTGCTCCAGTGCTATTCCTCAGACTTAAAATACGCACCCCGAGATCTCTGTTCGATCGCATTGCACTCTTTGGCGGGGAACCAAAGCACAACGCCACGATTCAGGTCCATTAATAAGGTACTCTTATGCAATGTTTAAACGTTTGACTTAATCGTATCAAAACCGTAAAAAAAGTGCCTTGGATTTATTATTCGAAAATCCTATTCATTTAAAGAAAAGCATTATTTACAATTTATTACTCATTTGTGAGATAAAATCTCGAATATGCGTCCATTATTTGGAATCCTAAGATGATAATGCATGTCACCGCAATAGAAAAGGTAAAATCAAAATTTCTAAAGTACATACTATTTAAAAGAATTGGATATTACTCTACTTACACACATTATGAAGCCCTTTTGGAAATAAATAAATTTAAAACTTTGAAGTTTAGAAGAGACATTGCGGGATTAGTATTTCTGTTTAGCGAAAAAGTGGGTAAACAAAGAGTTCCACGTTGGCGCGACAGTTTGGTGCAAATAAGAAGGATTGTTAGCTCAGGGTAGAGCACAAATGTACTCTCAGGGTATGCGTGGATATGTATGAGTAAGGATAGATCTAATGACACTGGAATGCTCGTTTCAAACTGGCATAACGACTGCTTCTTTTTATCACCACATCAATCTAGTTGCCGACCAAGGGTTACCAATATCACTGTTTAGAGTGACCGTATGTAGAATACTTATTACTGGATAATACTTAATTCGTTACGTATGAAGCGACAGGTACCTTTTCTCATCGCTTCGCGTCTGCCTTCACTCAAGCAGAAGTAGATGCCCGTCTTAATCGGCCTCCAGCCACGGACTGTGTGTCCTCACTGAGCACAGCTGCATGGTTGTGCCACATTCACCTCTCGAAAACCCTCTTTATTCACCCAAAACTCCTTTTAGACTATTTTGTCCATTGTGATTATTAGTTTCGGTCATGCCATTATTAAGGGACCGAAGAATACCTGTTCAAACGGAGTCAAGTGCTACCCACTGAGAATTCCGATTCTCCAGTTTCTTTTGTTATACGACTCTATCACCTGCCATCACGTGTTGTAACAAAGATACACGATTTCTTTGAAATCCATTACGATTGTTTACTTAGTGCAATGCTTTAATTTCAGTATCATATGTACAAGGTGTTACATTCGATTATTGGCGATATTAATATTACAACAAATATATTATTTTATGTACCCAATAAAATAGGCAGATTCAGGAACCATTTTCACTTCTAAAGCAAATACAGAAATCCATAAAAATTCACCATAACACAGAATTATGTATTTATATAATAAACTTCATCGTTTCGATGTAGATATTTTCAACATGTCTGAAACTCAATTCAAAAAGGCTATAAGTACTAACTAGTTATTCGCAGATCAGTAAATTACAAAAAATTAGAAATAGTAGTATCGTTTCTGTAATTACAAGTAGCAAAAATAATTACTTACCATGATACCATCACTTGTTTTCACTTCTTTTTATTCGTTGTTTCTATTCCCTATATTTACCTTTCTGTATTACTTTGTGTTCATTTATGTGTTTCTTGTGTTTTATTTGAGTATGTATACTACGATATTATATGTAAACACCTATGTATGATGAACATTGTAATTGGGCTTAAACCCTGCTATGTTCATAAAAATAAATAAATAAATTATAATTGAATTTTACGTATTTATAAATTATTACGAAATCACTTCCCTATGTCGCGAGGTATGGTTTTGCGACGGGCCGCTATCGGCGCGTGCGAAAAATATAGTAAGTGTCCCAGCCAGGCCCAGCGTAGCCCTAAACGCATGCCTAGAGAGAAAGATATGGAGACGTGTCTGGATAGTTCTCTCTTTCTCTCGCTGCATAGTGAAACTCCGTCAGCTTTCGAGCTATCCAGTGAGTTCTAGAACAACGAGTGGAGGTAAAAAAGAAACTGGGTAGCCAGTTGGGGGCGCCGTCTACAGCGTCATATCCACGCCATTGGCAGGTGGAGTGAGAAGTGGAGGATGGCCATTATCCCGCAGAAGAGCTCCGCTCTCATGGTGGCCAAGACCTGCAGCTGGCACCCAGAAGGAGAACGGCGGTTACGGCGGAGAAGAATCCCCTGGGTCCGAAACGCCAAATACCTAGGAATCCAACCGGACCGCGGCCTCACCTTCACTCCGCATGTCAGGTCAAAGGCCGGCGTCGGCCACGCTGCGCTCAGGCAACTCTATCCCAAGTTTCGATCCACCATGCCCATCCGCCTCAAACTGCGGACGTACCGTGCGATCGTCCCACCTCTGATCCTGTATGGATGCGAGGTCTGGGGTTCGGTGGCCCATACCACCCTCCACAGGCTTCAAGCCGGGCAGAACAGAGCCTTAAGGCTGATTTACGGTACCGACCGCTGGTTCCCATCTCACGTCCTGCACACCCAGTCTGGCACACTGGTAGACGTCGTGCGTAAACGAACATGCATGCTGTATGCCAAGATCACTCCTCACCCTAACCAGCTGGTGAATTCACTTGCTCAATACGACCACTGTCTCCCCAGGAGATGAAGGAGCTATCGCATATCCAAGGATGTCCTTGGGTGGTAGAGTCTGCCTCTCCTCCTGCCCTTACCACTCACCACCAGGTCACTTCGCGCCTTGGCCGTGGCTGGAAGGTTAACACCTGCAGTCGTGCCCTGGGGCGCGCGAACGACCTGGTCTTATTAAACCTAAAACCAATTCCCATCTGGTCTCTCACTACTGGTTCCCCCTCTGCTTCATGGATCGCTAGCGACCGCACAAAGCAAGGTGGAACGGGCACTGTCCCCCCGCAAAGGGAGGATATCTCGTCACCAGAAGCATCAGTAGAGGCCAACTGCGCCGTCTTACCAAACGACACGCAAGCTTGCGCTTATGCTTTTATTTATTATACCGCACGGATAAATCCGCACAGCGGATAGGTACCGTGGCGTGTAACCCTCCGCCCGGGAGAACCCGGGAGAAACCGGGAGAACTGCACCTACTCTTGGCTCTTGGGGGGCAAGTCGACCACCATTCGCAGACTGCAAGCCGTGCAGAACACGGCACTCAGGATGATCTACGATACCGAACTTATGTTTCCACCTTACATCCTACGTTCTCATTCAGGCATACCTTACATTGAGGACGTTGTGCGTGAACGTTCGCGCACAATGTATGAGAGAATCACACCTCACTACAGCCAATTGGCTAACACGCTTGGTCAACGTGACTACCGTGCACCAAGAGGAGAAAGAACTATCGCCTCCCTAAGGTCGCCCTCGGGTGGTGAGTTCAGTCTCTCATCCCATAACTGCCAAACTCCGTCTATCCCGGCCATACTGGGGCTGGATTTGACTTGTCGGCTGACCTCTGCCAGTCGAGTCCTTCCCGTGTGACAAGAACACGACTAGAACCTAAAAGTTACCGCATTCACCACCAGAACTCTCGCTACTGGCCCCGCCACCCTGGACGGAACCTGCAAGCAGGTCACTCCTAGCGTGGCGGCATCGGGCACTGGCCTCCTTTCTGGACGCTCATCCCGCAACCAGGAGCACTAGCAGAGGTCAAACTAGGTCCATCATCTTAAAAAAACATAAAAGCTTGAGAACTGACTAAATCTATAAGACCGCACGGGTAAATCCGCTCAGCGGATAGAGAGCTTCCGCTCTGTCCATCGCCCCGGAGCACCCGGACGACCTGTTCTCGCTCATGACTGATGGCTGATGGGGCGAGTCAAGAACTGATAATCGTGTGTGTGCACGTGTAGTCATTTGATAGTCAATTCTTTTGCTCGTTTACGTGTGGTGCAGCAACGAGAGAACTTGGAGATTGCCTGTTTCTATGACACGTCATTTTTAGAGCCTGTAAAGATTGTACAAAACGTCTTTTAACTTGAAATAAAGAACAGTTTAAATTTCTGCAAAGTAGCCTTTTATTCTACGAACCCACTTGACCCTTATGGTCAAGTTTCTTGAACTATTGGAATGGAAATGTGTTTAAAATATATGCTTTTCTTAATTATAAAAGTACTTTATAGAATGCTTCTCTTTCAACTCCACATTTTCTTAATTTATGACATTATAACCTTCCACTTTGACCACTTTTAATTTGTTTGAAAGTCTTTACAATTAATCACCTAAAAGCGTTTTCACTTTGATCAGTTTTATGCGCTCAAGCTTTACACTCTTAATTACTCCACTTTTTATTCTTTTTCTCTTTCATCCCTCATCTCCAAACTGTTCATTTTCTTGTGTTTATCTAGCCTTGAGTCATTGCTTAACGCTGTTCACACGCATGCACACGCACGCGCACATACACAGAACTTTCCCTAACGTACATTTTTTACTTTCTTTACCATGTATATAGGAGGTAGAGAGAATTTTGCATTGTACTCAAAATTTCCCCATCAAATATCACTGGAATTCATATTTCAATGTATTAGTTTTATAGGTGAACAAATAATCTCACTAAATGCGCATATAGCTTTAATTTATGCAAAAGAAACTGTTTAAAAATGGGCCGCGCCGTGGCTGAGTTGTTTGACCGCTTGGCTGTCACCAAGGCGTTCCGGGTTCGATCACAGGTTTGACCTCGAGTTCGATCCCGCAAAAGTGAGATTTGCTGTGGAAAACATGGCGCTGGGGCTGGTTTTCTCTGGGTCCTCCGGTTTCCACCGCATTTCTCCGATTACTCCATCATCATCTTTCCAGCCCGCCTTGGTAGCATGGTGGTAGCATATCTACCTCCCGTTCAATAGGTCCCGAGTTCGAATCTCGGTCAGGGTGATTTACCTGCATAAGGATTTTTCGGGGCTTCCCTCATCCTCTAAGACGAATGTCGGATAACTCTCAGCTCCATGGATCCCGGACTCATTTGAGCATCATTTCCTGCATTCCATTCATTGTCAGATATGATTTAACGTTGCAGGACGTAAATTAGAAACAAAAATCATCATTGCCATCACCTCATCTCTCTCCTACTTTCACTTCCGGCATTCAGCTGACCACTTAGCCCGAAATCACCGAGCGGGATGGCTCAGGCGGTTTCATCTGAGAACCGCATTCGGAATGCCCGGGTTCGATTCCCGTGGTTGACCTACCTGACCCATGGGTTTTGTCGGGATTTTCCGAGGTCGCTAGGCGAATGCTGGGTAGGTGAATTACATTCCCCAAAATTCCTGTCCCTATATTTCATCTCTATTATCATGTGATATCATCACTCATCTGGGGGTCTCTTTCAAGGTAGAAGTGTTGCCGGGTGTCTCGGCGGTGCACGGCAGGATGCCATGCTCTGAGTAATACTACTTTGTCCTCCGGTAGGTCTGTTGGCGATCTCCGCGCCTCTGCTGGAACCATTTCGTGACATCCAGCCAGGGACCTCTGGGCCTCGGAGCGCCTACATGGAACCATAAGGGCTTGGCTGCTGGACTCGTCGTCCCGCCGTAGGGGAGCGAGTTGGTTGTCCTGGCCAGCTGGGTAGGGTCTCCATTCAAGTAAACTGTAAGGACCCTACACTCTGTACTGTCGTGGCTTCTTGGATCGGCCGCCCTCTGTCTCCTTCGCCTCATCCTTCCTCCCGGGGGACATTTGGTGGCATAGAAACAATGGGTCTAGTGAATCCCCTCCGTAATGTAATCCCAATCCCATTCCTGAACTTCTATGATCAGGCAACCCCTGATGCTCATCCCGTTGCCTACGAGCCCCGAGGTTGCCTGGTTCGGCAGCCCCTATACTCCACTTAAGAAAATACAGATATTTATTCCTCCATTGAACTTAAAAATAATATTCCCTCACTTAATACTAGAAGATGATGGTCTCTGAAGCTTAGAATTTATAAAGGAATGAATAATTTTCCAAACATGTAGTAAAAACAGAAAATAAATTTCCGCCAAATGCTTATGAATTACCAATGAAGTCTTTTTATATACGAAGTAAATGAAGGATCCAAGGCAACACAGCCCTACGGGGGAAGATGTAACGCTGGACCGCTGCGTTCTCCAGCTGGACCCATTCAGACATAATGTGAAGAGTGCAGTACAGGAGGATGGGACGTGATAAGCGCTCCTGTCCGTCCGTGCCGATGTATGAGATTTTCGCAACTAGATTTACCAGGATTATGTCTGTTTATTTGAAAAATAAAGCCCTCACCATTTATTAGATTTTAAATTAAGAGGACTGTTCAATAAAGCATGATCACATTTTTTTGACAACGTACTTTGACTCACCTTCATAACTCTGATTTTCCTTCTCAAAATGGTCTCCCCTGAATGCAATGCACCCGTCCCAGCGTTTCTGCCAGTCTTCAAAGACATGCTGGAAACCATTTATTGAGAGATCTTTCAAAATCGCCTCTGAGGCCTTCACCACTGCTTCTGATGATGGACAGTGCCTCCCGCGATGGCGTTTCTTCAAGTTAGGGAATAGAAAAAAGTCACATGGGGCTAATAGCGAGGAACAATAGCGAGGCTGAGGGATGCACTTCACGTTGATTTCTGTAAGTTATTCAGCAACATCATTGGCAATATATGACTGCGCATCCAGCCTGCTTCACGGAAATGTGGTCCTTTGCGCCTGATATGGAATTGCAATGTTTTCAGGAGACCGCTGTAGAATTGTCAAGTTACTGATGCGTGTGCAGGTACAACATGCTTATAAACCATTTCATGAATATGAATGAATGAGATGACCATAAATTTCCCAGCAGAAGCAACCACTTTTGCTTTTTGGGGGGTTGGTGATGATGGAGATTTCCACATTGAGCTTTGCTGTTTGCTCTCAGGATCAAAATGATGTAGCCAAGTTTAAGCAGCAGTGATTGCGTTTGAAAGAAACCCTGGATCTTCCTCTAACATCAACTTTAATTGCATGTTGCCACCATTGCAGTGGTAGGCGATACAGAACATGTCTGAACTTCTCACAGGCGGAAACCATGAGTGCCAACAACAAAACTACTACGGCCTGTTTGTTTCATATTAAGCTAACAGAGTATAATAGGATTGAATTTTAGTGCGAAAAATTATGACCGTAAAAAATGGTGATCTTTCTTTAATGAACAGCCCTCGTACATAAAATTCCTACACAAAACACACGTTAAGAATTCACAGAATTTAGGCGTGTCCGGGAAACTTTTACAATGTTTCTTTCTATAAGATCCTAATTCGGCTAACAAAAAGATTTGAAATCGAAATATTTTTTGCCAAATTGGTGGAATTGTTGTTAAGTGGAAAGGAATAAAGGAAGAGCGAAAATAAAGAGGGTACATAAAAGGGAAGAAGGGTTAACAGAACATCAAAGCATACACAAACTTTGAATGCTAATAAAGTAGCCAAAACACAGCGAAAACTACAAGAAACATTTGAAGTTCGCGAGAGCTTTGAATTAAAAGGGGCAAAAAGATCTAAATCATTTGGGGGACGTAGAAAATGGCTGATGCGCTTCAGATATTTCTATTATAGAATCAAATAAATATGTAAATAAATAAACAAGTAAACAAACAACGAACGAACGTAAGAACGAACCGAGAACAATCAAACAGACAAACAGATAAATATATAAATAAATACATACATAAAAACAAGAGAAATGAATACATAAATACATAAACAATTAAATACTTAGAGTAAGAAACTAAGTAAATGAATAAATAAATAAAAGGGAGAGACAAAGTAAGTCAATACATAAATAGATCAATAGATAAATAATTAGATAAATAAATAACAGATAAATAAACCAATCAGTTTATGAATAAATAAGTAAGTAATTACATAAATAAACAAATAAAGAAGTAATAAATAATAAATAAATAAACAAACAAAGAAAGAAGTAAATAAATAAAAATGAATGAATAAATAATGAATATATCAGCATTTACTGTTATGATCTCTATTCAATTACGAATGGCGAAGTGGTGTCTTCTGGAATTAGTTTGGAGTAATATTCCTTATTTTTCCAGATATTTTAGCCCGATTAATGTTTAATCTTCCACTACTGCTTAAAATTAACACCATATCTTTAAATTGCATGTGTGTTTTAATGTGAAATATGAATAGGAGGGAAAAAGAAGAAGCAAAATATAAATAATATCGAAAATTCGTTTTGCTTGTAGCACTGCGAATGGGACAGGCTAAACACTTAGTTTTTTGGCGGCATTGCAGCATGAGTATAAAAAACTGAAGATAGGGAAAGGAAATACTTAACAAAAGGCAAACAGATTTGATCCATTTTGGCCCCGTACAAAGAAATTTTATTGCTTTTCACTGATTTCTATTTCGGGAGATAAAAAATAAATAGAAGGAAGTAAAATGTTGCATATTGTCAACAATGAACAGCAGCCAAATTTTCGAATGACCAGGTAGGGCCCTCTAGTATTAGTTTTGAGAACTAATTCCTGTTCTTCAAGATTGTTTCTTCTGATGACAGCATCATGACCATAAAAAATATATGATGCTGCATCACCTAAAAATAAAGGGTAATCCAAATTTCGAGTACGAAGTAAACATAAAATTTCGTCTTGATCTAGTTTCGTTAAGGAATAGGGAGTTAGCGCCCTCTGAAATTTCTTTTGAGTACTATTCCAATTTCGTTCAAACTTCCTTTCCAGTTTACTGCTTTTTATGTTTCATTACTGCCTAGAAGTTAGCCTGATAGTTGTAAGCTGTACTTAAATACGTATATTAGGTAGGCGAATAAAGAGAGGTAGAAGAAGAGGAAGAAGAAGCAGAAGAAGATGAAGCAGAACAAAAAATTAAGAAGAAGAGGAAATAAAGACTGAAAATTCGTTTTGTTTGTAGCACTTCAAATTCTGCGAAATAAAATCTTAGTGTCATTGGCGACATTGTATTGGGACTAGAAACAATTGAATATCGCGAAAAAATAGATTGAGAAAAGACAAAGAAATGTTATCATTTGGGGCTCTTAGCAAAGAGGTTTGATTGCCTTTTAGTTATTTCTGTCTTAGGAGATAACAAATAAATATATGAATAAATAAGTAATAACATAAATAATATTCCTTAACATAAACCATAAACAGCAAACAAAATGGTGGATAACATTTAAATATAAAAATTTACTGCGATGACCTCGTTTCCTTTGAATGGCAAAGTAGCACCCTCTAGAATCAGTTTGGACTAATATTTCCTATTCTTCTAGACCTCTTCTTCTGATTACTGCATCATCACCATAAACAAACAACGAAAGCAATTACACAAATCTGTTGTTTGAGTCTGAGATAGGTCTAAGGAACAGTCCTAGAGAGGACAACACGTTCAACATTTCCGAACTTATATATTTTCATAGAAATCTAATTCGTCGATACATTTCATTCAAACGTTTTAAAACGAAAATATATTTCCAAATCTATAACAGTCCCACTGTCTTTATCAGGAGCGAAACAAAGAAAGTAATAGATAAGGAAAGAAAGCACAAAATAAAAAAGTATAAATGAAGAACAAACCAGACACAAACTCTGAAGGATAATAAAGTAGTTAAATCATAATCAACATTATACCAGGTGAGTCTTCTGCCCCTCTTATTGTGATCTATGCAACCCGCAGTTTCTAGTGTAACTGAAAACATCGACCCTTTCAACACAAAATCCGATATTGCAGCTCTGCCTTTCTATTCGGTACTCTAGTTACTCAGCATTAATACTTGCAGCCCTCTATGAGGACCAAGAAGTTGCCAAAAGCTGAAATTAACTGCTTCTCATGTATAAAATACTAACCTCTGTTGCATATAACCTTGCCCCGCTGACATGTATCACTCCGCTTGCAACTACCTTCCCCCTCACCCTAACTGGCTAATGGTTTCGCACCATAGGCCGTAGGCGGTGCCTAACCGTCACATTTAAAGCTGCAGTAAACATCATAATAATTGCCAGTAAGATATATAAAATTATACAAATAAGTATATGAAGGCATGCAAAAGTAATGAAGTTTATAAGGAAACTGAGCACGTTGAAAGTGAATGAATGAGCAATGAAACTGAAACAAGTTTACAATGGAAGGCCTTAGGGCCTCTTCCACTGGGATTTTTCACAACTAGGACACATACCTTGCAAAAATGCTCGTCATTCAGTCTTAAAAGTCGTGTCACGCCGTACTTGTCGTGTGTCCTTCATTCACCCAAGTCTCGTCAGGTAGTATATTTTGCGACTTCTATCCCAGTACAGTCTGATTGTCCTTAAATAGCCTTTTCGCTACACAGCTATATCGCCCCTGGAGTGACAAGTTTTCCTTTTTTCCCCATATTTCATATCACAAAGCTCCTACGCATCTAACACACCTGTAAGCTCAGAGCACAGCTGTTCGATTTCTCTCAATGACAAAGACGGATTCTCTGTGAGTGCATTAAACACATGCACTACAATTCTTTTTTCGCCGCTTTGTAAAGACCTTCCCTTGCGATGCTTCAGCGAAAACTGGCAGTAGACTCTGCCATTATACATTTAATAAGTACACGTGCAATAGACGATCAATAACATAATTTAGCTCTAGCATTCGGCACAACTCACTTTCGAATAGCGATATATGACAAATCCAGTTCAAAACAAGCTCAGGGATAAAAGACATATAAACTGATATGTCTCTACTACCGCTAAATCACGTGCTATCGTGCCATGTGAAAGACAGGCTTCTGAGCAAAGGAACCTGCTCTTTAATTCATTTAAGAATTAACATGCATTTCAAATAAATCAACTCTGTTGCGCAATATATTTTATTAAAACAGTTACCAAAATATAAATTTGACAATTCTCTTCCTACATATAAATATATATCACCATGTTAAATAACGAACTAATTTTTATCGCACAACAATCTATACTACAAAAGCAGCCAATGAGAGGTGATAAGGTCACGTGGCCGTTTAGAGATACGGGGCAAGCCTATGTGAAACAAGGTTTAACAAGGTGATAACCGAATGCTTTCCTAAAGAACACCAGAGAGCACGTAGCAGCTGGCAGAGTGGGTTAGCTTGCTGGAATGTAGTGATACGAAACCTAGCTTCGAAACCACATCTCAAATTTTCGTTTTTTTTCTCCCAATCTTTATTGCCTGTATTTTAGTTACTAATTTGTTTATTGCTTCTGTTGGTTCACTTTTGAGCCAAAGAGGAAGGAAATACAATCAGATAATTAGGGACCTATATGGATTTGCTCGCCAAATAAGTTGGGGTGAGCTTATTCTAACGTCAGGTAGTTGAGGCCCTTGAATTTTAAAGGACAAACACGGGCTTCTTTATCCTTAAATAGGGATCACGTTTAACCTTATTACCCTTATAATCTGCACGTCATGTTCTAAATCATGTTCCTTAGTTGGTTTTCGTTTCTGGCAGAATATCGACCACATCACATATAATAGATTTTATGTCATGCTTATACTTATGTTTCACTTTCATTTGCGGAATGTTTGAAACTTGATTGAATGGGTCAAGCACAATACCCACCATAATAAAAAATCTGTTAGGAACTACACATTTATAACTATATGCCAGCGGAAAACATGTCTATTACTACGTTTTGCAGACGCCTTTAATGTTTTAAAAGTGTTATTTGTATTATAACATCAAATTATAGGCCACAAGAGAGAAAACAAAGGGCAATAAAAACTTTGAGCTCATCACGAAGGATCTTAACCCAAGTCAAACGGGCATTCTAGTGAAGTAACCTGTACGATACCACTTAGCCAACACTACCTTGCTAGGGAAGATTTCTATATGAACTAAATAACCACGGACCTAAGACTCACCTCGAATTTTACACGCATTCTACAGCTTTATACAGTGCTTTAAGCTCGTTTTTCGTCGTTTTAGCACAAATAAAAACTTGCATCTACCATGACAATTACTGTATGAGCTAAAAGGTGTCATAATTTGCGACAGAAGCGAAAGCAATCTATCTAATTTTTAGCACTTTTGACTTGGCTGTACAACGAAAACACGTGCTGGGTGATGGTTTAAATCAAATTTGTCCCACTGTGTAGATCAACCACTTGGTGTTCCAAAGTTACTGTCAAGTGATACATAGTCACATACACGGAGATCCATAAATAATCGGACAGACTTTGCATTCCACTATGGAGTGCTCTATAACGCAGGATAGATTATGTGTATCAATCTCAAGAGACGCGTTGTGGAAAGCAAAAATCATATGCAATGAATATCTATCTAGAGATTGAAAATATGGCTAAACTAAGAGCTTCCCCTTTCAAACTTGTTTACATTCGGATTTTACGACACAAAAAGAATCGCACAGAACAAATGAAGCATGGTGAAGCCTCTCACTAGACAAAACAACATCGTAAAAGTACGTCAACTGTCACCAAGAAGAATGTAAGTGCATATAATGGGCCCAGAGTAAAGCCGAGTACCTTTGAACAAAGACAGTGATCTATCGCCATGAAAAGAACAAAACATACCGGAAATAGCAGAGATTGTGAATCTTAACAAAAGTACAGTTAGCGACACGCTTCACCGGTATAAGTATGAAGACAGAATTGAATCTCGTGCAAAGCCAGGGTGACCAAAACTTCTTACCGATATGTAGGAGTCTTATATAATGCGGAAGGTAACAAGGAATCCGCGTATAAGTGCTCCGGTGATATGTGCTGAGATTAAGGAAGAACTGGATTGACAGTTAACCCTGATAGGGTCAGAAGAGCCATGCGAAAACAAGATTTTAATGGTCGTGTAGCCAGAAAAAAGGCATACTTTTCCAGTATTTGCCCAAAGTTTTTCAACGCGACAGCCGATAGATGGGACCAAGCTATTTTTTGTGACGAAAGCAAATATAACGTTGTTGGATCCAATGGCAGGATTGTTGTTCGGAGGAAACAAAACATGGGGCTAGAAGTGCGCAATTTACAAGAAACAGTCACACACTGCGGTGGGATTGTAATGGTTTGGGGCTGCATTTGCTCTACTGGAGTGGAAAGCTGGTTTTCATAGACACAACCATGAACAAGGAAGTCTATCTTAGAGTATTACAGCAAAATTTAAAACAACGTGCAGAAATGGTGGTTATTTTGGGCAGCTCCTCGTTTTATTAGGATAATGATTCGAAACATACGTCCCACATTGTGCAGCTATGATCACTATACAACTGTCCTCATGTACTACTTAAACCCCACCACTGAGTCAGAATCTCATAGAAGCAGTATTGGATAAACTGGAGAAGGCCGTGCGGAAGAACCCATCACATCCAAGCAGCACTTGAAGGAGAGGCTGCAAGAGGAAGGGAGCAAACTTTCTACAGCCAAACTGACAAACCTGGTTCACAGCATGCCAAATAGGTTACAAGAAGTAGTTAAAAGAGGAGGGAGAGTCACAAAGTACTAAGCCATATTTTGTATCTCACTCAAGTTATGTACGATTACTTTTGAGGGCCAAAACACACCACATTTCTTTTTAATTCTTAAAGAAGAACGTATTATATAATTTTTATGTGAAATAGCATTTATTTTCTGACAAGAACGAACCATGTAACTGTCGCTTATCATTAATTTCAATAAAACATCACATCAAATGTTCATTCACACTTTCAAAACTTAGTAGTACCCTGCTTTGTGCGATTATTTATGGGAGTCCCTGTATCTTACTTAGCAAGTTGCATAAATTAAAAAATAAACAGTGGCAGGTGACTCCCCTGGTATATTTACGCAAAGCAGTAAATGACAAAAAATATTGCTTACTAGAGAGCTATAAATTGATTAACTTAATTGTAACAGACGGCCGCGTCGTGGTGCAGTGGTTAGACCGCTTGGCTCTCAACAAGTTGGCCCGGGACCGATCCCAGGGGACCGCAAAGTGAGATTTGTGGTGGACAACATGGCGCTGGGGCGGGTTTTCTCCGGGATCTCCGGTGTCCCCTGCCATCTCATTCTACCGGTGCTCCAACTTCATCTGATGTATCAGCAGTGTCATCGCCTGCGGTGCCATATGTAGTAAAAGCGGGCGTTGAGCACTACACATTTCATTTTTAATCGCAACTGTGTTGTATTTAAACTACACCCCGAATTATAGAATAAATAACTAAATCAACCCAAATAGTTTTATTTATATAGATAAGTTTTGACAACTTTTATTAGCCGTACGATGTTCGTCGGTTGAGCTAGAATTATATACAATTTGTACTGTCGCGGCGACGAGAGAGATACGCGCGGCTTGTGTACACAAAGAGCCTGCGGGCAAAGATAACAGACAGATAGTGTAACACTGAGATAAAAGGCATGCCAAAACCGATAAAGCTAGAACATTCTGGTAGCATATTGATTGACGGAGAGTGTTCGGTTGCTTGATTGTTCTGCAAGAGTCTGGAATTATCAGTGGAGGTACTTAATAAAGCAACGACTGTTCAAGAGTCAGTCTTAAACAAGAGTAAACAGATGTAATTTGAACGCTGATGTTGTGGTCATCTACCTTGGTAGATTGTTTTTTTTTTTCAATTTACGTCCTCCAACGTTTGATCATATCGGACGATGAATGAAATGGACGAAAATGATGCTCAAATGAGTCCGGGGTCCATGGAGCTAGGAATTACCTAGCAATCCTCTTTCAGGATAAGGGACAACCCCGGAGCAATCTTATAACCTTATCCAAGTAACTAACCCTGACCGAGATTCGAACTCGGGACCTCTTGAATGTGAGGCAGACACGCTACCGTCTACGCTACCGAGGTGGGCTTGGTAGACTGTGATTGTGTATGCGATATAATACTGCTGCTGTGAGTATATTTCTACGCAAATAGAGAACGATTTGAATTTCTGCAAATTGGACTTTTAATTTTGCGGACCCACAAAGTCACAATATGTTATATTTAAGGTGCATTTTGAGTAGCCCTATTTGCTGTCTGCAATTCTTTTCAGAATTTGTAGTCCTTGTTGTACATTTTCTGCAATTTCATTTTTAGACTTGCGTGCACAGTAACTCCTAAACATTTGTAGCCTTCTGCAGGTTGAATATTTACTTTATTAGGAACTATGAAAAGTATTTGTGAAGAATAGTTTAATATAAACATTTCAAATTGGTTTCCTTAAGTTCCATTCATAATGGTACGTTTTGGAATGCTGCCTTCATTTTATTAAATAGAGTTTCATGTTCCATCTGTAGTAGTGATTTCCAGATTGCTAGGTAATCAACACAAAGAGCCCATTGGATATTTTGTAATCCATTTTACTTGGGTGGTGGATCAGTTATCATTAACACAATTAACATTTACATAAATTGCCTTGTACAAGAGCTGAGTTTATGTGGCTGCCCACATGACATTTTGAAGATATAACGTTATGATGACAATAGCCTGATATACATATGAGATGTGACAACTTATAAAATCACAGGTTACGAATATTACTGTACAACCTGTGTGTGTATTAATAGAAGCAAAGACAGGTGTAAGTCATCTTATAACGTCATCAGGAGACCACTCCAACTCAGACACGCCGTCTGGGAATGCCAGTATTCCATAGAATTATAGTTCATATGTTTATTTATCACGCAACAAAACACAACTTTGCATAACTCAAAACTCTGGTTTAAATGTCCAAATTATTAAGTAATAAATTAATGAAAACTATGTTTTATTTTATAATATGCCGTACTCCAGGACAAGTTAAAGAGATATGATTATCTTTATTTACAAAATATTAACTATTATTACACATATGGAAGACTTCCATGCCTATGAAAAACAAAAATTCAATTATAAAATGTTTAACAACATTAATATTTCTCAATACGTGCAGTATTTTGTCTATTTTTCAAAAAGAAGCCAACTAATCTATATATCTGACATCTATTGTGGGTAAAAACAGTTCACTGTTTTCCACCAGATGATATGCTCGAAGGACATTAGATGGCTCTGTTGTTAATGGTTCTGTTGCCGATAAAAGAAACCTTCGATGGCTATCTTGGGCGTTTCTGTGAACGCTTTACCTCAAAGTGCATTTTAATGTTAACTATTGCAACGGTTACCCTCAAAGGTTCAATCAAGATCTTGCAAAAGCACTTACATACATCTTAAAAGAAGAACAGTTATATTTTTCTGCTGTAGTGCGTATCTATATTTTACATACATTATTATTATTCCCCTTATTCTGTTTATACCTGCTTCTCCTCCTCCTCCTCCTTCTCTTCTTGTTCTTCTTTTTCTTCTTCATCTTATCATCTGTGGGCGTGCCGTGGGTCTGTGGTTAGACCGCTTGGCTTTCACCAAGGAGGCCCGGGTTCGATCCCAGGCGACAGCAAAGTGAGATTTGTAGTGGACAGCACGGCGCTGGGGCGGGTTTTCTCCGGGACCTCCGGTTTCCCCCGCCTTCTCATTCCACCGGTGCTCCATCTTCATCTCATGTATCATCAGTGTCACAGCCTGCGGTGCCGTAGGTAGTAAAAGCGGGCGTTAAACTCTACACATTTCATTTTCATTTTTCATCTTATCATCATTATCATTATAATATTTAGATTACATTATTTACTGTGCATATTCCAGAATTTTACAATTTACAACTTTTGGCTACATTTATTTGTCTTTACCTTGCTGCTACCTTGGCTTACATGTCACGCTGGTCTTCTGCTCTGTCAGGTAGCTCTTCACGTTCATGACTTCTTGTTACTTAATTAATCCCATTCTTCCCCCTCATTCTCATTTTCCTTTCTTATATTCTTTACATTTCTGGCCCATTTTTCTTTTACATTCTGCAAGAACTCACCAATACTTCTTACCATCTTGTCCTCCCTTCCCATTAATATTTTTATAGCTCATATCTCCTTCTCTACTTTCACCCATTTTTCTTTCCAAACCTTTTTTCTTCACATTGCAACATCCATGCACTCTATTACATAGTGTTCTATGCCTTGTTTTCCCCACAGAATTCACTAATTCCCGTTTACCTCCCTCTTATCCCTCTTAGAAATACTGTTCCTGTTCTCATCCATGCTAACCCTTCTCTCTCTTGTCTACTGCAGTAATCTACATATGCTTCTCGTCCCCAATTTCTTTTTATTTGTAAAATTGTAAAATTTCATATTTTCCAGACTTCCCCATATTTCCTGTCTTTCTATATCTTATATGCTGCATTTTACAAATTTATCCACATTGCTTGCATTCCTTTCCTCTAATCTTCATATATCTGCAATTCCTATGTTTTCCATAATTCCTCCTATATTTGCCTATCCGGTAGGGGAGGGTATCCGTCCCCTTTAGCTGCCGTGGTGCAAGCGCTGCGGATCCCCAGCACTCGTGGTACCTCTGACGTTACTAGAGGGACCTTGGGCCGAACTGCCGTGCCCTTCCCGTAGGGGGCTTTTTCGGATTGGTTTGGAATCGACGGGGCAGTGGTTCCCGATGCCCGTGGGAGATCGGTTACGTCTCCGGACGGGGTTGAGGGAAGCTATATATTCCCGCGTACTAGCCAGCATAGTTGGTAGAAGGTGTGCTACAACACCAGGCGGCCCCACCATATCGGTAGCCTTCCCCTCTGGGGTTGGCGCACGTAAGTGGCGTATCTACTTCCAACCGTCTTGTGTTTTCGGACTAGATGGGGGGGGGCCTTATTAGTTTCTAGTTCTTGCCCTATGGAAAGCCCCACGGAGGCGCCGGTCCCCCTTCGGGGACAGCTCGGTAACGTCCTGGTTATCAGAGGGGGTTCCGTCTTCACTTTTGTGGACTGTCCTGGTAAATACCCTGGCATTGTACTGAAATCAAATATCTCAGCCCACCAACTATTTCAGTTTTCTAATTTCTTTTCTGTCTCATGCATAATTTCATTGATTCCCCTTCTTCTTTGGGCAAACTCCTGGATTATCATTGTCGTGTTCATCGTCATCGTCATCATTAACATCATCATCATTATTATTATCAGTCCGTGTTTGTAAAACCGAAAGACTTCTATCTCAATAAATGTGGCCATTAGCGGCGGTTCTCTCCTCTGCGCGAGTGAAGAGAATAGTCGTGCAAATGATTTCCTAATAATTAATAAACACGTAAGGTTCAATCTCCAGTTAACTGCATAATGTTCCTATTTTGTCATCGAAATATGTACAGGAATTTTAGTGACCTGACGATATCCCCAAACACACTTGTCGAAGTCGGCGAATTTTTACAGCAGATTTTACATGAATTGTAGTTGAAAGCAAACCTCACAACTGTCAAGCCTTTTATAATTGTAAAATGGTTGGTTGCCATTGTCGGGTGGCACACATAAACTTGTATGATTACGTAATATTATCTAAACTAATTTTTAAAAGCAAATACGTTTTCTACTGTTTCTACCGGCAGTCAATAGTTTTCACAAACATGATACCAATTTCACTTAGGTTAACAATTACGCAATATTGAAACCTGATAGAAAAAAATCCTAGGTAATCTATCAATAAAATGTCTAAAATACCTATTCTTAACTTTCAAAAATATAGTTATTATTGCTATATTATTAATAATGTGACCCGAACGTCGGAACTGACGATAGAACCGGCCGGCAGTAGGGCCAGACGGGAAGCATGTAGACCACGCCTGCCCATTTGTCTCGTGTCACTAACTGAAGGGATGATTAGGAGAAAGGCGCGAGCCCTGTACCGTCTCTTTCCCCTCCCACCAGACGTCTCGAAACCTCGGGATAATTGTGCAAGGGGTTACATTCGATTATTTCTGATATTAATATTACAACAAATATGTTATCTTATGTACAAAATAAAATAAGCAGATTCAGGAGGTTTTGTTCACCTTGAATGAAAATACCATTACACAGAATTATGTATTTATATAATCAACTTCATCGTTTCGATGTAGATAATTTCAACATGTCTGAAACTCAATTAAAAAGTGCTATAACCTCTAACTACACATTCGCAGATCATTAAATTACAAAAAAGTTGGCAATAGTAGTATCGTTACTGTAATTAGGAATAGTAAAATAATTACTTACCATGCCACCTTCATTTGTTTTCTCATTTTTCCTTTTATTCATTGTTTCTATTCCCTATATTTCCCTTTCAGTATTACTTTGTGTTCATTTCTTTCTTTCTTGTGTTTTATTTGAGTATGTATACTACGAGGTATGCTTTTTAAGTCAGTGGCGTTTTGGAATTTAAAAAAGGCGTGCATAGATATCGGAATAATTTTATTTTTACATGAAAGCCGGTACCTTAATCTACTTTTCTACATAATTTCCGTGAATATTGAGGCACTTGTCATAACGTGACACCAGTTTTTGAATACCCACTTCATACAGTTCTGCCACCTGACGTGTTAACCACAGTATCACAACTGTTTTGACTTCGTTATCGTCTAGCATGCGCTGACCGCACAGATATTTCTTCAAATGCAGGAACAAACGGTAGTCGCTGGGTGACTTTTCGTCCACTTTTTGCACCAAATCTTCAGTAACGACCGAAGGACGCGCACTCCGTTCTTCATCATGCACATTTGTGCGGCCATATTTAAATGCTCTTACCCATTTCCTTACCATTCCATCACTCATAATGTCTTGTCCGTAAACTTCACAGATCTCACGATGAATATCGATGGGTTTTACGCCTTTAGCACTAAGAAATCATATAACAACCCGTACTTCACAATCGGCGGGACTCACGATTGTCCGTGGCATCTTAAACACTCAGTAACCAACGTATACAATGAAGAATCAGACTGTAATGGCGTCAGTGCGCAGACAAGAGATGTAGGTAGTCAGCGCGCATGCGCGGAACGCCGACCGTAGAGCTGCGGCGGCGGAATCGCAAAACGGTACTGACTTAAAAAACAAACCTCGTATTATATGCAAACACCTATGTATGATGAACATTGTAATTCGGCTTACAAGCCTGCTATGTTCATAAGAATTTATAAATTGTGATTGAATCTTACGTATTTATAAATGATTACGAAATCATTTCCGTATGTCGCGAAGCATGGTTTTCCGACGGGCTGCAAGATATAGTAAGTGTCCCAGCCAGGCCCACGCGCGCGTAGCGCCAAACGCATGTCGAGAGAGAAAGATATAGAGATGTGTCTGGATTGTTCTCTCTTTCCCTACCTGCATCGTGAGACTTCGGCAGCTTTCGAGCGATCCAGTGAGTTCTAGAACAATGCGTGGAGGTATAAAAGAGCTCGGTTAGCCAGTTTCTCTCCGCATGTCAGGGCAAAGGCCGGCCTCGGCCACGCTGCACTCAGGCAACTCTACCCCATCTTTCGATCCAACATGCCCATCCGCCTCAAACTGCGGACGTACCGTGCGATCGTCCCGCCTCTGATCCTGTATGGATACGAGCTCTGGGGTTTGGTGGCTCATACCACCCTCCGCGGGCTGCAAGCTGTGCAGAACAGAGCCTTAAGGATGATCTACGGTACCGACCGCAGGTTCCCATCTCACTTCCTGCACACCCAGTCTGGCATACCATACGTCGGACACGCCGTGCGTGAACGAACACGCACGTTGTATGTCAAGATCACTCCTCACCCTAACCAGCTGGTGAATTCACATGGTCAATACGACCACCGTCTCCCCAGCAGACGGAGGAGCTACCACTTACGCAAGGATGCCCTTGGGTTGTAGAGTCTGCCTCTCCTCCTGCCCCTACCAATCACCGGCAGGTTACCGCGCGTCTTGGCCGCGGCTGGAAGGTTAACACCTGCAGTCGTGCCCCGGGTTGCGCGCACGACCTGGTCTTATTCAACCCAAAACCAATTCCCACCTGGTCTCTTGCTACTGGTTCCCCCTCTGCTTGACGGATCGCTAGCGACTGCACAAAGCAAGGTGGAACGGGCACTGTCCTCCCCAAAGGGGGAATATCCCGGCACCAGAAGCATCAGTAGAGACCAACTGCGCCGTCTTACTAAACGACACGCAAGCTTGCGCACATACATTTGTCTATCATACCGCACGGGTAAATCCGTGCAGCGGATAGGTACCGTGGCTTGTAATCCTCCGCCCGGGAGAACCCAGACGACCTGCACCTGCTCCTGGCTCTTGGCTCGGGGGGCGGGCGACCACCATCCGCAGACTGCAAGCCGTCCAGAACAGGGTACTCAGGATGATCTACGATACCGAACGTATGTTTCCATCTCACATCCTACACTACCATTCTGGCCTACCTTACGTTGAGGAAGTTGTGCGTGAACGTTCGCGCACATTGTATGCCAGAATCACACCCCCTCACGCTGGGTCAATATGACCACCGTGCCCCAAGAAGGAGAAAGAACTATTGCCTCCCTATGGTCGCCCTTGGGTGGTGAGTTCAGTCTCTCATCCCTTTACTGCCAAACTCCGTCTGTCCCGGCCATACTGGGGCTGGATTTGACTTGTCGGCTGACCTCTGCCAGTCGAGGCCGTCCCGTGTGACAAGAACACGACTAGAACGTAAATATTACCCCATTCTCCACCCGGTCTCTCGTTCCTGGCCCCGCCTTCCTGGACGGAACCTGCAAGCAGGCCACTCCTAGCGTGGCGGCATCGGGCACTGGCCTCCGTTCTGGACACTTAAAGTTTGAGAACTGACAAAATGTGTAAGATCGCACGGGTAAATCCGCTCGGCGGATAGATACCCTGGCGCTCTCTCCACCGCCGGGGAGCACCCGGATGACCTGTTCTCGCTCATGACTCATGGCTCGGGGGACGAGTCAAGAACTGGTAATCGTGTGTGTGTGCATGTGTAGTCATTTGGTAGTCAATTCTTTTGTTCCTTTACGTGTGGCGCAGCAACGAGAGAACTTGGAGATTGCATGTTTCTAGGACACGTCAATTTTAGAGCTTGTAAAGTTTGTACAAGAGGTCTTTTAACTTGAAATAAAGAACAGTTTGAATTTCTGCAAACTAGCCTTTAATTCTACGAACCCACTTGACCCTTATGGTCAAGTTTCTTTCACTATTGGAATAGAAATGTGTTTAAAATATATGCTTTTCTTTATTATAAAAGTACTTTTTAAAATGCTTCTCTTTCAATCCACATTTTCTTAATTTATCACATTATAACCTTCCACTTCAACCAGTTTTAATTTGTGTGAAAGTCTTTACAATTAATCACATAAAAGCGTTTTCCCTTTGACCAGTTTTATGCTCTCCAGCTTTACACTCTTAATTACTCCACTTTTGATTCTCTTTCTCTTTCATCCCTCATCTCCAAACTGTTCATTTTCTTGTCCAGCTTTGAGTCATTGCGTAACGCTGTTCACACGCATGCACACGCACGCGCGTGCACACACACAGAACATTCTCTAGACGTACATTTTTACTTTCTTGACCATGTATATAGAAGGTAGAGAGGATTTTGCATTCAACGCAAAATTTCAACATCAAACATCACTGGAATTCATATTTCAATATGTTAGTTTTATAGGTGAACAAATAATCACACTAAATGCGCATATAGCTTTAGTTTATGCAAAAGAAAATGTTCAAAAATGGGCCGCGCCGAGGCTGAGTGGTTTGACGCTTGGCTGTCACCAAGACGTTCCGTGTTCGATCACAGGTTTGAATTCGAGATCGAACCCGCAAAAGTGAGATTTTCACCAAGGCGGCCCGGGTTCGATCCCAAGCGACCGCAAATTGAGATTTGTCGTGGACAACACGGCGCTTGGGGGCTCTCTCCAGGACCTCCGGTTTCCCCCGCCATCTCATTCCACCGGTGCTCCATCTTCATCTCATGTATCATCAGTGTCACCGCCTGTGGTGCCGTATGTAGTAAAGGCGGGTGTTAAACACGACACATTTCATTTCATACATCACGTTCAAGAGGTTTCGAGTTCGAATCTCGGTCAGGGTGAGTTACCTGGATAATGTTTTTTCGGGGTTTTCCTTATCCTGTAAGACGTATGTCGGGTAACTGTAAGCTCCATGGACTCCGGACTCATTTGAGCATAATTTCATCCATTCTATTCATCGTCAGATCTGATTTAACGTTGGAGGACGTAAATTAGAAAAAAAAAAATCTTTCCTCTCACTTCATCTCTCTCGTACTTTCACTTCCGACATTCAGCTGACCACTTTTCCCGGAATCACCAAGTGGGATAGCTCAGGCGGTTTCGTGTGAGAACCGCATTCGGCAGGCCCGGGTTCGATTCCCATGGTTCACCTACCTGCAGCTGACCACTTTTCCCGGAATCACCAAGTGGGATAGCTCAGGCGGTTTCGTGTGAGAACCGCATTCGGCAGGCCCGGGTTCAATTCCCATGGTTCACCTACCTGACCCATGGATCTTTTCGGGGGTTTTCAGAGTCGCTAGGCGAATGCGGGTTAGGTTGATTACATGCTCCGAATTTCCTGTCCCTACATTTCATCTCTATTATCATCTCACATCATGTATGTATGTATTTATTCACTGCAATTGTGTACTACCCGGTGGCAGAGTTAAGAATACAGATCAAATTACAAATACTAGATTTACAACAATAACACAATAAACAATACAGACACATTATTTTACTTTAGTCACTTAAAACATATCATCTCTTATCTGGTGGTCTCTTTCAGTGTAGAAGTGTCGGCGGGTGTATCGGCGGTACATGGCAGGATGTTATGCTCTGAGTAATACTACTTTGTCCTGCGGTAGGTCTGTTTCCGATCTCCGCGCCTCTGCTGGAACCAGTTCCTGACCACCAGCCAGGGACCTTTAGGGCTCGGAGCGCCTACCTGGGACCATAAGGGCTCGATGCTGGGCTCGTTACCGTCCCGCTGTAGAGGAGCGAGTTGGTTGTCCTGGCCTGTTGGGGGAGGTCTCCATTTAATTAAACTGTAGGGACCCTGCCCTCTGTACTGTCGTGGCTCCTTAGGTCGGCCACCCTCTGTCTCCTTCGCCTCATCCTTCCTCCCTGGGGATATTTGGGGGACATAGAAACAATGGGCCCGGCACGTGGCCTGTGTAGCGAATCCCCTCCATAATGGAATTACAATCCCAATCCGATCCCTGGATCTCTCTGAGCAGGAAACCTTTGATGCTCATCCCGTTGCCTACGGGTCCCGAGGTTGCCTGGTTCAGCAGTCTCAATGCCCCACTTAAGGAAATATAGCAGTTCATTCCTTCATTGAACTTAAAAATAATATTCACTCACAAAATACCAGAAGATGATGGCCTCTGAAGCTTACAATTTCTAAACGAATGAACAATTTTCCGAGCATGTAGTAAAAACAGAAAATAAATTTTTGCCCAGTGCTTATGAATTACCAAAGAAGTCTTTTAATATACGACGTAAATGACAGATCCAAGGAAACACAGCCCTCCAGGGGAAGTTGTACCGCTAGACCGCTGCGTTCTCCAGGTCGACCCATTCAGACATAATGTGAAGAGTGTATAAGTTTTACCAGGATTATGTCTGTTTATTTGAAAAATAAAGCTCTTACCATTTATTAAATTTTAAAGTACGAGGGCTGTACATTAAAGAATGATCACAATTTTTTTGACAACGTACTTTGACTCACCTTCATAATTCTGATTTTCCCTGTCAAAATTGTCTCTCCAGAATGCGATGCACTGCCAGTCTTCAAAGATATGCTGGAAACAATTTATGAATGATCCTTCAAAATCGCCTCCGCAGCCTTCACCATTGCTTGTGATGATGGATAATGCATCCCACGAAGGCGTTTCTTCAAGTTAGGGAATAGAAAAAGGTCACATGGGGCTAAATCCGGACTATTGGAAGCCTGAGGGATGCACTTCACGTTGATTTTTGCAAGATATTCAGCAACAACATTGGCAATATGTGGCCGAACATTATCGTGGTGCAGCATCCAGCCTGCTTCACGGAAATGTGGTATTTTGCATCCAATATGGACTTGAAATGTTTTCACGGCATCCCTGTAGTATTGTCCAGTTACTGATGTTTGTGCAGGCACAACTTGCTGATAAACCATTCCATGAATATCAAGGAATGAGATTACCATAACTTTCCCAGCAAAACAACCACTTTTGTTTATTTTAGGGGTTGGTGATAAAGGAGATTTCCGCACTGAGCTTCGCTGTTTGCTCTCAGGATCAGAATTGTGTAGCCAAGTTTCATCAGCAGTTTGAAAGAAACTCCGGATCTTCCTCTAACATCAATTTTAACTGCATACAGACCTGCATGAGAATGTCCTTTTATACGGGAATCAACAGTCTTGGAACCCATCGCGCACAAACGTGTCTCATGTGTAATGTTTCTGTCACCAACGTGAGGTTGGCACCCAATGAAATGTTCAGTATTTCAGAAAGTGATCTTAAGGTAAATGGTCGATCCTCTCTCACAATGCCAGCAGCAGTGTTGATGTTTTCTTCCGTAAGAGCAGTAACTGGAGCACCAGGTCCACCTTCCTTTGAAATTGATTGTCTTCCTTCTTTAAACATTTTAAACCACCTTCCATCTGTGCTGTAGGGAAGGAGAGACTCTCCATAGGCCTCCAGTAATATTGTATACTTCTCAACTGAAGATTTGTAGAGACGAAAGCAGAATTTCATACCCGCATATTGTTCCTTGCATGTTACCTCCATTGCAGCGGTAGGCGATACTGAGCATGACTACACTTGTCTGGTTCTTACAGGCGGGAACCAGGAGTACCAACAATGAAACTACTACGGCGTTTTTGTTTCACATTAAGCTAACAGAATATAATAAGATTGAATATTAGTAGGAAAAATTAGGACCGTAAAAATTATGATCATTCTTTATCGAACAGTTCTCGTATAATGGCTTAAAAACGTTAAATTAGGCATATAATTTAAAATAGCGCCATGCAACATTGACTAGAAGCATTTTACTAACGAGTATTCCCCAAAAGTTAATAAACTTAACTTTTTGGATGGAATGCAATGTTTGATAAAATAGAAATAAGGTTAAGGAAATATGATGTGTAATAGAAGCAGTCAAACTGCTTGATTTTCCATTTGTGTACAAACCACGACACTTTGTATCTCGTTAAGCAGAGCCAGTCCCAGTCTCTTAATTAGCTTTGTTAAGTCTCGTGTCACTAATTGCTGTAGACCTTTATTGTGTTTCCGTCCCAAGTTTCTAATTAATCCATCGCAGACTCTTAGAGGGAGAAACAAACGTTCCTCGTTAATCCCGTATCAAAGGCAGAAAGCGCAGTCTCAAGTATTTTTCTGTTTTCTATGGACTCATAGCAACGTTCATGTAATTAGGTTGGCATGTTCCTTCTTTATTGTCTAAGTAGAAATAAAAGTTGGTATTGAGAGCAGTCTCCTTGACTACAAATCTCCCTTGTTATTACTCTCGGAGAGAATCCTCTTTACATTCACTGACACATCAGTCACTGGGAGGTGGTGACACTTGCCTTTCAGCACCTTCAACTTAACTTTTATTCTGTCACGCAGTGTCTCTCATCTTGCAAGATATTTTCGCCTCAAACACAAACGATCTTGTTGTAAGCATATGGGCGGAAACAAAGTGTAAAGTGTGAACCCAGAGCTCTGATTGGTTGAGGGAAGTTCATGGATAATTTGTTATTTTTGTTTTGCACAGTAACAGTATCTATTTCTCTAATCACTGCTGGATGTGAAATAATTTCGGGAGACGAAACTCTCACAAGTCCTTAGGTCCATTTCTCTCTATCCCGTACATGTACATACCAGACAGTAGAATGTCACAAATCTGCAGCTGTTACATCCACACCACTTGAAGAAGCTTCTTCCTCTCTACCAGATATTTGTTTTACTGCCAGTCTCCTACTGGCTATTGATGGTGTTTATTTGTAGTTTTATTGAATTGCAATACAAACTTTTAAAGTACGTAGAAAGACATATATATATATACATATGTTTACGTACCTACCTACCTACCTACCTACCTACCAACCTACCTACCTACCTACCTACCTACCTACCATCCTACCTACCTACCTACCTACCTACCTACCTACCAACCTACCTACCTACCTACCTACCTACCTACCTACCTACCTACCTATACCTACCTATACCTACCTACCTACCTACCTACCTACCTACCTACCTACCTACCTACCTACCTACCTACCTACCTACCTACCTACCTACCTACCTACCTACATACATACATACATACGTACATACGTACATACGTACATACGTACATACGTACATACATACATACGTACATACATACATCCATACATACGTACATACATACATACATACATACATACATACATACATACATACATACATACATACATACATACATACATACATACATACATACATACATACATACATACATACATACATACATACATACATACATACATACATACATACATACATACATACATACATACATACATACATACATACATACATACATACATACATACATACATACATACATACATACATACATACATACATACATACATACATACATACATACATACATACATACATACATACATACATACATACATACATACATACATACATACATACATACATACATACATACATACATACATACATACATACATACATACATACATACATACATACATACATACATACATACATACATACATACATACATACATACATACATACATACATACATACATACATACATACATACATACATACATACATACATACATACATACATACATACATACATACATACATACATACATACATACATACATACATACATACATACATACATACATACATACATACATACATACATACATACATACATACATACGTGGTCCGAAAATTTTCAGACCTAAAAAAGATGCAAGATTCAGATTTTTTGTTTTTAATTTTTCAACATAGTCCCTTTGTAACTCTGCACACTTTTCCCACTGATACTCTCATCTCTGTAACCCGTCCAAGTAGTACTCGGAGTTTTTCTCTGCAAAATAATTGTTCATGAAGGTGATTGCCTCTTCATTTGACGAAAATCTCTGTCATTCGAGCGTAATTTTCAGATGAGGGAACAAAAAGAAGTCGCTTGAGGCTAGATATGGTGAGTCAATCAGTTCAAACCGTAATTCGTGGTTTTTCGGCATTGAAACTGTTGAGGTGTGAGACGGTGCGTTGTCTTGGTGAAACAGCATCTTCTTTTTCTGCAAATTTGGTCGTTTTTCCGCACGCTCTGCCTTCAGCTTGTCAACTAATGATGCGTAGTATGCTCCTGTGATGTGTTTCCCTTTTTGAAGATAATTGGTTAAAATAACTCCATGGCTATCCCAAAAAGCAGTCACAATCACATTCCCAGCCGAAAAAACAGTTTTTCCTTTTGAAGCCGGTTTCCCCTTTGCAGTTCACTGGTTGGACTGTACTTTTGTTTCGGGCGTATAATGGTGTATCCAAGTTTCATCTACAGTAATTAATCGGCGCCAAACCTCAGATTTATTGCGCCTAAACCGCGCCAACAGAGCGTTGGAAATGTTTATTCGAAGACGTTTATGCTGTAACGTGAGCAAACGCGGCCCGCAACGTACGGACAGCTTTCTCATGTCTAAATGTTGATTTAGTATGCGATAAACGCGTTATTTTGACAAGTTCATAGCCTCTGCTATCTCTCGCACTTAAATTTGGCGGTCATCTAGCACCATTTGTTGAACTTCGGCGATGTTTGCCTTAGTAGTTGCAGTTTTTGGACGTCCTGAACTTTCATCGTCTCCCAAGCTCTTACAGCTACCTTTAAATTCAGCTGCCCAAACTTTCAAACTTTTCTCATACACAGAATCCAACTCATATTTGATTTACGTAGGCGTATTGCCTCTCAAAAACAAATATTTAATGACAGCTCGACACTCGATTTTTTCCATTTTCATAAAAACACTGGCATCAACTCACTCAAACGACTGCTATATAATAACTGAGTGTGCCAAATGTCTGAAACTTTGGAGAGTAACTCTCAACAGATAAATTAACGAAATTCACTAGCTTTTATTCATCAGTACTGTCGGAGACTTTTCAGACCATCCTCGTAAGTGCAGTATAGTGCAGTTGAAATGAATTAACAACGTAGTTTCACTCAGTAAGTTCACCACTTGAGCTTTGACAAACAAACTGGAAGACATGCAGGAGATAGTAGACAATTTAATGGTTTCAATTTCACTGTGGTGCACAACTGAAGCGCTGTCACACTGAGGGGACTAAGCGCCAGTTTTCCAAATGTTGTACTTTTTATTTCATTAGGTGGTATGCGAACCGGGCTTTTACATACTAAGAGGGCTATATCCAAATAGTGGCTAATGTAGGTGCTACAAAGGCCAATAGATGACACGAGAGGCAACTCCTATGACTTGTTCATGCAGAAGGTGTTATGTGTTGGGGTTGGAGTCATCACATGGAGTGATAATTGCAGCGCTCAAAGAAAAATCAGATGCTGGTGTCCAGTCCCAATATTCCAGTTCCAAATGTTGGTGTTAGAAGTCAGGAGATCTTCAAGAGGAGAAGCCTTAACTTTCTTGGAGAGCCAAGTGTACGTCCGCTGACAGTAGTTGGAGTAGAATCCACTGAAGATGGTCTATGGTCTGAAGCAAAGACCGAGAAGCCCTTTTGGCAGAAATGGTGAACACCAACCAGTCTGAGTGAGTAATCTTAGAAATTAAGCATGCCAGCTACTCATATTTATATAAAAGATAACTCACTTTTAACAACCTGACAATTATTCTTTAAAAGAAAAGTTTATGTTTACTTGAAAGCTACAGTAATCCCCTCTAAAGTGCTTTTATTTCGTCTTGTTACTGCATAAAGCTTCCCCCCGCCCTTTTACACATGGCAATGTCGTGCTTCGCCGCTAGTGGTAAAATTTCAGCCGCAGTTCAATTTTGTGTCTACCATTATTTCCATCCATATGGTGTGCATTTTGTCTAGGGACTTCATGGAGATGACACAGTTGAACTTGTGTAGTTCTGTGAATGGTTTGCAGTAGGATGAACGCACCAGCCACGCCTTAATTTTTTTCAGCGATGACGCCTATTGCCACCTGAACGGTACGGCAAATAGACATTATGCTGTTTATTGAGCAAATGAGAACCATATACTGCTCTAGATGTTCATTATCAGATTGATGCAGGGTTAAATGTGTGGTATCGCATGCATGTGTTATTCTCATCCGTCCTGTATCTCTTAACAACAAGCTATCTGTTGTGGTGTACACAGATCGCTTCGAGACTACACTCTTTCCCTGTTTAATCCCCTCCTGGAAAAAAGGGTATTACTCCTTCGGAATCGTAACATTTCGGACTAAGAATTTACGACTTGCTGAAGAAAACTTTATCTGAGTATTGAATAGGTCGCAGGGTTCCAATTGTAGCAGTTGTTTTGGGTGTAGCGAAATGTTGGCGAGCAAAGAGTTCCACGTTGGCGCCACAGTTTGAGGCAAATAGTGGTTAGCTCAGGGTAAAGCAATGAGGTACTCTCAGGGTATGCGTGGATATGTATAAGTAAGGACGGTTCTAATGAATCTGGAATGCCCGTTTCAACCTGTTTAATGACTGCTTCTTTTTATCATTACATCAAACTCGAAGTTGCCGACCAAGGGTTACGTATATTTCTGTTTAGAGTTACTGTAGGTGAAATGCTTATTACTCGATAATACTTCATTCTTTACGTATAAACCGAGAGATCTTCCTTCCGGTTCTGATCTTCCTTCGACCAAGACAGAAGCAGAGAGAACCAACTGAATCAGCTGCCAGCTGCGGACTGTCTGTCCTTACTTGGCACAGCTGCGCGTGGGTGTGTAACTTTCACTTCTGAAAGCCCCCTTTCCACACAAAAATTCCCTTTGTGACTATTGTGTCCATTGTGATTATTAGTCTCGGTCATGCCATTATTAAGGGTCCGAAGAATACCTATTCAAACGGATTCAAGTGTTACTCACTTAGAACCCTGCTAAGAAACCCTCTTTCTTACGCTGCTTTTATTAAAACAACTCAACTCATCTGTACGTGCATGCGTTTCACAAAGATACAATATTTCTTTGAACTCCATCACGATTCTTTACTTATTGCAATCCTTTAATTTCGGTATCAACAGCCACGAAAGACAAAATCAGTATTATTTGTTTTATGAAGTTATTTAAAAGTTAAATGCTATCCTCCTCAGAAGAGCGACACGTCAGAATAAGTTTGAACGTCGCAGATGATGGAGGTAAATCAGAATCAGTTTGATAGTCGAATAGGTCAGTTATATATGTATTAAAAAGGGATTTAAGTAAATAATTGGGTTAGGAAGATGCTATTAATTTAAAAAATTTGATAGAATAAATAGATCAAAAGTGTGGCAAATATTAGAAGGTAAGGGTTACCCACCACGTACTATTAATGCAATAAAATGCATATAGACAAATACAACTAAAGGAGTTGATACTGGGGATAGGTTAACAGAACAAATTTCTACCAATATTGGAGTAAGACAAGGGTGTAGCTTATCACCTACTCTTTTTAGTATATATAGACGATATACTAAATGAATGGAATATTTTAGTAGACACAGGAATCAAAATAAAAGTAAATATTTATATTAATACCCTGCTGTTTGCGGATGACCAAATATTGATTCATCGAAGTGAAAATAACTGCAAAAATCAACGTATATTCTAAATAATATAGCACAAAAGTATAATTTTAAAATATCAGATGAAAAAACAAAAATTATGGCTTTTAAAGAAAATTATAATGTAAGAACAAAAATTGGTTTAGGAAATAGGATTTTAGAACAAATATCGAGTTTTAGGTATTTATGATGTAACATAAGTTTTAGAAACAATGCTGATATAGAAGAAAAAGTAAACAAATTCCGAGCAATATGTGGGACAATCCAAAGAACTTTTAAAAACAGAGTCAGAAGGGATACAAATATGAAAATGTATAATAATGGCTGTTCCAACTTAACTATATGGAAGCAAAATCTGGGCGCCAACACAAAATGATTTAAATAAAATACAGATTGCAGAAATGAAATTTTTAAGGAGTGATAAAGCTTGTACAATATTGGACAAAATAAGAAATGAGGATATTAGAAAGGAATTAGAAATCGAACCAATTCATGGCAAAATATCAGAAAGAAGGCAAAAGTGGCATGAACATATATTAAGAATGGAGAATGCGAGATATCCATATGCAGTACTAAACTATAATCCAAAAGGAAGAAGAGACAGAGGACCACCCAGCAAACGCTGGAGAGATGTATGAAGCTGGAACGGGCGATATGCCCAAACCATGGAGTGAAGAAGAAGAAGAAGATGAAGAAGAAGAAGAAGAAGAAGAAGAAGAAGAAGAAGAAGAAGAAGAAGAAGAAGAAGAAGAAGAAGAAGAAGAAGAAGAAGAAGAAGAAGAAGAAGAAGAAGAAGAAGAAGAAGAAGAAGAAGAAGAAGAAGAAGAAATAACCTTCGTAGATGATGGACGTAAAAGCATTAGCTTGATCGTTGTAGAGAAAGTACGCTTAGAAAGTGAATACATGTAAAGATAAGTTCGTTAGTGTTATAATGTTTTGTGTCAATTTAATCAAGAATTAAAATCACTATATTTTAAAAGAACTCAATTAATTTATTTTGTATTTATTGGTAATCATTTCTTTAGGAGAAGAAAGGCATCTGTTCAAGACGAAGCCTTGGGATAAGAATCATCATGTTACGGTTCGGAATTCATCGTAATTAGTTTAGAACCAAATTTAACGAACCTAAATTGAAACTTCTTAAAACTCCTTCAAATATCCCCACAATTTGACGACCGATAAAGGACGGCACTTAGAATTATTGTACAAAATATCGCCGCAACGTTGGGCAGATACACACATTTAAATGCCATGTATTAAATTATTATTAATTCGTCAGATTTAACACCAGTTGACATTTTCCTCTGGATCCATCTGAAATCTGAATAGTATATGGAAACAACTCCCCAATACTGCAAGAACAGCAGGAAGTTCCGTACATAGGTCCATACGCTGCAGCTGCAGGTCATGCCAGTTCAAGTCGTTAATTATTTTCAGTTTGCCACCCTTTGGCTTTGCTATTGCAATGTAAATATTTTGTTCAGTCATAATTGATGTATGGATATGACATTAATTTGTTTGAAAATTAATTATTCTTCCATACTACCAGTGTGTAAGGCAAGGTTTTTATAATGTCTGGCACATTGGAAAAAATCAATGCCACAGCCGCGATTTGAACCACCGATCTCCACATCTACGGTAGTGTGGAAGAATAATTGATTTGCGTCAACTGACTAAGTTTTAAAGTATTAAGAATGGGACTTCAAGTACTTACAGCATAGTAAATCGCCACAAAAAGGTAATTTTGTAATTTGTAATTTATTTCTCATCTTTCCTTTTACAACATCAAATGGAACGACAAAATCAAGATTACCATTATCAAATCCATACTGAAAAATGCCATATATTCCTAAATCCTATCATGTTGCCCACCATTGAATAATAATTGAAAAATAATAATCCAGCCCTCTACTCCTTTTTACAAATTTTGCCCTTTCAGCTATTCTACTCCATATTTTTCTCTTAATTGTTCTTAACCATGTCTCTTTAACTTTCCCTAAATAATTCCCTATATTTCTCCTGTTCTTTTCCCCTTTTACTGAGAGAATTTTTCTAATTACTATTTCAATCTCCAAATTGTCCCATTTACGTAGCCAAGCCTGCTCTCTCCATATCTTTGTTTGACTACAATTTAATATACAATGGAAATCTGCATTCTCCTCTCCACACAATGGACATTTATCTAGCTCCCTCTCTTGGCCTATAACTTTCAAGTTCCTCACTCTTTTCTCGCCCAAGAAAAACCTTCTCGCCCTAACTTACTACATATATCTGTATATCCTTCCCTCCCCCAGGTTGTTTTTATTTCTCTATATAATCTCAGTGAGCTTTTGTCACTTGTGTTGGCGAAAATGTCTTGTCTGTCAATATCATCTAATCTTAGCTTAACTTCTTTCCAGAAGCTTCGATACCCATACTCTGCATTTATCCAAGAATGAGCCATACCTATCTGCTTCAACACGTCATTCATTTTATGCGCCTAAGACCCACCCCAGTTACTTCTCTTTTGAATTTGAAAACATTCTTTAATAATATTTCCATCTTCCAAGTTTCACAAAAAGGTATGTAAATCGTTGTATATGAGATCTCTTAGTGGTCTACCGGAAAAAAATGAGAGTCAGTAGGAGAACTTAATGTCATGCTGGCATGTTTGCTATGGTACCTCAATGGTTAAGAGCTATTTTAAAAAAGAAAACGTCTGTTTAAGATATTTTCATGACAAACGGAATATACATCTCAAACATTTTCCCCTCAATGGGAAAGTTCTCAGAAGTCCCGTTGAATCTGATGTCTTTTGCACACCTGCAAAATGGTAAGAGATAGACTAAGTCTTACTGCATAAAATGTAGGTCTCGTTAAAACTTACAAGTTATGTCAAATACCTTTTTATACGTAAAGAACCATTTCAGATAGATCCCTTGTTGTTCGTTTGTATTTACCAATACTTGCAGTTTTTTGAAATGGGAAGTCCTTATTCGTCAATGTTTCCTCTACTACCTTTTCAAAGCAGGCAGCAGAAAAGTAATCCATTCAGAAGGTCGATACAGAGATGGCAGTGGAAATTCACGTTGATATATACCTACCTCGAAAGCAAAAGGATTTTAAGAAGAAACAAAACAGTCCACGTGTATGTGCGTATGCGTGTGAACAGCAAAATCGGAAATTTGGATAAGTTGCAAACTGGGTAATTAATTTCATCATCTTCTAAGGATGCGACAGATTTTTGTTTTTAAAATATCCGTCATCCCAGCGTAGCTCTTTTTAAAATTATGATTCTCTGAAAAATGGGTAAAACGGTTTAAGGACCATAGCTTCAAAATACTTCGTTGAGTAATGGAATGAATATATTAACTTCTCTGGGAAAGTCTTTAACGTTTTTTTAATTATCAATGACTTGCAAATCTGGTTAATTGTTATCTTACCTAAACTTACAGCCCAGAAGTGTAGATCACGTTAAAACACACGAGTTTTGTGGAGTGAACTGTTTCGGAAACGTTTCCTGTTATGTGTTATTACTCTCCATAGGTACTTTTCTCAAAAGAAAAGTCATTATTAATCGTTTTATATTGCTACCCAATCGTCGAACTCACAATCAGCTAGCCGGAAGAGCTGGCCATTAGAGGGGGACATACGGCATCTAGGCCACGCCTAGGCTAATGCGTAGCGCTAATGACGTACCGATTAGAGGCGGGGTGTGGGGAGAAATAACCAGAGCCCGAGTAGTTTTCCCTCCTCCTGCCTTCCCCGTGGAAAGTACGTGAAATCTCTCGTACATCTTTGCTCTCCACTGTAGAGAGTTTTCTAGGACCAGTTAGCCATGTATAAATAGAAGCACGGTGCGTCAAGTCAGTTAGCTTTTAGTCAGTTGCAGAGTTCTGAGTCAGAGTTTACGGCAAGGTGCCAAGTAGTGTGGACCTGCGAACTGGTGGATCGTAATTGTGTCTGTTACGTAATTGTGTGTGGTACGTAATTCTGCTGTGAATTGCAAGTGCCCAAGGCTAACTCGGAGGAAATAAAGAACATCTTGAGCTTGTGCAACTGGGCTTTTAATTTCACGAACTCACAAAGTTACAATATCTGGTCCATGGAAGGAGAATAGTATATAAGTATCACTTAGGAACCTGCTTTAACAGAGTTGACTATCGCTTAAAGCCTCAAAGTTTCACTTGTACTGCAACACAATTAGCAATAAGATAGTTTATATCAATTATCTAATGTAGAAAGACCAATAGGCGTCAATAAGATTAGTTTGTACACCAGTGGATAAAGACATGTTAGTGCAACACACCTGGATAAGGGTTTTCCGGGATTTTCCCTTATCCTTCAAGACGAATGTCGGGTAACTATAAGCTCCATGGACCCCGCATTCATTTGAGCATCATTTTGCCAATTTCATTCATCGTCCCTTATGACTTAACGTTGGAGGTCGTAAATTACAACAAAAATGCTTCTTTACACTTTACATCGGTTTAAAGTCATAGTACTTAATTTTACGCAATCGTTTAAAATATGTAAATATATGTAATACATGTGCAATATAATTTGAAGTTTGTAAGCGTGCGAAACAAAAGGAGTTCTCAAGCTGTAGTTTGGCAAACCCTGCTCTAGATGGTACCCAAAGCAACTGATTCATGCCACCTCAGAGATCTGGGCTCTCCCGCTGTGTTTTAATTAAATCTAGTTGCAATATTGCATGTCCCTTACCTGGATAAGACCATTACTCTCTAGTGTACAACCAGTTATATATATATATATGAAGTTCAAGACAGTTCACGAAGAAACTGTCTCTGAGGAAAATTACAATTACAAAGTCGCAGTTGCATTTAAAAATAAATACTGGAACACATTTAGTCGCAGAACTGGAGCACAACTGTGTGGTAAAGTAGATGGTTACAAGTGGTAGAGTCCTGTATGGGACTAGATTCTTTTTAATTGGTACCAAAGTATAGCCAATTAGATGTAGAAAAACCTGTATTACTCAATCTTTGTGGGATATACTTGCTGGTTGTACACATGTTTTGAACCTGATCAGGTTTACATATTCGCTATGATTTCTAGCAATTTAAACGAAACGTTATCACATATAGTAATAATGTAGCATGAACCGAGCGGGATGGCGCGAATCCCGTGACCGACATACCTGATCCATGAGCTTTCTCGGGGGTTTTCCCGGTCGCCAGTCAAACGATGGGTAGCTAAATTACATCCTCTGAATTTCCTGTCCTTCCATTTCATATCTATTATCATTTCACATCATCTCTCATCTGGTGGTCTCTTTCAGGGTAGAAGTGTCGGTGGGTGTTTCGGCGGTGCATTGCAGGATATGATCTGAGTAAAACTGCTCTTCCAGTAGAACTATCTCCAGTCTTCGAGCCCGGTCTGGTGCGGCCGCTTCCGGATCATAGTCGGGTAAGCTGCCGTGTTGCTGGCCTAAAGGGGAGTTTCCAGCTTTTAGAGTGTAGGGACTATTCCCTCTGCACTTTCGTGTCTCCTTGGGACCGTCGCCCTCTTCTCCTCAGCCTTATCCCTCCCCTTGAGGCTGCTCCACTTGTGGGCATAGTTACAGTAGATCAAGAGAGATCGCAGTGCCCAATCCTCTCCGTACCGGAGTCCAGTCCAATATACATTATCCCAACTATTAATTATAACACAAATAACTAAAACTGTTTTTATTAAGTCTACTGAACTCTTAGATTCAGTTAGAAATAAAAGTAGAAATGAGATTATGAGGGAAGTTCGTTTGAAATTAGAATTAGAGAAAATGTATTACATGAAATCGTATAAGGGCTTGTTATTTTGTGTAAGGTAAAGTTTTATTTTCCAATATGTAAAATGAGTTTAGTAATTACAGCAATGCAGCCCAAATATCCTTTGCTCTATCGAGCTCTACTTCGGAAGCAGAAATGCTCTCTTATTTTACAATAATTTGTATAGCATCATACAAGCGTTATTACGCTCCAAAAATAGTTTACCTTTATCCAATTTCTTTGGGTTATATGACTCTCTGATTACTCCAAGTGTCAATTTTTGTGTGCCAGCTTTCCACACGACAAGAACTAGGGTAAACTAAATGACGTAGAGACAGGAGGGAGCGTTCACCCCACTGCCTCTCATTTTCACGTCATTTGCTGCTTGTAATCTCATCATCCCAGTCGCCAACACTGGGGAGATTGAACAGCAAAACCGTCGGTAATTTTGTTTCTTATCAAAGCCGTGATGACATCACCAGTACAGAAAGAAGCAAGTCGATAATCGCAGCAAGCTGTGTCAGTGAACGAGAACTTGCTATCACTCCGAACGAGGAACGGGCTCGTTCGAGAGGTTTCAGTTGAGGGTTTGAAGGAGAAAAGGGCTTTGGTCGTGTTAACTACTCCTAACGCAGATGTTGCAGCCTCTTCAGAGCTCTTGAAATCGCGCCATTTGAAGGAAAACAATACTAGAGTACTCATCTCCATAATGTACAGCTCCAACGCTGATCACATGTATACTGACGGCTGTGGGATCAGTCGCAACCGCGTGACACACAAAAGCTACCCATGTATGGCTGTATGTACAACCACAATCTTTAAGGAATACCAGTTTAGTCTACCTTTTATATCCTAAACTATAATCGTAGATATTCGGTCATACTAACATAACAATGAATAATGGATATTTATAAATCAGGTAATAGAAACACTTTCACACATGATATACCAATTTGCGTCCTCAAACATTGTCATATCGGACGAATTACATGATAAGGGATATTATGCCACCTAATAAAAATAATACGAAGTGTATATATAAACAAAGAATACAGCACTGTCAGCTTACCACAAGAAGGCAACGTAGCGGAATATGTAACGTGATCACCTATGCTGTATTTATGCTCGCCTTCCGGAAATGATGTGCATGCACATAGTTAAAGCTCTTCACCCCTTCATTCCCCGCTTGCCTTCTTGTGATGAGCTGACATAAAAGTAATATCTTGTAACACTAATATTGTACAAATTAATCAGAAAGAACGATATACGTGTGCTTTCTTACTGGTCATCTTTTTATTTGTATACGGACTACGTCGTAAGAATTTGGCTTAGCAATATAGAATTAATATACTGCAATAACAATAGCATTTAATGACGAGCAGAAAGTTTCTAGTGACATTAAAAAGGCTTTAAAGTAAGCAGACTTTAAAATGAATGAAACTGTAATAAGTTTTCATTGGAAAATATTTGTAGGAAAACGAAACCGATGAAGGTTTTATACTGTCCAACAACGCAAAGAAAGTCCCATGAATGTATGTGCTTCCTTACACAGTGGGACAAGGACAGCAAATGTGTGTGTGTCAGAGAACGCTTGCTACACAAGGAGCAGACCCTTAAAAAACATTCTCCCTATTCACTCTGTACACTAAAACTGAGAATATTCATTCACAAAAGTTGAAGCGGTCAGAATGTTTTTGAATGGGCTGTAAGTGTACTGACATGGGGTGTCATAAAGCTGTCCAGAGAGGGTGTGGGAACCTTCGCCAGCCTTCCTGCATCTCAGGCGTCAGAGATTATCTCTCCTGTGGAGGAGAGTGCCTAAACCGATAAGACTGAAGTTGATTTTAAGATAGAAAAATACGGGAAACGTGCAAGGGTCGTATTATTTGGGTCCTAGTTTCGACTCCTAAGTTAGACACCAATTCCAACCATGGATAATACGCGGTTTTTCCTGATTAGTTAGGCGACTGTTGAGGTGTTTTCTCTTCTATCGTGGATTTTATTTCCCTCGCATCCTACTATTGGGCTTCCCCTTTCTTATTTCAGGTACACTTATGGGTGAAATAATGTCGGCCATTATAGGACAAGTGACGCAGATGTGCACTCGTTGGAAAATTCTTCTCGATCCTGCTAATTAGCAGTTCCGCTGTAGCCCTCCAGGTGATTGGAATTCACTCCGGTTCCGTCTCTCACAGAGAAATATTTTCTGAGTACCCACTGGTGTGACCGTATTATGAATCTTGAAACCTCTGCATTTTTCTGTCTGTCCGAGTGTTGCAGCCTGCTGCAGCTTCTTCACCTCATCCACTCCTCCTAGGGGTGCCAAGCAGAAAAAATCCGTGTTGAGACGAGGTGCGAGGTGTCCCATTCGCTGCTCAATAACAGACAGAACAATGTGAAGTGGTAGAGAAATTGGATTTAACAATCATGCAAGTCGATGAGGAGAAAGGAAGATGAATAAGGAAACTCGTTGAAAGGCTATGAAGTGATTGCAGTTGTGAATCTTCTGTGTGGCTGTGAAACTTGGGCACTAATACGAAATCAATAAAAAAGAATAAGACCTGGAGAAATTAATTCCTTGAATACATTGCTGTATATACGTTATTAGACATGGTCGAAATAAATATTTTGGAAGAGAATTTTTAATCGATGTGGTACAACTATTAAGGAGTATCTGCATAACTAGAAAATCCACTTAAATGAAATGTCAACTATCCGTAGCAAGAACAGCAATACAATTACAGTTACTCCAAAAAGTATCCGTCTATTTCATGACCTTATGTTCACGGATCTACGCATAGCGGAAAATCATCAGAATGAAGTACACCAGGGATACTGTCTTATTTAGTGATTCGTGAAAAAGAGAATACAATAAAGAAACATATAGTATCTATTCATATAAACATATTAAAAGATTCAAAAGTAAAGATATGTAATATAGGATGCATAATACGTATTCGTCTGCATACTGAAAATGGTGTAGAATGTTACGGTTAGTAGTTAGTAAGCCCTCCATTCCTCTTTATAACCTCTTGCATTCTCCTTAGCATGGATTTCACCAAAGATTGTGTTGTTTCCCCTGTAATTTTACGCCATTCCTCTAATACGGCGTTCTTTAGGTCCTTTATATTAGATATCTGATGATTTCTACTATTTTATCCAGTATACTCCACAAATTCTTTATTGGATTCATGTCTGAGGATTGTGATGGTGTCGGCATCTATCGTGGAGTATTACACAACAATCATAACCTTACATCTAGAGCTGTGTGTTTTGGATCATTAGCTTGTGTGAAAATATAATCTTCAGAAAGACCCATGTTGTTCACAATTCTGTACAAATGTGTTTTTAGGATGTTTATATAAACCTTATGGTTCATAATTCCAACAATAAAACACAAATCCCCCACACCATGTGTACTCATGCAGCCCCAGACAAGTACTGAACCGCCTCCATGTTTAACTGAAGCTGTTATTCTTTGCTCCTCAAGCTCATAATTCTTTTTTCTTCAAACTATTACTCGCCCTTTTCACTTAAAGGGCTCAAATTGACACTCGTCAGTAAATACAACCTTCTTCCAGAAATCAAATATATCGTATTTATGTTCTTTTGCAAAAGCAACTCGTTTCTTTCTGTGGATTTTACAATTGTATGGTTTTTTACGGGCTGTTCGGCCTGCATACTCACGTTTCTTATGTTTTGTGCTGAAACAGACTCTTCTGTGTGCATTTGAACTACAATAGGAAGTTTTGGAGCACCTAGTTTAGGATTTTTCTTGACTTCTCTAAGTAACGGTCGTTTCTCCATCTCGGATAGAACTGCAGGACGACCGCTTCTTGATTGATTTTCGTAAGTTTTGTTCTCATTAGACCTTTATTTAATAGTCTTCACTGTACTGGTAGGTCTTCCAATGGTTTCTCCAATTTCTTGAGTAGATTTACCTTTTCTAAATAACCTAATGCAAACTCCTCTCTCTTCTGTTGTATTTTCACGACGTTTTCGACCCATATTACTTAAATAGCAGTCAACGGCTTTGAAAACAGACATGGAATTGTCAACGACAATGGATGAAACACAACTGCACAAGAAAAGCGAAGGGGTGTGTCAGTGAAGCACTACACCTGAGATCTTGTTTACTAGACGAATACTTGTTTGACGACAAATGGGACATGATTTTAAATAACATAGAGCTGTTCACTATTTAAGCAAAATATGAACCCAAGTTGTGTTTTATTTTTAAATCTAGTTATCAACCGATGTAACGAAATAGTTATTGTTCGTTTCTTATCTATATTTTTCTGATTATGCTTGATATATTATATGTGCTATGAAGAGACGAATACTTTTTGGAGCATCTGTATATAATTTGCAATGAAGTATTTCACTAGGAACACCAGTAAAACAATGGCGAAATCAACATGATGGAGGCGGGACGGACCGAAGGATCAAAGCCTTGTAGAAGAGGAGAAGAAAAAGATTTATGATATACTGGATTAACTTAAAATAAATTGGACTTCGTTCTTTTAGTTCAGTTATTTCTACCTGTCCGGTTTACATATCTTGAAGTTATCTTTTACGAGTAACAGGTCTTGCTTTAGTACTTTTGTTTACTTTAGTCTCATAAATTAATGAAAGAATATGGTCACTTTTCGGATGTTAGACTCTGATGGTTATCCAGTTTCTGTTTTAAGATTCAGGTTATCTACCTCTAAACCATTTTATTTCTTTACCACTTTACTTCTCTTGCTACGGTTTTATGTATACATATTCTGCAATTGCCCCCAGGATAGGCTTTATTGCCACTTTCTTCATTTCTAAAAATGAATTTTTGTTTTTAATACAACCAAGAAATTCCAATTAATAATTGAATATATTTATTACCTGAACTCAAGTATTTACAAAAATGTATACTAATATACTTGTCTTATGAATTGCTTCCTATAAAAGTGTTCGATTTCGCCATTTCTTTGCCTATAAATATTAAACACAAACTTTAGTTTGTATGAAACTATTCATTTATAACAGCCATTGTATTGAATCTATGTACTTATTTATGCAAATTGTTCTTAGAATTAAATGGATCATAACGTGATCTTCAGTAGGTGTAAGTGTGAGGGCAAAATCATATTTATTTAATTTACTGGAGTAAACCCGAATATATGTGGCACATATATTAATGTAATCACTAAAGTAAAGCAAAGCACAGAGTACTGTTATGCCATTAGGGAAGTCAAAAATAACCATTCTTGGCGTACCAATTTTCACGAGCATAACATCATCCAAAAGTATCTTGAACTGTAAAAGCACAAATTATTGAAATGATATAATTTGGAAATCAGCGCATGTTAAAAAGGTACAGCTAGTGGTGGCTTGGTTTGTGTTAGAAGTGTCAGAATGGGGTAAAAGTGTGCGAGCAGGTAAGGAGGGTCAGAGGCCAGGTACTCGAGACTGGTTTTCTCGGAAACCGACTGCACACCTGGTCGAGGAAAATAAGCGAAAGGTCTCTTGGATGGCGTGACGACGCAATGTTTCGCGCTGAAATTTGTAGGGGGTTAAGCGGAAGAAACGGCGTGAGAGAAGACTACGAGGGAAAATAAGGGGGTCACTTGCGTGGGAACACTCGCGGAAGGAGGTTGCTTCAGTGGCAGCTGGTCGTCAACCTGACAAGCATTGTATTACATTGCGATAGTTATTGAATCTACTCTGCGGCCGTAGCAACGAAGACGTATCGGCAAACCTTTAATTCTATTTTGTTTGAATTAATTGCATTTCAAAGAAACCTCTGGTTTTTCTGCACTAATATCCCACGCATACCAAGAGTGCAAGATCCATGAGGAGCAGCTGAGGCAGAAATCGACGAGAAGCAGCATTTCGCTTAGTAATAGCGAAAGCGAATGTGGAGTCGTTGTATTCCACCTTCTACAAAGCAGCGACGAGACGACAGTTTATCGACGTGTCATTAATTCGCGCTGCAATCTGAATGCTCGATATATCATATGTTGTGTCTTATGAAACCTAATTTAACCTAACATTGGCACTGTTAATCAGCAACAGTGTTACCTATATTTCATCATTATTTTTCAATGAGAACTTCTCCCATTGGGAACGCAATGAGGTAAAAGAAGTAGATTATCTAGATTCTGATAAAGCGATTGTGGAACAGATATCCGTAAACAATGGCAAATATTATAACAGAAAGGATAAGACCTGAAGCTTTCCTGGCGACGAATACGCTCACTTTCTTCTCGAGCAGTCAGCCAGGTGAAAAGACGATTAAATATCAACGTTTTGGGAGTGTACATCTCTCCCATCATCAGGATATTTATAAAATGTTATAACCATAAATTTAAATACTGGATATAACAAAACTATAAACAAAGACAAAACACTATCAAAACTCGCATTACTGAACAAGAGACTGCTCTCAGTAAATTAAGTGCCAGGTCAGGAGATGGCGTGAGTATAGAAAATTGTGTCAAAGAAACGTAACTACTTAATTTGATTATCAAGCTGTATTTATATTTGTTTTTTAATTTGACGGCTTCCATTTTAAGGCCCGTTTCCAAGAAGAGCTGAACTGAAATCCAGCATTACGACTAAGCGTGCTCCTTTTCAGAGGAAATCGCCAAAGCCTCCGTAATTCTCCGCTCCCAGTAACTGTTGCATTTTGCCAAGATGGTCGTCTCCCGAAAATTGGCTCTATGGTCATTATCAACTAACTTAACCATTAAGTCACTCGATCTGCAGTAGAAGTGTTATCCGCGAATTGTGTTAAATGTGGATTCGTGACTGGTACATACAATGCTTAACTAAGAGATATTTATGTAAGTTATAAGACCAGGAATTTATTAATTTCAGATCATTTACCATTATTGTTTGATGTTCTGTGTCTGAGTCTTACAACATTAAGAGCCTTGAAGTGATGACTCAGCATTAAAGCGTAAGCGCGGAATTATTGTTTAGTTAAGTGTGCTGCTAGGCGTTAGACTGCCCAACAGATGGCACGGAGGCTGCTCAAAGGAAAATCGGCTTGCGTTCCCTTCATTATTGTTGAAGGGATCGTTCGTCTTCCTCTCTAGGCAGCTACTATGATGTGACGGGTCTTCAAGAACTCTTACGGACTTCCCGCGCTTCTTTGTGGCCTGTAGCCTCCTGCGCGCAACACGAATGTTTACAGCTTATTCGTAACTTCAGTTACAAACGCCCACCAATATGTACAATGTATCATTGATGTCTTCCACAGCACTGCCTAAAATCACAGGAATTAAAACTATGTATATTCATCTTGATGCTGGCGTAAAAGCGTAAGTTTATATGTACGATGTTTCAGATGTTAAATATGTGTTTTTATGACTAAAGGTGGCATTCTTGTCGGGTTCTGTATTTTAAACACCAGTATTAAAACAGAATAAACGCAGAGCTATATAACAAAAGAACCACCTTTGTTACATAGCTTTCTGCTGCAGATGTTGTTAGAGTAATCTAGAGAGAAAACCAGTTGTGTAACATTGCTTTCTGCTGCAGATATTTGGCAGAATCATACAGAAAAGTGTACGAGGTTTGTTACATCGTTTTCTGCTGCAGATATTTCACGCAAATAACAATCCGTGGATTTAAAACACAATACATCGTTGGTGGTGGTGGTGGTGGTGGGGGTGGTGGGGATGGTGAGGGTGGTGGAGGTGGTGGTGGGTGTAATGGTGGTGGTGGTGGTGGTGGTGGGGGTGGTGGGGGTGGTGGAGGTGGTGGGGGTGGTGGTGGTGGTGGTGGTGGTGGTGGTGTATGGGAACAGTTGCACACAAACACATGCTTCTCATTCCTGGCGTACCAGATATAACAGGAATCAATTAATTTATAACAAAGCCAATTAGATGTGTTAACTATCCCAAAGGAAAATCCTGATATAAGGTCTACTATAATACAAGTCTACGTGATGGTCATGGAAGTGAATCAACTTACCGTATTCTAGCTATAGATCTTCTTTCCCGCTTCACCTGAAACAGGAAATAACAATTGCAAATTAGGTTTCTACAAAGAAAGAACTAGTATGTATACACTCACGGTTTACATATTTACAATTAATTATAGTATTTATAATAGGGCGCCTGGGTAGCGCAGTGGTTTCGTTCGCGACTCTCGTGCTTAGGCTCCGAGCTCGATTCCCGGCTCTGGGATGTACACTCCTGGAAATGGAAATAAGAACACATTGACGCCGGTGTGTCAGACCCACCATACTTGCTCCGGACACTGCGAGAGGGCTGTACAAGCAATGATCACACGCACGGCACAGCGGACACACCAGGAACCGCGATGTTGGCCGTCGAATGGCGCTAGCTGCGCAGCGTTTGGGCACCACCGCCGTCAGTGTCAGCCAGTTCGCCGTGGCATACGGAGCTCCATCGCAGTCTTTAACACTGGTAGCATGCCGTGACAGCGTGGACGTGAACCGTATGTGCATTTGACGGACTTTGAGCGATGGCGTATAGTGGGCATGCGGGAGGCCAGGTGGACGTACCGCCGAATTGCTCAACACGTGGGGCGTGAGGTCTCCACAGTACATCGATGTTGTTGCCAGTGGTCGGCGGAAGGTGCACGTGCCCATCGACCTGGGACCGGACCGCAGCGACGCACGGATGCACGCCAAGACCGTCGGATCCTACGCAGTGCCGTAGTGGACCGCACCGCCACTTCCCATTAAATTAGGGACACTGTTGCTCCCGGGGTATCGGCGAGGACCATTCGCAACCGTCTCCATGAAGCTGGGCTACGGTCCCGCGCTCCGTTAGGCCGTCTTCCGCTCACGCCCCAACATCGTGCAGCCCGCCTCCAGTGGTGTCGCGACAGGCGTGAATGGAGGGACGAATGGAGACGTGTCGTCTTCAGCGATGAGAGTCGCTTCTGCCTTGGTGCCAATGATGGTCGTATGCGTGTTTGGCGCCGTGCAGGTGAGCGCCACAATCAGGACTGAATACGACCGAGGCACACAGGGCCAACACCCGGCATCATGGTGTGGGGAGCGATCTCCTACACTGGCCGTACACCTCTGGTGATCGTCGAGGGGACACTGAATAGTGCACGGTACATCCAAACCGTCATCGAACCCATCGTTCTACCATTCCTAGACCGGCAAGGGAACTAGCTGTTCCAACAGGACAATGCACGTCCGCATGTATCCCGTGCCACCCAACGTGCTCTAGAAGGTGTAAGTCAACTACCCTGGCCAGCAAGATCTCCAGATCTGTTCCGCATTTAGCATGTTTGGGACTGGATGAAACGTCGTCTTACGCGGTCTGCACGTCCAGCACGAACGCCGGTCCAACTGAGGCGCCAGCTGGAAATGGCATGACAAGACGTTCCATAGGACTACATCCAGCATCTCTACGATCGTCTCCATGGGAGAGTAGCAGCCTGCATTGCTGCGAAAGGTGGATATACACGGTACTAGTGCTGACATTGTGCATGCTCTGTTGCCTGTGTCTATGTGCCTGTGGTTCTGTCAGTGTGATCATGTGATGTATCTGACCCCAGGAATGTGTCAATAAAGTTTCCCCTTCCTGGGACAATGAATTCACGGTGTTCTTATTTCAATTTCCAGGAGTGTAGATTTTAAGTCAGCCCTATCCGCGCCTTCACCTCCGTCTAGCACATGTGAAGTGCCCCCTATGCACAACGTGTTTCGGAGTCCACGGTATAAGCTTTAGGCACCCTTGGCTCACCCTAGCTATCACCCTAGCATTGCAGGTCACTCCCTCTGGCTGCTTCCACCTGAGAAATGAATCCGGACACACACACACACACACACACACACACACACACACACACACACACACACACACACACAAACACACACACACACACACTCACACACACACGTACGCACGCATACACATTATTGATAGATTAGATTACATTGATTTGCGTCAGTAGGTTCACTTGTAGCCAGAAAAGGCTGTGAACATTGAACATGTCCAGAGGTATAAAGTTTAATAGCATATATATGTACAAAATTTAACATAAGACGCATATTATAGTACACAGGCAATATGAACAACAATATGGAAAACAAGGCAGGGATAATTATATATGATACAAAATGAAACACATTTTAAACCAGCTTTCACTTAGCTTATGCCAGTACGTCGCAAACTTTTTGTAATGGATACCATTCTTGTTATTTATTAAATACATATACATTAAAAATAAACTTTCAATTTGCAACAAATATTTATAAGTAATGATTTATCATTGGAATAGTTAAATACTACTTATAGAGCTACAGAAGCATTATCAGGATAATTTGTCATTCAGATAATCTTGTACAGAATAAAAGGATTTTGAGCAAAGGTACCCTCTAACAGCTTTTTTAAAAGCCCCGAAATAATCAACCTTTTCTTTAAGAACCTTAGGAAGTGCGCCAAATAATTTGATAGTTTCTGAAAGCAAGAAGGTTTAGCACTGGGATAATGGATATTATACCTTTGTCTAGTGTTTATTTTGTGAATTACATTATTTGTTGCAAATAAGGCACGATTGTATACAAAGAATTTTAGGATAGAGAATATATACATGCAAGGAAGCGTTAATATCTTCAATCTTGTAAAAAGATCTTTACAGGAGCATCTGGTGTGGATGTTAGTCATGATTCTTATAACCCCCTTTTGCATAAGAAATATTTTTTTACTTTCTACTGATTTGCCCCAAAATAATATTCCATATTCCATAATAGAGTTAAAGTATGCATAATATACTAATTTAAGTGTCTCAACAGAACTCACATTAACCAGCTCTCGGATAGCATAACCGGCAGAGCTGAGTTTAGGTAAGATATAATTTATTTGAGTTTTCCAATCTAAACATCTGTCCACTTGAAGGCCCAGATATTTTATGCTGTCAATTTCTTCTAATAACATATCATTAATCCCGATTTCTATTTCAGTATGTGATGTACGACAGGTTATAAATTTGACCCCTTTTGTTTTGTCTGGATTCACAGATAATTTGTTTGCTTTAAACCAGCATGACATACTGTTCAAAACATAATTCATTTTAATTATACACTCGTTTATATCAGTACTGGTCACCAGGACACTAGTGTCATCAGCAAAAATAACTGTACTTGCAATGTCTTTATATAAATTGAGAGGTCATTTATATAGATAAGAAATAATAAAGGCTCTAACACGGAACCTTGGGGTACTCCATCAGTTACTATTTTCCAGTTCGAAGTTTGTTTTTCATAACCAATATCACTGTCAGCTACTTCAACAGTCTGTTTTGTTTCATTTAGATATGATACAAACCATCTTAAATGTTCATTTTTAGCCCATAGAATTCCAATTTTGCTATAAGAATGGCATGATTAACACAACTAAAAGCCTTTGCTAGATCACAAAAAATTCCACTTACATGTCTTTTATCATTTAAGGCAGTCAACGCTTCATGTGTAAGCTTGTAAGTTGCATTATTAGTTGATATTCCCTTTCTGAATCCAAACTGATCACTGACAAGTATGTTGTTACAAATGAAATGTGTAGTGTGTAACGCCCGCTTTTACTACATACGGCACCGCAGGTGGTGACACTGATGATACATGAGATAAAGATGGAGCACCGGTGGAATAAGATGGCGGGGGAAACCGGAGGTCCCGGAGAAAACCCGCCCCATCGCCGTGTTGTCCACCACAAATCTCACTTTGCGGCCGCCTGGGATCGAACCCGGGCCGCCTTGCTGAGAGCCAAGCGGTCTAACCACTGAGCCACGGCGTGGCCAATATGTTGTTACATTCAAGGTGTTTATACAGTCTGGTGAAAAATAATTTTTCAAGAACTTTTGAAAATATTGGCAAAGGAGATATTGGTCTATAATTTGAAACATTATTGCGTTCGCCTTTATTGAAAAAAGGTCTAACAACTGAGTATTTCATTCTGTCAGGGAAAATACCTGTCTTTAGAGACTCATTACATAAATAACTAAGGGGAATGCTAATTTGTGAGGAGCAAGATTTCAGGATATTTGTAGTTATTTCATCATAACCAGAGGAATCCTTCATTTTTAAAGAGTCAATAATTTTATTTATTTCGGAAGGTATAGTTAAACTGACTTTAAATGTAGGTACAGAGTTTGTGAAACTTGATCTTAGAAATTCTAGTGCTGCATCTTTACTTCCATAATTAATATTTAATTGTTTGTTACAGCCAAAAGTAATTTGTTAAACAATTCTGCAACTTCAAGAGGTTTGGCAATTTCATGATTGTCAACATTGAGTGTTATTGGGAAGTGTTTACGTGTCACATTTTTTATTGTATTCTAAGTGGTTTTTATTTTATTGCCTGAGTTTTGAATTAGTTTATTATAATGCAATACTTTAGCTGCTATTATTACCTTCTTTAGAAGTTTACAATATTTTTTGTAGTAGTTTTTCAAATACAAATTGTTACTGATTCTAACTTGCTGATATAGTTCTCTTTTGTGTCTGCACGAGGTTTTAATTCCTAAAGTGAGCCAGGAATTTTCTTTTTTAAAGTTAAATATTTTTTATACTTGAATGGGAAGCAAAATACAAACTGAGTTTTAAAGCATTTAAGAAAACTATTATATTTGTTGTTGGTTATGTCAATGTACACTTTGTCACTTAGAGCTCCTACTTACCAACATCAACCATATTAATACAGTTTAATAGGAATCGTAAAACTAGCTGTAATAATGAAAATCCGATTCGTTTATAAATATTTGACTGTCGCCTCGTGACGCCGCTCCTGTCACCTAGGAACACTGAGGCGACATATAACCTATTATCAGAAAGACACTTACACAAACGAATAAATATAAATAAATGACATATACCAGAATAGACATATGCCATAATGCTAGCATATACTCCGGAGACCGCCACAATGACAAGGACACTCTGCGAAAGTCAGTAAACTCTCTTTGCAATCCCTGTAAACAAACAACCCTACTCTATTGTCTGTTTTGCCCTCAAGACAAATTTGGCGCCTCCCAGTTGGATATCAATCCATTGTTAAAATCCCATGCGTGCTTCTGGCAACAGGCTATAAGATTTTGACCGACGCGCAGTACGCATGCTTTCGCATAAATTTTTGCATGCGGACCGTTAGAGAAGGCGTTTCTGATATCAGGTGCCAGACTGGAAATTCTGAACACTGATCTCAAGTGGGGACAGTTACCAGCCAATAGAAAATTGATATTTGTTCATGTGATTTTGCAAACTCCGAGAACTACCTAGAGTGGGGGTAATTTAAAGTGATGGTGCATATTAGGTTTTGCTAGTACACTTCGGTCCCGAGTTCTACATAGACGGACGTGCATTCGGCACCGCCTAACAAGTACACTTCCACGCCATGCACAGAGTTAAAGTGCAATATCTAACACCCTCTCCAGTGAGAGTTAGCGCAAACAGTGATGTATAGGGAAGACGATAAATATATCCAGTTCGATTACGCAGTGCTACTGCCTCCGTGCTTCACATCACAGTATTGACAGTGACGCTAAACACAGCAACCACACCGACGATGACCTTACGGTGGCGAGCAAAGGAGCCTAAGGACAATCATAAGCTTCTGTCTACCAGATTCGAGGTATCATCATTCAACCCACAACCAGTCAAGACGCAAGCACTCCTGAAGTACACATGAGAGTTCTCATGCGGGAGCCACAAGTCACCTCGAACAGATTACAATCTTCCTTTCCTTGACCTCCTCACGCCACCGATCCTTAATTGTGAGGCGTTGTGCACAAGGGAGAGCTCGACGTGGTTCGCTACGGGCCGGACCGCCTCATAAAGTGGCGCCCAACTTGCGGGCCGCCTCACTCGGTATCCTGCGTTCACTTTGTACCTATAACGAAATGTATAGTACAATAATTTTATAAAGTTTATCTTGATTGATTTGTGGCCGTTAGAACAATAGGATTTTACAAAATTAGCATACAACAGCTGCATACAAATAAACAATAATAATGAGTGGATAAATTCATATGAGTGTAGTATATGATACGTTTCCTCTTGAGCATTAAAGCATGATGGCAACATTCTCTCTCTCTCTCAATGGGCTTAAAGAAATATTAATGAGATGTCTTTATGCTCATATTATATTCTATAAATAAAGAAATTTTGGCAGGTGCTGCTTCTTCTGTGGAGTGGAATAAATGAGGGTGAAACGTTTTCTCATATTATATTAAAAGTTAAAGTGAAATTAATCTACATGCAGAAATGGTGTAAGGACGAATAATTATTAAATATTTTAAAATTCTCGTTTAATTCTAACAGAAGTTAATAACATAAACATTTATTTTATTTATTTAGATGAAAGTATACAGCTCAAGAACAAGGAAATCATTATTAATCTTTAAAGCGCAATAGTGGCGTTTCAAAAATTAAACACAATGTCATAAAAATGCATCTGAGTTTAATTTAGTTCCTCCAGCACTTATATATGATACTATAGATCTGAACAAGCATAACTATACTTGTTTCCAGAAAGCTCAGATACCTAAGTGATCTCAGGTTGTTGGTATGTATTTTTTATGTTCTTTGACATCTTAAAATGCAATCTGTAAGCGGAGAGCTCACACTGTTCTTTTTCATACAGAAAATATAAACTGGTTTTGCAAAATACGATACATCGTGTAATAAATATGAGCTTTTTTCCATATAAGAAAAAGAACCAGAGAATACGAAAAGAATTGCATTAGAATATAGTACGTCCCTTAAGCACCTGTGTAATCATATTTGTTTCGTATTGCGATTATGAGGCGTGTTGGTATCAAGTGTTCTACACTAAAACAATGATTCAATACTTCACCGTGGCACCTTGCAGCTCGCTGGCCGGCCATCGACGGGGTTGGACGCGATTAATGGTTCTTCTTCCGCAGAATAATTATCCGTACAGAACAACAGTTATTGTATGGCGAGTTTCTGCTCCGGAAGTTTCGTTTTATCTGTTGTCAACAGTTTTCCTTTCTAGAACATTGCCTTCTATCTATAAGAGGCTGGCCAGCCTTCCGCAGTCAATCGAGTCGTTGGAGTTGATAGTCTTTCAGTAGACAGTTGAGAGATATAGAGTACTGTTTAGTGGAGAGGATAGTGCTGAATAGAGTTCAGTTTTTAGTTCTGACTCAGAAATACAATCAGTTGTACTTTGTTCTGTGTGTGCACAGCAGTGTCACAAGTGCAACTTTTGTGCTATACTAAGTGGCTAATGATAACTAAGGTACCTTTGAGCAAATAGTGTTCTCGTTTATTGCAATACAAAACATGTCACTGAGTCACTGATGGGGAGTGATGTATATGAGGATTGTGGCTGAATTGTTATTTATGGCGTTAATGAATAAGATTCATAATAGTTCAACTTAATTTCACTGTCCTACCTTTAATGTTTAAAATTTCTGAGCCTGGGATTACATATTTTGTGTTATACGAAGATCATAATCTAACGGTTAAACTCACAAAAATTAACCTTGCCTATTATTACAAAATGGTTGATCTGATAAAATGAGTTTTCCGAGCTACAGCCTTAAATGTGTAGCTATTCAGATTTCACCTATAAAGGGAGCTTTGGGATTATTGAATCACAGCCTTTATACTCTGGCTCAAAAATTTGAATACAATTTCTTATAGATCTTCAAAACATTTGCAGTAACTTTTAAAAATTGAAAAAGCATTTCTAGAGAATCTCAATGGGGAGTTTTCTTTCCCAGCAACGAGTTTAAAGGGTTGCACATCAAACATCAGCTGCCTCATAATTGAAATTTTATCAGAAATTGAAAATATGTTGGAAAACACAACAAAAATGAAGTAGTTTTATTTAGCAATGTTCGCGGTACGTGACATCCATATAAATGCAAACGCAGTTCCAGCATAATTTAACCAGTACTGTACATAGCAGACCAAATATGCGACCCCTTTTCGTGTAACCAATCAGTGTGGCAGTGAAGTGGAATGATATCTCCTACCTCCCAGGCATTTCGTTTTGGATGACGTCTGTCAAGGCCATCTGGTATCGAATGGAAGGGAAGAAATCTTTATAAATATACCGGCAATAAGCTGATTTTTATGAAACTCTTTTCAGCCGCTGGCTAGAATGCAGTAAACCTGAAGACTTAGATTTTATTTTGAATCCCTCTGACGCTGTCACAACCAGGATGTGCGTTTGTCCTAGGTTCTGCTTACTGGGTAAATGGACCTAGTTCTGTTTCTTTCAAGGCGAAAGACTAATACAAATTGATATAAAATTGTATGATTCAGAGGATTATGTAAACGACTGATACATCAAGATTAAACATAGGTATATGCAATTAAAAACAATAATGAATACTTCAAGATTGCTTGATTTTAACATATGACTCTGCACATCGTCATTTCAAAAGTCAAATGTATCTTTTTCAAAGCGACATTTATTTGTTTCTTTTTTTGACAGTAAAATACGGATTTGAAAATGTTGATCAAATGAATAAATGATACAGAAAATTAATTTTTGTGGAGTTTGATGGCTTCCACAACAAATTATTGATCAGATAGATGTAGATGTTGGAAGTGATAAAAAATTTGGAACTTTTACGAATAAGAGGACGAGAGGAATTTTGTGTCGAAGGCTATGTAAAAGTGTCAAATTAAAACAGAACTAAGCTGAAAAACAAATAACAATAGGCAAGCCACAGGATTGGTAAATATGGCGGTGGTAGTAGCAGTAGCGTAGGAGTATTAGTACGGATTGGAGAGTACTCAACGGTTCTCGCGTCTCCTATCTCCTACTATACCTTACTAGGCCTTAAAGTGTGTACGTATGTCAACGTTACACTTAGCACAATGTTTAGAGCGAGCGAGAAAGTGCAGAACGTGAGGTAGGCAATAATTCTTTATTACCTTGTATATATTATCGCTTATTTTATTCGTTCAAAACATGAACAGGGTGTATATATACTGTAATTACGAGGCGTGTCCGAAAAATAAGGTCTCCAATTTTATTTAATATAGAAATAATTTTATTGTCAATGAATGCTACATTGATGGAAAGGCGGAACTTACAACTATTTTTCAACGTAATCACCATTGCGATCCATGCACTTTTGCATGCGCTGTGGTAGTTTTTGTATACCCTTTTCATAGCACTTTCCCGTCAAGTTGCGCAGGTTGAGCTCAACCTCGTTTTTCAAATCATCGTCGGTCTGGAAATGTTTTCCACCCAGGTGTGACTTCAACTCAGGAAACAAATGATAATCACTAGGTGCTAAGTCTGAACTGTAGGGGGATGGGTGAGTATGGCCCATCCCAGCTGGGCCAGGAGATGAGCCAAGCATTTTAGGGACCCACCTCGCACACACCATGCGATAATGCAAATGTTCGGGCAATATCTTGTCAATCGTAGTCTTACTGACTTCAGAGATGAGTTCGCAGAGCTCGCGAACGATCATACGCCGATATTTAAGCACTTCTTGCTCCCCTTTTGCTATTGTTTCGGCTAAAACAGGCCGATCAGAACGCTATTTGTCATGGACGTCCGCACGTCCATCTTTGAAATCTCTAAGCCACTTTCGCACGTTTTTGACGTCCATACGCTGAGGCCCATAGACTTTGCATAACTGACGATGAAATTCAGTGGGGTTAGTGCCCTTGGCACTCAAGAAACGGATCACTGCACGCAACTCCCACTTGGTGGCTGAAGTGATAGGAAGCTCCATCGCAAACGACTGCCCAGCCAAGACTAATGGTTGCACCTTGTTCATTACGTTGGGGACTTGAAGGGGTGAAACAAAGCTACGTGCCAGTGTTGCCGGATCTCGCTAATAGCGTTCCTCACGACCCCAGCGCCTTGGGGAGTTTATTTTACAGACACGCCTCGTAAGTTCCAAAACATTTAAACATAAGCTACAGTGATAGAAATGAATTACGATAAGAGTGGGATGTAAGCAGCACCGAAGAGAATGTCAACACATGTTTATATGCGGAATGATACAACCACACTGGTTGCGTGTGTGCACACTTTAAGCTCGGAGGGATTGTAAAAGTCCAGTGATACGTATGTTGGAAGAATATTCGGGTTAAAAGCCTTATGCTATAGGTGGATTCCAATAAGGGGAAATTCCGTGGCAATGAACTACAGTTGCCAGGCTCTCACTGACTGTGCCATGGTAAGGAGTTTTTTACAGGTAACTGTACAAAGGTATTTATAATTTAAACAATAATAATCATTATGTAATTTGTAAGCAACAATTATGGCATGTATTTCATAGCTGACCATACACGCACTTGCTGAAGCAAGTGGCAAAGAAGATTTTGGAAATACATGGGCATCCTTTGTTAAGGGTGAATAAAGAATGTTCTCTTTATTCCTTTAAACCAATTTTGTCGTATTCTTTATTAGGTTATAAGAGTTCAATAAAACCTGGAATACTCCTTGTAAGCTTTACCTGTAATTTTAATTTAATTCTCGTGTCCTTTATTGAACGCCGAATACCGAGAAAAAAGAAAACAAGAAACAGCGCAATAGAACAGACTCATTTTGATATATAGGATTATTTTATTGTATTCTTCTCGCTGTTCCTGTTTTATCTTTACAGCATAAAAACTGCATATAAGCATTCATGAATCATACTCTTATTTCAAGTTTATTCCAAGATTTTATTCTCCTATGGTAGATGGCGGTAACACTGCAACTCATTTTACAGTTCGATTGTGCAAATTTAGCTACAGCAACTACTGCTTTTGAGCGAGGTCCAGATTCCACCGTCACTATTCTCCTCTCCGCCGTCAAGCACTATTTACTTTTGTATATTACATTGAAGCGAATTTCAGAATAAATATACGAGGTTCGTCCAGAAAGTAAGTTCTGTTTGGTAATACAATTAAGTTGTGTACAGATACAGAACAATTATTTATTGCACAAAATTCTACAACACTTAAACTACTTTTTTACAAAATTGCCGAAATTTTGCAGGCATTTGTCATAGCGAGGCACAAGTTTTTGTGTACCTTTCTCATAGAAGTTTGCCACCTGTGTCTTCAACCAGTTGGAAACGTTTTCTTTTAACTCTTCGTCATTGTTGAAGTGTTGACCGCCAAGAAAAGATTTGAGATGCAAAAACAGAGACATTCGCTAGGAGCGAGGTCAGGGCTGTACGGGGGATGGTCAAAGACGTCTCAGCCAAATCCCTGTAAGGTGTTTCTCGTCGCATTTGCAGTGTGTGGTCGGGCGTTGGCGTGAAGAAACACAACAACTTTTGACAGCATTCCTCGGCGCTTATTCTGTCTTGCGCGGCACAAATTCCTAAGTGTATCGCAATAAGCATCTGCTTTCATTGTGCTATCATGTGCTTTCATTGCTAGTAACGCTGCATTGTATAGCCGTGCCTGGCCGCTCTTACACTGATCAAGGAAATCGGTACGAACTTCCTAGCTCTGATGATCACCATTACTTTCTAGGTTACGTTTGGCGAACACCACATTTGATTAAAGCACCACCTACATATTTAAGAAATCTGCATAGCGGCTAACATGAACTGCTTGAATTTCCTGCAAATACTGTGTGAAATTCTTTTGTTCAGAATAAATTTTGTTTAATTTTTTATAACAGCTATACTATAAGAGATAAGGTTATAAAAAATTCAGATTTTATTAAAACTGAATTTAACTGCAACGAAATTATTTTTATTGATACGTATTCCCAATTCTTGAAGCGCTAAATTTGGATTTGTTTTCAGCGATGTCAGACAAGGGAGAATCTTCTAAACCAACACTTAACGAACCCCTTTTTAAACATTTGGGTATCGCTTTATCATACCAAAGCCTCTTTACAACACAATGTCTTTTTTTAAATGTTTATCACCAATAGCATGGAAAATATATATAGAAACAAAAGCTTGTAGTTAAATTTGTTAAAGAGGTACAAAAGTAAAGGAAAGTTAATAGGAAAAGTCACTTGTGAATTGAGTAAATTAAATTCTTTTATATTCTGTGTTGAATTAAACCAAATATATTCTTTAACGCAAACATTCACATAGTTTTGGTAATCAAATTTATATCAATGGAGAATAAATGTTACCATTTTCTACTACCTGCTCTCGAGATTTCACCGGAAGTAGATGTGTTGCGTCTCTTGAATCAAAATAAGCCGTTTTAGAGAAAGGTCCATTTATATCTTTGAAAAGTGCAATTATGAAGTGCTTGATGAATACCAATCCTGGCGTTTAAACTTTCAAATATGCAACACGAAGACAGCCAAGGTAAATTCCCAGCACCTAAATAGCCTTTGTATGGAATGTTTTTCGAAATTTATATTTTCGGAAACTTATTTCACCTTTTTTTCATTAAAATACCTTATATTGAAAATATTTATGTTACAAACGTATATCTTAACTTTTATTGAAGTAGGTGCAATATCCTCTTCATTTCAAAATAATTCTGTATAATTTTTCATAACGGACAAACTATAAGAAATGAATAAAAGGTTACTTCAAATAAACAGAAACATTAATACACAATTTATTTAATAAAATGGGTTGGTCTGAATTTATCATATTTTCTGAAGTGGTGACAATATCCTCTTACTTTTTGCAATGCTTTGGAAAGAGTGTGGGAATTTATAGTCAGCTTAGAAGACAAAGATATGCTCTTCTCTATTTCCCTTTTACCTAAAACAAAGTGTAATTTTATTTCTGTTAATATGAACTAGATGAAAAGAATTTTGCACAATTTTCAGATGCTACATTAAAGTAAGTGGCAGTGGTTGGAGAAAGTAATGGAAATATTACATTGACACTTTTGTCGGATGCTCAGTGTAAATTTATAGTAAACCAATCTTCTTTTTAAATACATATGTGTTTTGTTTTTTTTCAAAGTCATAGAAGTAATTACTAAGGGCATCGTTGCATCTATAATATTTATATTTTGTATTTTCTTGGACTCCAGTATCTTCTTTCTCCACAATTATTTTATTTCCTCAACGCTTCCTTTACTGCATCATATTCCGGAAGTCGGCTGGCTTTAAGAAAGAAATTCTCCCGAACCCAACGTAGAACTTTTTACCCTCCAATATACAATAAACTCTTCTATGGGCCGCCCGCCGCGCCGGAGCACAATCTGGCGGCAGGGATATGAAACGCTGCGGCATCTGGCGCGACCTACCATGGAAATGAAACGCAAGGTCTTTCAGCCTTTCGGAAGAGGACATGACAACTGAGCTATATATATATATTGGAAACGTCCTCGGTGGCTCTCTATAGTTCCTTAGTTCATCTCTTCACAAGTGGCAGTTAGAAAAAGATAACAGTTTCCAGAGATTTATACCTTTGAGTGGGTTTTTATACCCGACGGTGTTTATATCGTCCTGAGAAAGATCCCTCAAAACCAATTCTGTTTTATGACTTTAACTGTTGGAGCTAGAACTGATTGGGGATAAAGGAAGAGTCTCCAAGTTTATGTCTTAAAGTTTATGAAACATTTTTGATGAAAAAGTGTATAATAAAGTATATAAAAAATGTAAAACTTTCAGCAAATAGGTTCCATTTTATCATCTCTACCATTTGTCTATAGTATACAGAAGAAGTACAATATTCATCAAAAAAGTCGATACCGAGTATTCAACAGAAGCACAGGATCTATTGACTGAAATTCACGCAACCAGCAGGAACGAATAACGATTTGAGACGTGAGATCCACCAACACTTGGAAAGTTTGCTTGTGGTCACGCAGTCACACATAGGGCATACTCTCAAATTCAAGTGTAGTTTATTGAGTTTGTTTCACATTTAGGCAGCTGATAAGAGAGTTAGGACGTTAACAAGTGTCCTCATGCTCATTTTGCCACAACATATTACATATTATTACATAATATTACATAATAACATGATTGTATTGACGCAGGCATAAAAGTAGCCCAAGGAAATATTTTAAATATTTTATTATATGCAGATGACGTAGTAATTATACAGGAAAGAGAAGAGGATCTACAACTTTCAATGCACCACCATAACCAAATATGCAAAAGTTTTGATATTGAAATATCAATAGAAAAGTCAAAAATAATGACAAACTGGGGCAAAATACCAATAAGGTCGAAAATAATTGTTAATGACAAAGTACTGGAACAAGTATCCTCCTTCAATTATTTAGGGTACGAAAACAGCAATGGGAAAGAGAAAGATACGAAAAAAAGTTAAGGAGATTTCAAACAATTTGTGGAACAATTGACAAAACCCTAAATAATGAAACAAGATCTGAAACAAGAATAAAATGTTATAACACCATGGCGGTCCCAACGTTACTTTATGGATGTGAAAACTGGGTACCTACACGAAGAACCATTAGCAGAATACAAAGTTGCGAAATGAGATTCTTGAGAAGAACAAAAGAATGTACAAGAGAAGATAGAGTCAGAAATGAAAATATACGAAATGAATTACAAGTGGAAGCTATCACCTCAATAATGGATAGGTACAGAAGAAGATGGTTTGAACATGTTGGAAGAATGGATGTTACAAGACTGCCAAACGTAGTTTTCCAATATAGTCCTAAAGGAAAGAATGGCGTAGGGAGGCCGAGGAAAAGTTGGAAGGAGACACTGTGAAGACGGAACAGGTGAGAGCCTAATCCATGAAGTGAAGAAGAAGAAGAAGAAGAAGAAGAAGAAGAAGAAGAAGAAGAAGAAGAAGAAGAAGGAGAAGAAGAAGAAGGAGAAGAAGAAGAAGGAGAAGAAGAAGAAGAAGAAGAAGAAGAAGAAGAAGAAGAAGAAGAAGAAGAAGAAGAAGAAGAAGAAGAAGAAGAAGAAGAAGAAGAAGAAGAAGAAGAAGAAGAAGAAGAAGAAGAAGAAGAAGAAGAAGAAGAAGAAGAAGAAGAAGAAGAAGAAGAAGAAGAAGAAGAAGAAGAAGAAGAAGAAGAAGAAGAAGAAGAAGAAGAAGAAGAAGAAGAAGAAGAAGAAGAAGAAGAAGAAGAAGAAGAAGAAGAAGAAGAAGAAGAAGAAGAAGAAGAAGAAGAAGAAGAAGAAGAAGAAGAAGAAGAAGAAGAAGAAGAAGAAGAAGAAGAAGAAGAAGAAGAAGAAGAAGAAGAAGAAGAAGAAGAAGACCATGATTGTGTTCACAGATCATGTTACAGAACTTTTAGTTGAGTAGTGTATGATTTCTTATTCAAGGCTCAATAAAAAGTACTTTATGGCAACCTATGTTAAACTGGACTTTCGCTCCACAAACATTCTTACTCAAAAAGAAAAGGTCCACTTTTAACATTATATTAAAAATAAATATTATTTTATTTAGTAAGCTATATTATATTGAACAGTTCAGTCTAATAAAATATAATAGGTTTAGGGCTGTAGTTTCACATGGACCCAACCAGTAACACCTAAGAAGTATATAAAATATGCCTGAAAATAATTTCACGCTATGGTATGTGACGCAGTGCATTTGAATTAAAGCAAATTTTTACATATATACATTAAGGTAATAAAAAGGCTCCAGATTAGAATTGAAAAATTTCCAGACTATAGAATAAGGCTGTATTTTAATGTATTTATTTTATATACAGATACGATGTTGATTTAAAAATATATAATTACATAATAAAATGGAAGTAGATAGTTAATCATCATTATTTTAATAGCTTTTTTAATTGTTACCGCGTATGGAATATAAATTTTAGATTTCTGAACATAAAAAATATAGCTCCCAGCTTACGATTACAAAACAATTGTAAGTTGAAAATTGCTCACAAATATTAATACCTACGCATAATAATTCGCATAATAAGCACAGAGAGAGCTACTGTATTTAGATTAATTTCTATATATTGATTATTTAGTTACACCCGATTCTAATAATAATTTGTATTACAATCGATAGTGATGTAGCCCGCCCGTCCATTCACACCACCACTGTTGGTGATAGTGGGGTTAGTGGTGAATTTGCACAAGTTCTAACGCAAATAATTATTTGCAATAAGCGCAACAAAGTGGGAACGAAAGTCTTACATATTACTCTCAATATTGCCGTTACCGCTTGCCTGATTTAAGTTTAATACACACAGCTCAGGGTTATTTGTATATTGGTGACCATTACAATTTATTTACATTTCTATTCCTATGTACATTTCATCGTTCCTATTCTTATAACATTTCCTTTCCTTCGCGATTCCTCTAACATTTTTGCCCCTTTCTCTTTCACTACCGAAATAGATTCCTACACCTTTATAGTTTTTCTCCTTTTATAGCGGAGCCATTCCTAACTTAAATTTCTCCGTTTGTCATTTTGTTGGCATGTCTTTCTTCTCCTGGCTTTATTTGATTGCAGTATAATACACAATGAAACTTTACGTTTACCTCTCTACACAGTGGACATTTTGATTAACCTTTGTCATGTCTTAGACCTTTTAAATTACTTACTCAAATTCTTGTTCCAGTGAAAATTTTTGTACCTGCTTTATCGCAAATATCCATACATTGTTCCTGTAGCATGCTGTTTTGTGTCCTTGTAGAGTTTCAGAAAACTTTTTTCTCACGCTACCAAATATATCTCATGTTATTTATTCTCAGACTTAATTAGAGAACTTTTTATTTTGATACTCCAAAATAATATACTACTCTCCCATAAAGCTAGGTGAAAGTCAGATGCTAGAAAGACAAACACATGAAGCTGAAAGAAATTCATATTTGCACTCAAAAATATGTGTCATTTTCTGAGGATTATGTAAAATTGCAAACGTTTCGCCTTCTTTTTTACAAACAATGCGTCTTATTGTGATAAGTTATAGTAAGAGATGGATATACCGTTAGTTTTGCTGTAATGGTTCAATGAATAAAGAGTTGATTTACATACATATATCAGCAAAAAGTATAGGAAACTGTGCTATTGACTATTTTGATAATGAATTTAGCAACTTATGCTGGAAGAAAACAAGAATTAAAAATGAAAGGGGAAAAAACTGTAGTACTACCATGAACAATCTTTTAACAAAATAACTCTCGAAGCAGATGCTTTCCCCTGAGGGACTGTTATTTATAGTTTCTTCCTTTGTGTGCTCCTTGCAGAAGTTTACATTAGATAAGAAGGTATCTACCAGAAAAGTTTTGTTTGCAAGTAAAAACCTGGAAGCAAGCCACAACTTTGTCTTCTGACTGGATTGACTCTGTGTGTTTAAAAAATAAGTGTTTCTTTTGAGGAGAATTTAGGAAAGGTGGTGAGATGTAAACAAACAGTTGCCTTGATATATTTCATGGTTGGGAGCAATGAAGTGGCAAGTTGATAATACCGACCTTACACTCGGCTAAGCATTTCGGTAACAAACGGTGTTTGTGAAATGGTCTGTAAATGATTGTTAAACAAATTGTAATAATGTACTAGAGTAGCTGTAGCTAGTTTTATCGCCTGCTGTTTGCGCTGACCTTCCATTTGAAACATGACTGAACCTTCGGGGTCATAAATTATTATATATAGGCTCACAGGGATGTTCTTAAACACAAAGACACTTTTCAAACATTACCTCAAAAACTTTTGTTCAACATGAACACTACATAGGAATACTACAAACTATGTTTTGGCATAATTACAAAGGCACTTTAGTCGAAATCTTTCAATTGTCTTAATGGTGCGCGGATCATATACATTAAACAAGGGAAAGCAGATATTAAAAGCCCTATCCCATCAATTTTAAATTTGATACTTTGTCTCAGAAACAATTTAAGGTATCAGAATGGAATTGTTATAGGATGAAGATGCATGTCTTTTCACTTCGCCAATTCATATTTATCCAATATGTTTGTTTATTAAGGTCGATAAATTATCTTAAACAACATATGTAATGTTTTTAAATAATCAATAACTTTATTACATCTACCCAGGTAGATACATTACAAAACTTATTACATCCTTTCATCATCCACAAATTAAATTTAACTATATTCAACTGTGTTTGAGAAAAATAGTCATATAATACATAAATAAACCAGTTCTAAAGAAAACTGGAGAAAACCAACTCAGATATATTTGAAAAACATGAAATCATTTCGCTTGAATATATAAGTTGTCGTATTTAACAGCTGTTTTTCCAATTTTTAGAGCAAAACTTTACCTAAAGATGAGCAAATTTACTCCAAAGTGTACGGGAGCCACACACACAGACACACACACACACAAACGCACACACGCGCGCACAAACATGCACACGCGCACAAACACGCACACGCGCACGCATACACGCACACACGCAAGCACACACACGCACACACGCGCACACACGCACACACACGCACACATGTGCACACACGCGCACGCACACACACACGCACACCCGCACACACACGCGCACACACGCATACATATATATAAAATATGTAACTATTCCCATAAAGTGCAAGATATATATATATTATTTGTCGTGTAAATATACATGTTAGATACCAGAATATCGGAGGAATCCACATTTTGTGAATTTAAAAAAGAGGCATTTAGAAAATGTGTGTTCTGTGCGCGTGTGTGTGTGTGATAATAGTGTAACAAAGAAGAGTTCGAAATAATGCCAAACTTATATTGAAGTTCTATGTTTTCCAGCGACTCAACGAAGATTTTTTAGAAAATCTCCCTCACCAAATCATCCTTTGAATAGGTTCTTTGCCAAAACATAACTAAAAATAAGGACTTCTCGTTTGTGCCATAATGGCTCTAAATCACCCTTAAACTGCCTAATATTTTAAGATTCATTATTACAAATTCAATATAGGTATATCTTGAATTTTTGGGAAGTAATCATGGGGATTCCAGTTCTTTAAAAGTTACTATTGATTACGTCAAGTGCATTCTACTATTCATATTGTGCATACAGAACCGATTATCCACTATACCAAATGTAATAAAACCCTTAGTTATCTCGATTAACAAAAAGTGGTAAGAGCTTCGCTCGTAATGCTTATAGAGAAAGTCGCCTGAATGTGCTATGTAAGATCTTTAATTTCCCTTCTATTTACTGGACAATAAGCAGAGGAGACCTGCATTCTAACAAAAAATTGAATTTCGATGCAAATACGTATTTTGAGGCAGCCTGTAAACGAAAACCAATATTTTCAAACATAGTCCGCCTGCGTAGGTTTATGCGTGTGAATGGCACAACCCATAACAATAAATACCAAACCTGGCATTTACATCTGTACTTTCTGTATATGACAGGAGGATGTTGTGAAAAATTTCCTCTCACCTAACTCTATTTACGTGAAACATTTTTTTAAAAAATTCCACTACTTTTATTTTATCCAAAAGACACCAACGATTGTGATTAAAATTTAGTATCCATAGATGTATTTCTCAAGACAAATAAAACGTATATAATTTTTTTTCTATTTTTAAATGGTCTTGGAGTCCTCTTCTGTCTGGTGACTAGTTACCTAACATAGAATTTATTTTATATTTAAACTCACATCGCTACAGCGGGAAAGCGAAACCTAGCACTTACAACTAATTTACTCCACGTGGGGAATGTATTCTGATGTTTCTGACTGACTAAAATTAGATTACGTTAGTAGAGTTCGTTGCTACCTTGCTTCCATAAAGCAGGAATCGACTCATATCTGATGCCGTATTTATTAGCTCTATGATTGAATACTGTTTTAATATTGAATAAAATGATAATTAAATAATAATGAGGAAGTAATGTGAATGAATTTAATATAATGATTATTACGATTGGATAAGTTCATAAAGCGAAGAAATAGTGTTTAAATTCAATTACTAGGATGCGAATAAATATTTTAACTCAGAGCTAGGTAATAATGTTGCTGGTCTATATGGATAAAAATTCCACTTCTAAAGGTGTTGTCACGGGATGCGTCGTTACGTGGGTCATTAGCAGCCCGATCGGGACCGGTCCAAACCTGGCTCAAAGCAGTATTTCCGGGAAATGTCCAAGTGTTGGCGGTTCGCTAGCTAGAATAGGGTTTCTGAGAAACTAGCCGGAGACGAGGCTATATCTGCTATTGGTAGGGGACATGAGGCTCTAGAGCCAGTCCTTCTGGTCTGAGACGTCGTGGAGTGCAGACATATATTTTTAAAATCGTCCTGGTGATTTATTCAACCCTGATAGTGGAAGGATATAGTAATTGGTTCCGAACATGGCGGCAACTCATGAGGGACTGTGAGCACGGAACGACGCTGAGATATAAAGCAATTACAAGGAACTGTGTTGTTTTCATTCGTCAACTTATCTCACGCATACCATGCAGATAGAGTAGTCTCAGCTCTACTGACTAGCCAGGGCAAGGGAATAGATAGCTTAGCAGGCTAATCCACTAGACGACCAGACTATCGGGATCCAGGCTGCTGAGAACCCATCAACAGGCGAAAACTCGGCGCAATATCTAATTTTAGCCAGTAAGAGACATCACGATATCTTCGCCACGTGAAATGAATACCCTCATAGGAGTTGTTTTCAATTTTAGTGCTGTGAACAAGTTCATGCGATGCCTATCCAAACCTCCGGCGGTCGCGGTGCATTCAGAAAGCGCCAGCCGTCTGGTTTTTTTCCGCGACGCTTATAGGATTTTGAATTTTAAACGCCACCGCTCTCATTACCTCCTTGACTGATAAAGTATTACTGGTCTTTTGATAAGAAGATAATTGGGGTTACACTTACTGCGAATTTCAGCACCTGCCACGCGACCAAACCCGTGCATTCTTCTTAGAATGTCTGGAACGCGCAAGATAAACTAAGCAACACAAATGACTTCGAATTAGCTGTCTACTTACTACGTAGTAACGATGTCGATGTAGGGCAACTAGATGAATAATGTTGAGAAGCCGTGATACAGATATCGACGAGTTTCTAAATCATAGGAGGGAAGAAAATTCTTAAACAGCGAACGTGACAAAGAAGGTCAACCTATTATTTGAGGTGCATTATTCTAGTTTGAAATGGATGGAAGTACGGAGTAGGGAAAGCATCATGAACCCAGAGTTATACGTAGAATCAGTTCACATAACCTATAGGAAATGAAAACATTTTCTTGCTTGGGACATGGTAGAATAATATGCCAATGCTTTGCGAGTTTGGAATTGCTAAAGTTAGATATTGTAAAATAGGAAAGCAGAGGAAATATACAACATTCATGTGTTATAATAATTAAAAATAGAAATTAATTGTTCTTTCACATTGGCCATGTGTAGGCTAACTTGTGGAAACGTAGAGTGGAAATACGAGTCAGTTGGAGAATTTAATGTCACATCGGCACGTTGGCCATAGTAGCTCAATGGTTACAGCGGCTGGACGGAGACCAGAAAATCCGTGGTTCAAATCCCGGCTGTGGCATTGAATTTTTCAGTCTTACTCTACGTTTCCATACTTTAGCCTACACACGGCCAGTGTTAAAGAACAATTAACTGCCATTAATTGACCTAATAGTGGTTAACTATAAAGCCCGGGCCTAAAAGTACTTACAGCATAGTAAGTCGCTATTAAGGTAGTGGTTTCATGTGTTTATCAGAACTACTAAGTGGTTTAGCGGGAAAAATACGAGTCAGTTGGATAATTTAATGTCATATAGGCACGTTGGCCACAGTAACTCAAATTGTTACAGCGGCTGGACGGAGACCAGAAAATCCGTGGTTCAAATCCCGGCTGTGGCATTGAATTTTTCAGTCTTACTCTACGTTTCCATACTTTAGCCTACCCACGGCCAGTGTTAAAGAACAATTAACTGCCATTAATTGACCTAATAGTGGTTAACTATAAAGCCCGGGCCTAAAAGTACTTACAGCATAGTAAGTCGCTATTAAGGTAGTGGTCTCATGTGTTTATCAGAACTACTAAGTGGTTTAGCGGGAAAAATACGAGTCAGTTGGATAATTTAATGTCATATAGGCACGTTGGCCACAGTAACTCAAATTGTTACAGCGGCTGGACGGAGACCAGAAGATCCGTGGTTCAAATTCCGGCTATGGCATTGGATTTTTCAGTCTTACTCTACGCTTCCACAATTTAGCCTGCACACGGCCAGTGTGAAAGAACAATTTATTTCCATTAATTAATCTAATAGTGGTAAGCTGTAAAGCCCGGGCCTAAAAGTACTTACAGCATAGTAAGTCGACATTAAGGTAGTTGTATCATGTGTTTATGAGAACTCCTAAATGGTTTACCGGAAAAAATAGCAATCAGTTGGAGAATTTAATGTCATATCGGCACGTTGGCCATAGTAGCTCAAGGGTTAGAGCGGTTGGACGGAAATCAGAAGATCCGTCATTCAAATCCCGGCTATGGCTTTGAATTTTTCAGTCTAACTCTACGTTTCCAAAATTAAAAATAGTTTATATGCTTTATTTTCATGTAATAAGTTGTTCTACTCCTTCATAATATATTTTAATTCTGCTACATTTCTGTTAACACTACTCTGTATTTTGTGTTGGTTGTCATCCGTATTATTAAATTAAGAACGAAAATAAAAAAATAATTGAATGAAACTTTTTAAAATAACGAAATTAATTCACAAAAATCAATAAAAGTAGTTAAAATGTAATTGGCGCCTACCATATACCGCGCGACGGACCGTGTCGAAATTAAGGCGCGACCAACGTAGGGCTGGTTATAAAATGGACTACAGTATTTTAAGACGTTAAATTTGAACGCAAAATCTGGTATTTAGCGGACCTTTTGTTTCTGATACTCAATACCTCTGCTTATTATAGCCAAATAGTAGAGCAACTAATAATTCATAGTGGGTAGAGCTTATTAGGTGAATGTGCGTATCACTTTTTTGTGTTAAAATCATCTGTAAAATTGGATTCCTCCAGGATTCTATCTTCGTCCCTAACGATGTACTATAATAACTCTATCCTGAACTAGGATTGTTTCCCATCAGTTCGCTGACAGACGAACCATTTCAGCAAATCATTAGCTGCTTTGCTTTGGGACACGAAACCCTCCCTAAGGTAGCAATTAACATAGTCACATTATCAGCACACGATGGAAACTAAGGAACGTTACTTATGGCAACGTCATACACAGGAGTGTCGTGGCCGTGTGGGATGTTTCGAGAGGCACTCAATTATTACCGAGTAAATGTAAATTAAATGCGGTCCACAGCACATGTTACGATTTCTCCAGATAAGCTCCCATTACGCGTGAAATGAAACCCGACTGCGGAACCCAAACTTTATGTATTTCATTACACGGTCATATGTAGCACAAAGTTGTTAATCTACGAGCTTGTGTACATGGCTTTTTTGCCCCATATTTATTCTACATCGCTTTAGCTACGTGGTCATATTGCGACGGATGATTTACAAGATAATCTTGGATCAGTGTGTGCTGGATAGCTAGACCTTCTAAGTCTCATACTTGTAACATAGAATCTTGCTTCGTTACGTATCTACAGAGGACTTAGTGCTATGAAACTGTACCTCTAATGCGGGATGATTGCTACTTCGTTACATGTCCACAAATGGATTCATAAAGTTTGTCTAGCCAACGCGAGTGCAGTTCGGACTCAAAGGAAACTGACCCCACCGCCCACTAATAACCGTCATAAATCTATCTCCACACTTCAGAAATGGAACACTATCGTTCAGGACCAATAGCAACCCTGATTTTCTGCAAATCACAGTCGCATGTCTACTCCACGTGGTGTTTCAGTTGTCAAAGTTCCCACTTACAGTTGATCTGTTTCATTACGTGCAGAAATTCGTTTTGTGTCACGATGTGGAGACCGTGGAAGCGAAATGCAGTGGTGAATTGAAATGAAGTAGTACATAAATTTCAGTCAAGTGAAAATAATCAAAATGATGACAATAGTATGAATAACCGGGCCGATTTATGTTACTGGAAAAGCCTCAAAAACAAAGTTATAACGGGAACTGTTTCTAAGCAAATTCTAGCGCTTGTTTTGAACACATATAAATATGTGCTGAAAAATAATCTTGGTAAGGGATCATGTAATGAACCTGATAGGTTCTGGGTATTCCCAGATATACAAAAAGATATATTGTGACAAAAGAAATACCAAAGATGCCGATTAAATGAGAAAGCAAAAGGAAACGTTTCTCTAAAGTAGATAATTTCACATTCGATTTAATTCGTCGAGAAATTTATAGATTCCATGAAAAAGATGAATTGGTTGCACATTTGCAATAAATTTGTGATTTTCCTTATGGGCACTGCACTTTGCGCGGCCTCTTAAAGGCGCTGGGTTCCGCATACCGCAATTTGAATAAGTTAAGGGTTATTATGGAATCCAGTGGAATTGTAACTTGGCGATACGTATATTTGTCAAAATTAAGGAAGGTTCGCAGTAATGGACATTTATTTAGACGAAACCTCGTACGATACCCATGACGTATCGGGAAAGGTGGAAACCTTGCAGAAAGGTCAGGGAGAATGAGGGACTGTGTTGTAAAACGATTATAAGGGTTCGTCAAAGGAGTCGGCCGGCGTGAACATGAGTTAACTCAACAGACTTAAGTAGACAGCTGTACTTCTGCTGCTGTATTAAAGGGCTCAGTGTTTAAAATAGCAAGGAAGTAGTCTAAAAACATGGGATGACTAAGTGAACTAAATATAATGTGGAGATTCATGGTATGGGGTTTATCTGCAGAAAAGGAGGAACAAACAACAAAGGTTTCTGGAAGATTGTTAGACAAAGATTTGAAGATATTGAGATACAAAGGCTATTTAGTCAGATAATGAAGAAGAGATCATTGTGATAGAGACAGTTAATGAAGAACGACGGGGAATATCACGGTTAAGAGCCAAGGTATTGTAGCTGAAAGGGCAATGCGAATGTTCATTATGCGGGGGAAGAGATGATAAGCAACACTAGCAATATATAATTGTGAACAAGTAAACTATCCATCGTAGTGTCCAGTGCCAAAGGTGTGGGCAGACCCCTAATGTAATAACTTAGTTCTTTAATAACATTATTGTTATTGCTACCGCTACTAACGGGCTGATTGCTGTTTTCTTTTCAAATGTGCAGAGGCGTTGGTGCTAAACAAATGTGTCTCTTATACGTAACGGGTAGATTCCTGCTTCGTCACATGTTCGCAGATGCCTTGACGCAAAGCAACTCTGCCTCTCCTTAAATATGGGACGGGCTGTTTGAGGCTTCGTCAATTTCCACAGAGGCCTCGGTGCTATGCAACTGCACCACCGCTTCTATATGTATTAGAATGTCTGCTCCTTCGATATGTGTCCACAGAAAATTTAGTACCTTTCCACTGTATGCCTAGTTCTATACGTGCCGTGTGGATGACGTTGGATGATGTTCTGTCAACCTGCTAAGGTTGTGTATTTGACAATCCTCACAGAGTCGAAATCAAACTACAGCTACTGCGCTCGCTACCAAAACGTATCAAATGAATCAGGAGTTACAGGATCAAGCAAGAGAATGAACTGAAAAAATTAATTTCATGAATGTTCAAGAAGACGAGTTAGAATTAGAAAACTTTGAAAAGATGCGCTGGAATCAATTGATACTAAAGTCAAGCAAATTAGATACTAATAAAAATACGTTAATTTTTATTTACGTAATTTCTAGTATCATGAGTTACCAAATAGTTTATTCCATATAGGTTCGATATTTTGTTGTATGTTTTTCAACGCACTCGACACATGTGATTTGTAACCCATTTTTTCAAGGATAATGGATCATCCAATTCAAAAGTTCATAACACAGTATTAATTACTATCAGTTGTTCACTTATCGTCCCAACAGAAAGCAAACTAATATTAATTTGAGTCTAACTGGCGATCATTATCCACACCCTGTCGTTGACTTGAAAATCTACCTGCAGTTCATACTTACTTCATTCTGTTGCATGAATTGAACTATAAGTAAATATTAACAAATAAAAGTAAATGAAGACCCAGATAAAACTTAAATGACAATATTCAACTATAAAATATAATAATATTTCGTTTCTACAATATCTATATTAACGATCGAACATTTTATGACTCATGGATTTACCTGCCCTGAAATAGAAAAAATACGGGCATTTATAAAAAATCAAAAAAAAAATCAGGTTGCCGCACAATTTTAGGAAATTAAGTTTCCACCATGGCAGTATGATTGGGAGCTGGATTTAAAAGACACTACAGTCGAATAACGTTTCTATTATGCCAATGTGCAAGCGATTTTAAGTACATGAAACCCACTGCTCCAAAGCAAAATATCTGTAATCATTTTAGTGAATTTAAGAGGCCTAACTTTGAAAATTTGCCAGCACCAGCTCCTGACACCAACTGCTTGTGTATGGGTGTACGACAGTGACGTTTTCAATGATGTTTCATTTTCTATACAGGAACAAATTTTCACCCCTCTGGAACAATAAAAAGACCCAACGTCCAATTTCAGAGGAATGAAAAAAAGTGAAATTAAGAAAGCAGAGATACTGTCACTGCAAGGGGGTCCCACCTAACGTGGTGGGGCCTTCCGGCGGATACCATTCCAGGACTAGGTCCTTTACTGGTTGAAAGACGGGGTTTGAAATGAAGATGATTGTAGACGGCGGCATTGTGTTGGGGAATGTTATGATTCTTGTAACTTTGATATGTTTATGTTGGAGTGAGATATTAGTTAAAAGTTATGGGAGATTTTATTTAATTTTCCCAGGGGATGATGGTGTTCAGGTTCCATGTAGGAGGAGCCTGTGATGCTTGTAGCGCTACCCGGGGTCAATATCATACTCCCCGAGGCCGCAGAGGAAGGCGTTAAATTTATGGGGAAGAGAGTCGAAAAATTTTTGAGATAGGGAGAACATGTAGTCAGTGAGGAGTGGAAATGAAAGGTCACGGTGGATATTGATGTTTTGAATGTACCAGTCGGCATTGACAGCAGTACGGAGTAAGCGATTTTGGAGGGTTTGGAGGTATTGCATGTGGGTTTTAGCAGCGGTGGCCCAGACTGGGCAAGCGTAGGCGAGTGCAGGACGGTTTGTGGAGGAGAAGTTTGACAGTGACATGGTGGAGCTTCGGTGGCATAGTGGGTAGAGTAGTGCCATCTTACGAGCAACTTTGGTGTGCAGGGTGCCGATGTGGCCCTTCCAGGTAAGTTTCTGGTCCAGCGTAATGCCAAGGTATTTGGCTGTAGTGGACCAATGGACCGAACCACCAACAATACGGAGCTCAGGAACATCAGCCTCCAAGCGCCTTGTGAAGGTGATAGCCTGTGACTTGGTGGGTTTCACAGTGAGGCGCCAGTTATTAAACCTGGTTGTGAGGTTGTCTGCGTAGAGTTGTAGACGGTTAACAGCTACCTAGGGACGTGAGGAGGTGGTAGTTATGGCGGTATGAGAAACTAAGAGTACTGTAGTGTTGGTGATATCGAGCTGAATTAAACGTAAAGAAAAACAAAGTGAAACACTCGTTGCTTTATACTAATAGAAATGAACTATTTTCTTTATGTCGAGGGAAAAAAGATAGCTAGGTGCGCCCTGGGAGTAGCAAATGCTCATTATTTTGGCTTGTTAACAAGTATTCAGCGTTCTCCACATTGTTAATGTCAATAAAACTGCGGCCTACCTTCATAGCTATAATCCAATTGCAGTGTAGCAAGGACGTATCGTTATATATTCAGGAAAGATAAAGCGTCAAAAAGCCAATTCCATTATCATTCTTATAGAGTGCGAAAGAGCTTAGACCACGTCCCTTTAAGAACAAAATAATTACTCAAAATGAAGTAAAAACAAAGCATCATATGTTACTGTCACACGCTTCCCATATATTATTCAAATTTCAAATATTATCTAGGCAAATAGTCATGAAAGACCTTTCAATTTGTAGAAGAAATTGTGGAACTAAATAAATTTGCAAGTGACTGCAATTTGGCGAAGTATTTTAATATACATATTGTTTTCATTTTGTGTGCGCGATATAGACCACTTTGATAACGGGAATTGAGAGTGTGCAGTGTAAGAGCCCGTCGAAGCTAGGTCATTTAGGCCCAATTTTTGTAATGTTGTTATAGTTTTGGACTCACCCACCAGATTGTGAACCATTTGTGGAAGTACTTGAACTTTTAATATATCATCAAAGTTTGTATTCCAGCTATTTCTTAAGTTTGAACTCATGGTAACGAATTAATTTCAGGAATGTTTATCATTTACTACTTGAATATTGTCACCAGGTCATTGTTGATTGGAGGAGGCGCGGGCAACGAGATCAAAGAGACGGCAGTGCAGTACGGAGACAGAAGCTCGCCGAAAAGGTGGGCGGGAGGAGGTGTATTTCTCGAGAGTTCGCCTTTGTTCTAGCAGGTCTCGATTGTTACGCAAATTTCTGAAGAGTTGGAAAAAACTATAAAAAGGCAGCACGCCCGCCAGGGACAGTCAGTCAGTCGGTATTTCAACGCCTGCGGGTAAGCAGCTGTGTTTGTTGACCTTGTTTGTCGTATTGTGTATGTGTACGAAGCGTATTTCTACGGAAATAAAGTACAATTTTTTGTTTTTGTAACCTGGACTTTTTATTTCACGAACCCACAAAGTCACAATATTTACTATTTACTACTTGAATGACAACAAGTAAAACAATTTTATCTATTATTTATTGACAACGACTGTTGGAATCTTTTAAAACCTTGCACGTAAATTTAATTAATTTCTTGCCTTATTAAACACATAAATTATGATAGTAAGAACTCCGTTTCTGTAATTAACGAAGACGAATAAAACAATAATATAATATAATATTCTGAAAGATCTCAGAATAATTCCATTGCTAATATCTGTGCCATGGGAGTAGCGTATCCGCTTTTAATTCCAGAAGTTCGACTTCAAATCTCGTTAGAATGAGTCCCTTCAAAGTATTTTCCCGGGGTTTTCTCTTATTCCGAAGGATGAACGTCGGGTAACTCTAGGCTCTGTGAGCTTCCAGCACATTTGCATGTTATATCATATTTTATTCATTGTCCAATATGACCTTCCTGATTATAGGGCTTTAAATCTTAAAATATTATTTGTTTCGACATTTTTACTTTTTCCTTTCTGCGAACTAAAATTCGAAACTCGAGTATATTACTAACATTCCCTGTTGGTATTAATGTGAAAGTATGTTACACTTACTCGTAATGATACAGCAATTAACAATGTAGCTATAAAGAATGCTCGCTTCTAATGCAAAAGAGTTATCATTTGTATGCCTCGTGAGACAGATAAAGCCAAATATTTACTATATTTACTTATCTAACGAAATATAATTTTATACATTCACTCCTTTCTCATTTAGGGAGGATTTGGAATTTACATTTTTGTCATTAAAATTTATATTTCACTCACAGAATACATCCTTTTCTCATCCACACAGTATTCATTATGCTATACTTCTTGCCGTTCTTCTGCGCCTAATGTCTTCTAACGGTTCAAAAATGTCGTTTTCTCCTATTCTAACAACTCGAAGCCACGATTGCCTTGACTCCGTTACTATGCACTTTCAACTATTTTTTATTTCTATAGGTTAGTATTATATTTATTTACATTACATTTTAATTAATACCGACTACTTTTCTTCTTGAAAATGGTCTCCTTTCTTGAGACTTTTCACACTCTTTTTATATTTATTATTTATTTAATTATTACAATTAGGACAGAAATTTATGAAAAAATAAATTAATATTTCAATTGAGGTTAGAAGTGGAAAACTTCAGTTTAGACGATCCATCGAGTAGGAAATTTTCTTTAGGCACTGGACGAAGCCGGAATTTCGGCTACTATACGAGGGCTGTTCAATAAAGTATGATCATAATTATTTTACGGCCATAATTTTGTGACCAAAATTCAATCTTATTATATTCCGTTAGCTTAATGTGAAACAAACATACCGTAGTGGTTTCATTGTTGGTACTTCTGGTTGTCGCCTGTAAGAGCCAGGCAAGTTCAGACATGTTCAATATCGCCTACCGTTGCAGTAGAGGTAACATGCAGTTAAAGTTGATGTTAGAGGAAAATACGGAGTTGCTTTCAAACGTAATCACTGCTGATGAAACTTGGCTACATCATTCTGATCCTGAGAGCAAACAGCTAAGCTCAGTGTGAAAATACCCTTCATCACCAACCCCCAGAGAGCAAAAGTGGTTGCTTCTGTTGGGAAAGTTATGGTCATCTCATTCTTTGATCTTCATAGAATGGTTTATCAGCATGTTGTATCTGCACACACATCTGTAACTGGCCAATACCGCATTGATGTCCTGAAAACATTGCATGTCCATATCAGGCGCAAAAGACCACATTCCCCTTAAGAAAACTAGATGCTGCACCACGATAATGCGCGGCTGCATATTGCCAGTGTTGTTGAATATCTTGCAAAAATCAACGTGAATTCCAATCCTCACCCTCCCTATAATCCAGATTTAGCCCCATGTGACTTTTCTCTATTCCCTAACTTGAAGAAACGCCCTCGCAGGAGGCATTATCCATCATCAGAGGCAGTGGTGAAGGCTGCGGAGGCGATTTTGAAGGATCTCTCAAAATTGGTTTGGAGCATATCTTTGAAGGCTGGTAGAAACGCTGGGACAAGTGCATCGCATTCAGGGGAGACTATTTTGTGAAGAACATTCAAATTTAGAAGGATGAGTAAAGGTACGTTGGCATAAAAAATTTTGATCATTCTATATTTAATAGCCCTCGCACAATTATTGCCATAACGTGCCAAATTATGTGCCACACGCGTCCTTTTTCATACGAGGTGGTAACATTATTCTCAAAACGTTGTTTTGGTTCATCTTGAATGTTAACATTACTAAATTACGTATTTTGAATTTCTAAACTGTGTTTTTATAATTCAGTAGAGAGAAAATGGGCTACAGGGACTTCTATAAAATTACTTTTCCTTCTGCGATAAGCTTTGTTTCAAAAGATGGTTTTCCAGATTCATGAGTAAAGTTTGCTTCTTATTTTCCAGGTTTAATTTGTACTCTTTCCATCTTATTATGCTCTTTTCTCTACTCTCGTATTATTTCTGATGCAGCACGAAAAGTTTTTCATACCTTGAGAAAAACATTCTTTCAGTTAAATTACTTGTCTTGTGCAGGGGACTGTTTAAGTTTTCTGTCTTTATTATGGCGAACGCGGTTTTTTTAGCAATTCCTCAACGTGTGCACGTTTTCTCGGTGAGTGTGCCATTTCGCCATTCCCCGACGCGACACAGTTCTCCATGTGTGAAATAACTTGATATTCCGTCTCAGCGGCTTTCTTTTTTATAATACGTTTAAAGCTACCCTGCATAACTCATAGAGAAGGGCGATACAGCTCATCGCCCGAGAATCTTCGCTCTTATTACAATATTCTTTTATTATGTTTGTCATGGCTCTGTAGAGGACCGGGCAGTTTTAAATGGTCACTTATTTGGCACTTATTTTTCAAAAGGCAGCTAATCTTGCCTTTTTTTCTGCTTGCGTTAGCCTTTTGTAGTGCTAGAACGAAAGCTGTAAAGGAGTGCAGAACAGAAGTGGGTGAAGCTATTTAAATGAAGCCACAGGCCCTTAGAGAGCGCATCATATCATAAATAACATTTTTATGATGAATTACCTCTGAAGAGGACTCCTCATTTATGTAATTGGAATTTAATGATATAACTATCAGGGAAGCTTTGTGACAGGGGAGCGCAAAATATTTCAAAATAAAGCTAAATCTATTTAAGTGCATTTAATAAGAGTTTTATGAAAGATGTCTCAGAAGAAATTGAATTTCTTTGGTCTTATACAAGCTTTTGGCAGTATTGGGTGTGTAGTATTAGATGACATGCTATTTTGATCATTTTCACCATTTTAGGCCATCAAATAATTTAAAGGAGCTTCAACAATCATTAAAAGTAACAATCGTGACTTAAAGGTTCATTTTCTGAGAATTTTTTGTAACACTTTTCAGTATACAAACTGCCTCACGTGTCAAATTTTCCATTTAACTTGGTGAAACTTCCAGGATAGGATTACAATATATAAATAAGAAACTTCACATTCCCCCTTTTTTGTTAATGCTCATGTTTTGACAATTATACGGTGTTAAGTAATAAAATAAGCTAATATTTTTACAATTTGGAGAGCTAACACGAAGAAAATATTTTAGAAGAAATCCTACAATAGTGTTCCAACAAATAAGAATGTGGGTCTTTTAAAATTGCTGTGTACTAGCCAAAGACAAAGATTCAACTTAAAGCTCCCCTTTTTTGACGCGTAGAATACTTTTAAGTCCTGCGCTGTGGCGTAGCGGGCTAAGGCAGCATGCCTAGGTCCCTGGCCACGGAAAGCGGCCATGCTCGATCCCACCCATGTGGTGGGGATTTTAGTTCCCGGTTATAGAACCGGTGCCCACTCAGCATCGTGAGAAAGGTGAAGAGCTTACCCTAGGTAAGCGGCCCAGGTCACGAAAACCAAAATTCCGGCTGGAGGATGCCGAGATGCTGAACACATCTCCTCCCCGTATCGGTTTTAATGATCGTCTACCTCTGCCGTGCGTAAGTGGGCGTGAGGCCAGCAGTCGGGTTGGTAGGCCTTGGCCCTCTAAGGGCTGTCGCGCCATGGGTTATTATATTAAATAGAAGAATTTTAATTTTGACAATACTTTAAGCAAAAATAATTATTAATTAATGAACTATTTGGTGTAGCAACATAAAAATTTGCATGCAAGTTAAAATGCTACTCTAATTATATGAATAAATTTTCATAATGATAGGTTTATTATTATAGAATTTGGAGTTTTCAGTGCAGCCTTGCCTTAAGAAAAATGAAATTATGGAAAATTCAAACATATCGCAAATGGCTCATTGTGTAAACAAAATGCATTTGACATAAGCTGTGTGTTTTAACGAAATCTATATTTTTGTGCATTGAGTTTATCTTCTATGACTTAACATTGCCATCCATAATGAAGAGGATCTGTGAAGGTATTTCCAAAACTTCAAGATACACAGCTAATTTGAGATGAAGATACCTTAAACATATGGTATATTAATCATTTTTCAGAAAATCAAAATTTGTGGAAGATTATTTCTGTTGAAGCATAGCCGGTGATGGGGATTTCCCATAGTATCTTCCATGTAGCATATTTGGAAGGTGGTAAACTTAAGTACCAGGTTAGGGATTTAACTGACGTTTCGTCTTTTGAGCTGTGCTGGTTACACGCGCGCACGCACGCACATTTTCTAAGCATTTAATTTGATGCACTCACAGGAGGATCTCTACTCTTATATAAACTATTCTTATAAACCCTCCTTCTCTTTTACTTTATGTTAATCGAGACACATATTTTCAGAAATTATCGTATTGTAAATTTTCTTATACGTGAAAGGGAATACAGGTCTATAGCAGGCTGTGAGGTATTTTCAAATATTTAAGTGATGATCAGTATAAGTTGGTTTAAGACCGGATTTTCGTTGCTGATCAAAAATTAAAGTAAATAAGGACTTCCCATTCGAGAAAACTGTAAGTATTGTGGAGTAAGACGGAATTATGCATAATAATGAGATTACATTTTCTGAGTAAAATGATCCGGTCCTTTTGTTACGGTTTGGCGATTCCGCAGTCACCCAGAGTGAGGAGGACCTTTTCGGACTTTCCTAGAAAAATTCATGTTACATACACATTTAATTTGTCCTGGAAATGCATTTAATATATAATATTCAAAACAAAAGCGTTAGAAGTATATTTTAGCAAGATAAAGGTCTTCGAAGTAATGTTCCATATGAAGGGTAGTCTGGGGAGGCGGAATTTTCTTGAAAACATTCGTGCCACATCCACAGAAAGTGCTGAAGTTAAACCCTGAGTTTCGAATTCAATCCAAACAACTGCGCATCAATATTCACATAAAATCAACAGTTTTGCTCTTCTATGGCGGCCACAGGCCCACCAAAGCAAGATTCTGAAAAAGCCAATGTGAATAACCACATAATATATAACTCAGCTCCTAGTTATTCACCTATAACCCAAACGGGACCACATAAAGAACACGCCATAATAATCGAAGCCCACGACGGCTTAACACTTAAAGAACATGTAACAGCAATGAGTGCTTGTTACCCCAGTTTTATATTTCCCACTCTCTCGCACTGTCATACAACATGCAGGTCTGCTTGGCGCAGAAATTATGATTTGCAATCTTTTACAATGATGCAGTTGCGAAAATCAAAACTGGAAAAAGCATTTTTGCAAATTATGCATATTTTAAATTACTATAACTACAATTATTGTTTATGAATTACCTGTTTTTCTATTCCGATGGAACTGCCAGTGGCTCATCCCTATCGCTGTTAACGTCACTTCCGTTAAGAGACAATTCGTAATTATCACTGTTTTCACCGTCTGAGTGTTGCAAATTAATGATTATAGGTTCCAAAATCTTGTCACGTGCTATTTTTTTCTTAAAATCTGCGTGCCTAAAGCAGTCTTGTTGTCTTACCTTGTCAATTTCTTCGTGAACAAGCCATTTAACGCCCCTTTTTATTTGAGCCCACACCAACTCAATTGGATTATATTGGCGGTGGTAAGGTGGGAGGCGTATTACCTCGTGCCCCGTTTCAATTGCAAGTTGTTCCAGCTGTTAAACCTTTTCCGTGTTTTTAAATGGAAGTACCTACTCCTTACAATAACTCATACTAGTTCCAGTTTCCGTAAAAAAAATTGAAGAAAATTTACACCTTAAAATTATACTTTGAGCATGACTTCGCAATACCTACCTTTTTGACTCGCCACTAAATTCACCGCAAGAAACCATTGCACTATTTAACTCTTACTCTACTGTTGTGTAAAGAACAACGAATGGTATTGATCTGAAATCTCCAAAGTAACTAAACACATCTTGTCCAGCATTCATTCATAAACTCAAGCATGCAGCATTCAACAGGCTAACAGGAAATGAAGTGTTTGTTCTTTCTCGAATTTAACACCTTGATTTATTCACAATAATTCTTTTAATCACGTAATGTCAGGAATTGAAATTTCAGTTCTGATTAATTAAGGGTATATGTACATACACACCAAACACTTTGAACTCTCTAAAGTAAATCGAGATTATGAACTATTCATAAACAAAGATATAATGCGACCAGAGAGGTTCTGCCACGGCAGCAGGAAATTTAATGTTTCCTCTCGCTCGAATTGGTTTATTCAAAGAATTTCTTTTATCACGTCATCTGAAATATTTGTGTTTCTTTTCTAACAAATATACGTACATGCATACATGCCAACCAATAATGCTAATAGTGCTTTATTTATCTGTATTAGAAAAACTATTTGAGCTAAAAATATGGGGTTTTCATGGCTATGTTAGATACATTACTCTGTACCTACCAAATGGATCAATTTTGGCAAAATCTGAATTTTTGTGTTAGCGCGAATAGTGTTTCATACAAATTGATTAGGTTGGCGCTACTCACACTCCACTTAGCGGGAATGCAATACGACAACACCGCAGGTCACCTATTGGTTGCCCACCTAGTAGCGCTCAAGGACAAACACCTTCCCATTTGAAACATAGCAAGTTTAAATAATTTAGATAGCGGACAAAGGTAGAAGTGAAATCCTTATTTAATAGTATAACTGTAGTTCTCTTAATTTATATTATTACATCTACTTTTGTAATTTAGACGAAAGCTGAAATGCTCCGGTATTACAGATCTATATGCAGTTTCTCGTTAGATACACAGATATCCATATGTCTACACGGAAAACTGTTCGTTAGATCGATATTTGAATCTATTTGGTTCAATCAATTTCCAAATGTTGATTTGCAGCCTACGCTTACACTTTTCTATATCAAACTATTAAGGCAGTCATTTAAATGGTCGAGTTTTAAAATCTGAGGGATCGAAGCATCATAATTAATATTTGTAATTAATTATTTACTTTCATTTAACTATATACCCTGTGGTTTGGTAAAACAATCTGCAAATTATTTCAGCCTATTCTATGCCATGTGTATTCGTTTTCATTTTCGCGTAAGCTATAGTTACAAAACACTGGAATTAAATTCGCCAACCTTTTTGTCTTGTTTCAAAGCTATTTACTTGAAAACTAGCACATAGAAGATGAGTAATCAAATAAATGACTGTGCAAAGCCTCAAATATTTTATCAGATAATATCATAAAACTGTTTTATTTAGAGATAAATGTTGCACATTTTAAAAATATAATTGTTGTTGGTGTTATTTTTGTCAGTATCTTACTTTTTCTGTGGATCAATGAATGAAGCAATCACAAAATCCACATTTGAAACTTTGTGGGGCAGCTTTATGGATATGTTTGTCAATTTACGTACTCGTGCAAATCGAAGTAACACTAAAATGGAAAGGATAAATTTCAGCAATAATACAAATCCAAGGGAAAATGTCCCTCATAGGGAAAGGGGATATGGGCGGATACAGTTTGATTATAAAGAAGCATAAAAATGACTGAAACAGGTTTATGGACTTTAAAATGGCACTTTGAGAGAAATCTTTTACCGAAATTAATGTGAGTGAGGTTTCCACACCGTTGTTCATTACATAAAATTATATGTCATTTTCAGCTAAAATCTCAGCTCCTGGTTCCTTTGGTCGAATAACAAGAGAAGAACGCCCCCCCCCCCCCACAACACAAACACACCTCTGCTATGTATATGTCTGCTGAGTAGGTTGGTAAATGTAGCTAAAGCTGTAAGGGCGGAATGTATGGAACCAAGTGCACAACAGAATAACGGTTTTAAAATAATTCGTCCACTCAAGTGATTCAGTAATTAAAAAAATTGTTAAGCATTTCAGCATTACTAGTAATACTGCATTCTTGATATTTATTTGGAGCCAGTGATAGAGATAATGATAATACCTCTTTGAAACCAGGTGTGAAATTAGACAAATGTGGAAAGTTTATGGAAAAATAAGTAATACTCTAAATTTGGAGGTACTGATATCTTCTGCACGCTGGGATATTTGCTTACTTTCAACTTTTTTGAATTGAATACTGTTACTTTGTGGGTTCGTAGAACTAAAATGCCAATTTGCCGAAATTCTAAATGTTTTTATTGGTGTATAAATACACTCCGTTGCAGCAAAATTACATCACATATCACAACATATTCTTCCAAGGTCGATGGCAATAACAATCATCGTTCAGTTTACAGCACTCTCAGCTGTTCTCTGCTTACGTTCGCGAATAATTCACGCACGTTTCACAACTCATCACTTCCTTAAAAACTTCATTCATAATTCGAGACTTTCTGTACAATCACTAGATGTTTCTGAAATAAACAAGGCATCTAATGACGTAATCCGAATACTCTATCACCTTTCAGAAGTGTGAAACCCTATCTGGACCGGCAAGTCACTTATCTCAAACGCTATGTTTATCTGCTTATGCAAGCTCGTTATCTACGTGAAACCTATCCGTCTTTTGTCTATTTGCGCCGAAACTTTAATGCCCGTTACCGCGACTAGATATGCATCTAGTGATTGTACAGAACAGTCTGGAATTGGTGAATGGGTGTATAAAAGGAAGCCATGGCTAGCGATGAGTCAGTTGTGTGTAACGTGAAATGTTGTAAACTGAACGCTGTTTGTTGTTGTCATCGACCTTGGAAGACTGGTTATATGTGATGTAATGTTGTTACCTGAGAACTGAACAGTGTATTCCTACGGAAATAAAGAACATTTAGAAATTCGGCAATTTTTACTTTTAATTCTACGAACCCACAAAGTCACAACTAGATATGTACTGTGCATATGGGATTGTTAATAATAATAACAGGAAGGTATATAAATTCAGTAATATGCATCTGATCTGGGTACTTGTTAGGATGCAAGGTGCCTGAAGAAGACGAGAGTAGTAGATGTTATCGATCATAGGTTTTCCATAAAGGTAAATAAAATAGGGGGGAGGATGCGTGTGTTAAGAACCAGGATTGCGCACTTGGGCACGAGTAGGGAAGTGTTGGGATATCAAGTCGCCATAATAAAAAGTACTGATATTGCACTGGTGTCTTCCCGACCCTCCCCACTTCGCTTCTTCACAAGACATCATCATCCACCCCAGCGCTGCGCTCTTTCACCTATGTTTAATATCGTATTTCACAATGGGTTATCACCCAGCCAAACTGGCATTCTTAAGCATATCTCCACACACGCGCACGCGCACAAATTCCCACAATTTTCCTTGTGGTCATTAAAGGGCAAAAAGAAAAATAGCCTATTCTTTTAAAGCATTGTCAGATTTATCATATCTATGTATACTTAAGGCAACGCTACACTGAGTATTCGCCGAAAATGTTGAAAATTATGAAGTTTTCTTTTTGGGCATTTTTGGTAGCTTAGGGTCTGCAGTAATCAATGGCATGCTATTTTTATCATTTGCACCATTTCGGGCCATCACGTGACAATTTAAAGAGACATTTAACAACCGTTAAAAGTAACAATCATTGCTTTAAAGTTAGTTTTCTGAGAAACTTCTTTTCTAACATTTATCAGTATACAAAATGCATCACGTGTAAAATTGTTTTATTTAACTTGGTGAAACTTATAGGATAGCTCCATAGTATGTGAATAAGAAACTTCACATTCAACTTTTTTGTTAATTCTCATGTTTTGAAAAGTATATAGTGTAAAGAATAACAAATGTTGAGGGCTAACACATGGAAAATATTTGAGAACAAATGATGAAACAATATTCCAAAAAATAATTCATAAAATATTATGAAAAATAAATTGCTCTGTACTAGCCGAAATCAAAAACTCAACTTAAAAGCTCAGTTTTTTGACGCGTAGAACATTTTTAAGTTTTACAATAATTTCTCAAAAAATAATTAATAGTTAATTATTTGGTGAAGCAACATAAAAAGTAACCTGCAAGTTTAAAATCATAATGTATTTATGTGGCTAAGTTTTATTAATGACAGGTTTATGATTATAGAATTTGGAACTTTCTGTGTAGCCTTACCGTATTATATATATGCAGGTCAAATTAAAATACATGAAGCATACGAAGCTTACAACTGGCCATTGTTTAACTACTGTAACAAATCTGTTAGAATTTGGAAAGCTTTCTGTTCCTTACTGATTGGATCTCTATCAGTGAAACGTGTACGGTTTTAACATTAACGCTTGTTTATATTATGACGTGGTTGGTTCGTAGAATTAAAAGGCCGAGTTGCAGAAATTAAAAATCTCCTTTTTTCCGTAGAGATACACTGTTCAGTTCTCAGGTAACAACATTACATCACATAATAACACAATCTTCCAAGGTCGATGGCAATAACAAATCGTGACAACTGATTACATTAGTTCTCGTTACAACAAAACTCTTGTTACACAACTCCTCCTCTTTGCGAGCCGCCACGTCCTTAAATACCTAATTCGTAAATCTAGATGGTTCTTAAGTCAGCCAGAACCCGAACAATCTCTATCAGTTCAGAAATTTCCATTCCTTCTATCACATTCTAAAAGCGCAACTTAATCTATGTCGGCTAGTCCTCAGTTATCTTGCTTGCGGGCGTTTCTTTACAATAGCCGCGCTATCATTATCTGCTTAGCAAGGCTCATTATTCCATGAAACTTTATCCGCTGACTGTTTTCTCATTTGTGCCGAAACTTTTATGCTTTTCTTTAATTTACGTCCTCCAACGTTAAATCATATCGGACGATGAATGGAATAGGTGAAATGATGCTCAAATGAGCCCAGGATCCATGGAGCTTAGAGTTACCCGACATTTGTCTTTCAGGATAAGGGAAAAACCCTGAGAAAACCTTATCCAAGTAACTCACCCCGACCGAGATTCGAACTTGGGTCCCCTTGAACGTGAGGAAGACATGCTACCACCACGCTACCGAGGCGGGCTTTTATGCCTGTTGCCGTGACAATATTATATACGTACATTCTCACATTTAATAATATATAACTACAACCACAGGGTACTGTATCCAATGTACCTAGCTCAGCCGTCTTTATGAACGGAAGACATAAAATACCCGTAAAACACAAATGAAAATCTACCATAGACTCACATATCCTTGTTAAAGGTAATCCTGCTCCTTATTTGTATATAATAAAGTTTTCAGTGTAGCTAGAAGAAAATGTCAATATGAAGCAAGGTAAAGAAAACGCCATGTTATCAGGAAATATTAATAAACGCTGAAAATCAAAGTATGCGACTGATAATCCATAACATACATAACTGACGTATCAAAATAGCTGCCACCGTCATACGGTACAATAGGCCTCTAGTTCCTTAGCTCCTTGTTTTATTTCCGCTAACTTCCTTGTGGCTACGCCCCTTCGCTTTTAGTGCTGGCAACACCATCTCCGCTTTGTCACGTCGGATGAAATCGCCGAACATTATCGATGATGGCGAGGAACCGCCTTTACGAGCACAGAAGAAAATGTTATCTCACATTTGCACCGCAGGAGCCAAGTGCCATCTAACGAACTGTTCTCCTACTATCTCTTGTCTTACTTACAACGAGAGAATGTCAGAATACAGAACGGTTAACTTTGTGAAATCAATTCCCGAGCCATATGCTAGAAACGTATTACTTTTTGTTTTGTTAGTGTGAGTAGTTCAGTAGTAGGGTATTAGAGAGTGTTCCAGCGCAGACCCAAATGAGCAAGATGGCGGCCATGCGCAATCTGTATGTTTAGTGGATTTAGACAGTGTTTAGGTAGGCAGTCAGTCCTCTTAATTTGCTGTAAATTATACTACTGTGTCCTGAGGTATGATCAGAGTTTGTCTTCGGCTATGATCTGGGGCTCTATGGTTAAGGGTTGCAGGTTTTAACAGGTAGGACTGCTGGTATGGGAAATTAATAGCTATAGGATTTAATGGTTAGCTCCTGTGGCATGATCTTAGGCTCTAGGGTTAAGAGTTTCACAGGTGATGTCTGTTGGTCTGGAGGTGAAGTCTGTTGGTCTGGATGGTTTAGAACTGTAGGATTTAGAGACTAGGTCCTGAGGTATGATCTGGGACTCTAGGGTTAAGGGCTGCAGGATTTCTTGGGTAAAGTCTGTTGGTCTGGAGCTTGAAAGCTGTGCGATTTAGAGGTCAGGACTGAAGGTATGATCTGGTGCTCCAGGGTTAAGGGCTGCAGGGTTTCTTAGGTAAAATCTGTTGGTCTGGAGCTTGAAAGCTGTGGGATTTAGAGGTTAGGTCTCGAGGTATGATCTGGGGCTCTAGGGTTAAGGGTTGCAGGTTTTAACAGGTAGGGTTGCTGGTATGGGAGGTTAATACCTATAGGATTTAATGTGGCATGAGCTCTAGGTATAAGGGTTGTAGGGTTCATAGCTAAATGTTGTTGGTCTAGATCTCTCGGTCTAGAGTTTAAGGCTGTAGGATCTGGAGGTTACGTATGGTCTGCGGGCTCTAGGGTGGAGTTGTAACCTTCATAGCTAAAGGTTGCAGGTCATGAGGTTAAGAGCTGTAGGATCTGGAGGTTAGGTATTGAGGTACGATCTCGGAGCTCTAGGATTAAGAGCTATAGGTTTCATAGCTACAAGTTTGCCAGCTAGAGATATCTTCGTTACTGTTAGAAGTATATTTGCAATGGTCTATGCGCATAGTTTTTCATACGTTTTTCATGCAGATTGATGTCTTCATACTCTTGCGCCTTTTTTCAAGCTTTTACTCCCTCTGCATCGTCCTGTAATAAGTCGTAACGCTAAACCAATGTTCTAATGCTATTTTCAAGCTTTTATCAGATATTATGAGGTTTATGCGAGTTTCAAGGATTTTTAGACCAAGTTCAGTTACTTAAATCATTTTATAACTAATTAAAAGGTTTTTTCAATGGAATTTCAGATTAAGAGATAGTTACTTTTTCAATTTACCTATTTTTAACATTAACTAAAGTGCGTTCAGTTAGCTTATGTGGTGAGGCAGACGTCCCTCGTATTTTTCTCTGGACTTGGGACCAGCGTCAGAATTTGTTTTCTGAACGGTAGACTTAACGCCCTCCTCTGCTCTTATTATTCAGCTCTTTTCGTGCTTAGATGTCAGCTACGTTCCAGTGTTTGTTGTTTCTCGGAATGAAAATTGTTTTTTTCTGCTCTAGGGTTCCTTCTTTTATTCGCCATTCAAAATATGGTAATGTCCTTGGGCATATGTGGATACTCCATCATCTGCAATTACTCTCTTGTCATCATGTGGAGATAGGGATATTTTGTTCACTTCCACTGACGCAACATTATGTTGATGGGACATAATTATGTTAATTGGCGTTCTTATGATTTCTCTGCTTTTAAGACAGCCCACATAGCTCTCAAAGGTGATGTACTGTTTAATGGCACTTAGTTGTATGCCTTTTATCTTCTTGATTATGCCTCCATCGATGTCGAGTGCATACAACTTCGGTCTCAGTCCAACAAAACGACGAATGATTTTTCCATTGGCTTCATTTTTAAATTTTCCCAACACTTTCTTGTTTTTTGTAGAATGGCATATATGGTCGCTAGGATAATCAGCAGTATCCAGATGTTCCAGAAAACGTAACTTATTATGGTATATATCTCCGGTAGTCACACGATGGATGAAAGAGTCAGTATCCATGTACCTGTGCTTCAGATTTTCAAGCCCGTAATACGGCATTAGCACATCATAATGATACCAATACATCAAGGTCTTCGAGATATCCAGCACACACATCCCAATGTATATAGGCTTGTTGAAGACTATCTCCCGTGACGCTATGTGTACTGCAGCCAGATTAGGTCCATATATAGTTCTATCAATAAATGTAGGCTTAGCAACCAGTTTTTCCAATGTCATCCAATCGGTGACAAGTCGTATATTCAGTCGGTTTCTGATGTTTTCCATAGTTCTACCAAACATGGCATTGTTAAAAAGTTTGTAAAGATCCTTCTCGAAATCATTTCTCGATCCTTGTCGTAGCCGGTTATTGAATTCCACATAAGGCTTTAACCAACATGACTGTTGAAATTGTAGCATCCGATGGATTTTAGTCAGTTGTAACCCATGACTAAGGGCCTGTTCAAGGTCATGTAATGCACCACATACCTAGTTCGTGATCCAAGGTGAGGCATTAGTCTCCTTGTAGAAGAACCCGTGGGCTTGATGCACTCAGGTAGGAACGGTAAATGCAGCTATGGAGTTCTGTAGGACATTGAAGGTCCACTTCTAAAATGTATCCGAGCGGGTCATCTTCTCGTAGTATATCTAGGTGGATATCTTCAGGAGAAACCCACTTAAAACCCCCGTAAGCAAGGGCCTTCCCCATCGCCCACGCATATTGATTATTTGGATCCTCGTACGTTATATATTGTGAGGGCTTACTTGAGTCATACTGCTTCATGTAGTGATTGTTCGCTTCAGCATCCCGATGAGAAACTTGGCATAATCCTCCTCTTATACCTGCTTCAACCATGAGTAGCTGGTCATAATCCTGTAGTAATTCCAGTTCAATTCCTGTGTACAACAGCATTGCATCCCACGTAAGTCCGGATGATGTATAATAATGTGCAGGATCAACTTTATGGGTTTTCAGAGTCTGCTCTCTGAATGTCTCAAACACATCTGCTAGTAGAAGGACATCCGAAGTTAAGTAGAGGTCACTGTAGTCGCCTAGTGTTCTGATGTTGAAGTGACTCCATACGGTTTTTGCATGCTGTTACTCTGCATCACTAATTTCTTCTTTGTTTAACTTACTGTAGAATGCTTCTCTCGGAGGAAGTTCTGTTTCACTCAAAACATCCCATGATGTAACGTAATCATAGGGAAAAACACCTTTACGCGTCATCAATTCGATCTTCTCTGCTCCAAAGTACTTCTGGGTTTCAGGATATGATGTTAGATTTTTTGCTAGTTTATCCAAGGTGGTGCTAAGAAAGCGATAGGTAACCACAAAGCGGAGTGTAATGTCACCAACATACTTGGAAAATGATATATAACTTTCCTCTGAGCTAGAAATAACTTCTACTCTCTCGCTAGTACATCGTAACTCCTTAAAAATGAAATGGGAGTCATATCCACACAGGTTATGCATGAAGACAGGAATATAATTAGGTGTTTTACAGGCTAGATTACACTTATTATGTAGACTTCCTCGGTATTCAGCGGTTATATGGTCATGATCTCGTACCTTCCAGTTCTCTCCGCTAAATTCTTTACCACATAAGTAACATTCTGTAGAGCATTCGAAAGATTTTTGCTGCTCACATGTTAGTGTTAATGGAGCATCAGTTTTGTATATACTATTAATCTTCTTTGCAAGAGAAGTTAAATACTCCATAAACTTCGCAGCTGCATCATAACCGCGATATACGTAGGGTTCAGTAGGAAGATTGGTCTGTAGGCCTTCCATCGAGGCCGACGGTTTGACATATTCACAGAAACTCATAGGGATATGATTCTGATATGGAACTGTATAAGACGTTTCGGGATTAGAAGAACAGCTGTGATAAGGGGTAAGAATGCTTTCAAAGTCGGCATAGAGGACATAAGGCAATTTCAACATCCTTTCAATGTTCTTGAAACTAACGATGGATTTCTCCAAAGTCGGCATAACAATCCTGGAAACTCCGTGCTGATTACATATTTTTCTATACTCATTCAACTTCTCAGTTCCACCTCCCCCATGCTGGTCGTCAAAGTGCGTAAAACAGCACTTACAGATGTAGATCTTTCCCTGACGTCTAGTTTTTTGCTGATGAATAAGTTTCTCAAAATGCTTTATATAGACGTAATGCTGGCGTCCAGCATCGACGCTTAATAGAAGCAGGTCGCGATGCTCAGTCAGTTCTTCATTGACAACTTTCGTAGGAAACACTTGATTCGTTTCATCCAAACCGAAAACATTTATGGATATGTTATTTTTTCGTTTAAATTTCGGGATGTCACTCCATCTCATAGGAAATGAGACGCAGCTAAAGTCATATCTTTCTTGAAGATCTTTATACTTTCTAACACGTTGAGGATCCTTGTGAATGAACTTAGCAAGTACGGCGTACATAAAACATTTCTCATCCTCATAGTTGTGCGGATTTATACAGGCTCCTTTAGCTCCAACAATAGCCGGTAGAGGGATGTAACTGCTCCCTTTTAGCCCATTATTCTTGTTGATCCTAACACGCACACCATCAAGAGCTAATAAAGCCCAGCTGCTTCCTTTAAGTTGACTTTCCTCCATTTCAGTACATAGTTTCTTGAATTTACTTTCCAATATGGCTTCCACGTCACTTTCTAAAAATATTGCTTGATTTGGTGTTCTAAAGGCTTTATCAGTACCAGTGGGTCTAGAGAAGTGAAATAACCTTTATATGATTATGCTTCTCATTGTTAATCATTTGCTGACAATGTGTAGCTCAAGGGTCCCTGGTTCGAGTCCTGTATCTGTTAATCTGAATATCTCTGTAATCCATGGGCCTAGAGCGGTGACATCAAATTTATATGGTGGTACCTAGCGTAGTTAATCATATCCTATCACTGTTTAGCTGAGAAGGTCCTTGGTTCAGTTCCCAACGTCCATTGAATTATGTAATTGTGTTCTATTTCTTATCTATTGCACTTAGAACAGCGGGGGAAAGCGCAGGTTTTTTTCATTCAACATATGCTGTGAATGATTTATGATTCCGTATCCTAGAGATCCGTGGTTCGATTACCGCTTCTGTCGCAATAATTGAAAATTAAATAACTCTCGAACTAATAATGTTAGCGCAATGAAATAGCGTATACGTATATACTTTAGGTCTGTATTGTAGTTGAAATGGTAATTTACGCCTTAGCATCAGGGTTCAAATCTCAGTGGGATAATTTAAATAGCTTTGAATATAAATGATTTTAGGCGTGTTGACAAGCTCACTCCATAAGATCATACAACATAACTTGTCTCATGTTGAGAAGAGATGTTTACCTTAACCGATTTACACAGACTTTCAAATCAAAATACTTAATCACAAGGTTTAATATATAGACATGAGAATCAGACATAACAAGATTGACGTAATAATTTAACTTAAGAAAAGAGAACGGATGTCTGTAGCAACAAACATAAATAGGTTAAAATATATCAAAAGGGTTCAAGAAGGTTTGTTTGAGGATGAAGTGAAGGATTCTAAGGGTGCCCCATAGATGAGTTAAACGGTGTAATAGATCAACTTGAGAAAAATCGAACTGTTATGTTAAGAGATGGATCAAAAGGCTCCAAGAAGGTATCATTGAAGATGAAGAGATGCCTAAGGGTGGTGATGGGAGCCTCCTAATGTAACTTTAAAACTAAAAGGCATAGCTTAGTCATGTTTATACTCGTTTGAATTGTCTAAATTTTATCTTCAAATCTAGTTATTTATAGCCTTTTTTAATTTTAATTTGTCTAATTTTTTCTCTCATGTGATTTGTATACTAGAAAAAGAATAATCGTAAACTGCAAACGATGAATAGAGTTTTCTTTAAGGTTTTCTCCGATAGTAGAACCGTCTTCGAACCCTGGTGGTGGCACGTTAATAGTGTTTTCTGTTAGGTTTTCCCTGATAGTAGCGCCCCTTTCGAACTACAAAAGTGGTGGTGTGATGAAGTTTTCCTTTAGGTTTTCTCCGATAGGAGCGCCACCTTCGAATCCCGTTGGTGGAGGAGATGATGAAGCTTTCTATTAGGTCTGCGCTAAGTGTATAAAGAGAGCTTGATCGATCTTAGATTGTAATTACGCTAGTGTGTTTATAGCGTAGCGGATCAGCCTCTACAGTGATATTCATCATCAGTAGCGCTGATAACTTATCAAAGTGAAGAAGAGAAGTGAAAAGGTGTATCAGACACTTACTTAGCAACATATTCCCGAGAATTAGCCTGCACACAACAAAAAAACTACAGCAATGGAAGCTCTATTAGACACCGCTATTCCAGAATTTAAGTGTGGTAAATGCGATAAGAGTTTCCTGAAAAACTACAATAAAAAGAGACATGAGCTGCTATGTGGCCAGTTTTACGAATGTAAACATTGTGGTAATGTTTATGATACTGAGAATCGCAGAGATACTCATCAAGAACAATGCGAGAGAATAACTGCTGCTAAGAAACTCAAGATCGAGCCTACCAAACATAAACTGCTGTTAATGGTTCCTGATGAAGACGATGTCGTAGAGTATGAAGCAGCATTCCAGGATCGACTGAAATCATATTTCATCCAGTGCTCTACATGCCAAGACCTGAATACATATCTCCAGGAATCAAAACAGCGGATAATTCAAGCCGTTCAGAAGCAACTGAGGATGCATAAAAGTGTGAATATTAATCTCATGGCTGAATGTAAATTTGTGAATGCCGTTGGTGATACTACTGATAAAGCCTTTAAAACACCAAATCAAGCAATATTTTTAGAAAGTGACTTGGACGCCGTATTGGAAAGTAAATTCAAGAAACTATGTACTGAAATGGAGGAAAGTCAACTTAAAGGAAGCAGCTGGGCTTTATTAGCTGTTGATTTTTGTGCGTGTTAGGATCAACAAGAATAATGGGCTAAAAGGGAGCAGTTACATCCCTCTACCGGCTATTGTTGTAGCTAAAGGAGCCTGTATAAATCCGCAGAACTATGAGGATGAGAAATGTTTTATGTACGCCGTACTTGCCAAGTTCATTCACAAGGATCCTCAACGTGTTAGCAACTATAAGGACCTTCAAGAAAGATATGACTTTAGCTGCGTCTCATTTCCTATGAGCTCGAGTGATATCCCGAAATTTGAACGAAAAAATAACATATGCATAAATGTTTTCGGTTTGGACGAAAAGAATCAAATGTTTCCTATGAAAGTTGTCAATGAAGAACTGACTGAGCATCGCGACCTGCTTATATTAAGCGACGATACTGGACGCCAGCATTACGTCTATATAAAGCATTTTGAGAAACTTATTCATCAGAAAAAATTAGACGTCACGGAAAGATCTACATCTGTAAGCGCTGTTTTACGCACTTTGATGATCAGCATGGGGGAGGTGGAGCTGAGAAGTTGAATGAGCATATAAAAATATGTAATCAGCATGGAGTTGCCAGGATTGTTATGCTGACAGTGGAGAAATCCATCGTTAGTTTCAAGAACATTGAAAGGATGCTGAAATTGCCTTATGTCCTCTATGCCGACTTTGAAAGCATTCTTACCCCTTATCACAGCTGTTCTTCTAATCCCGAAACGTCTTATACAGTTCCATATCAGAATCATATCCCTATGAGTTTCTGTGTATATGTCAAAACTTCGGCCTCGATGGAAGGCTTACAGACCAATCTTCCTACTGAACCCTACGTATATCGCGGTTATGATGCAGCTGCGAAGTTTATGGAGTATTTAACTTCTCTTGCAAAGAAGATTAATAGTATATACAAAACTGATGCTCCATTAACACTAACATGTGAGCAGCAAAAATATTTCGAATGCTCTACAGAATGTTACTTATGTGGTAAAGAATTTAGCGGAGAGAACTGGAAGGTACGAGATCATGACCATATAACCGGTGAATACCGAGGAAGTCTACATAATAAGTGTAATCTAGCCTGTAAAACACCTAATTATATTCCTGTCTTCATGCATAACCTGAGTGGATATGACTACCATTTCATTTTTAAGGAGTTAGGATGTACTAGCGAGAGAGTAGAAGTTATTCCTAGCTCAGAGCAAAGTTATATATCATTTTCCAAGTATGTTAGTGATATTAAACTCCGCTTTGTGGATACCTATCGCTTTCTTAGTACCAGCTTGGATAAACTAGCAAAAAATCTAACATCATATCCTGAAACCCAGAAGTAATTTGGAGCAGAGAAGATCGAATTGATGACGCGTAAAGGTGTGTTTCCCTATGATTACGTTACATCATGGGATATTTTGAGTGAAACAGAACTTCCTCCGAGAGAAGCATTCTACAGTAAGTTAAACAAAGAAGAAATTAGTGATGCAGAGTATCAGCATGCAAAAACTGTATGGAGCCACTTCAACATCAGAGCACTAGGCGACTACAGTGACCTCTACTTAACTTCGGATGTCCTTCTACTAGCAGATATGTTTGAGACATTCAGAGAGCAGACTCTGAAAACCCATAAAGTTGATCCTGCACATTATTATACATCATCCGGACTTCCGTGGGATGCAATGCTGTTGTACACAGGAATTGAACTGGAATTACTACAGGATTATGACCAGCTACTCATGGTTGAAGCAGGTATAAGAGGAGGATTATGCCAAGTTTCTCATCGGGATGCTGAAGCGAACAATCACTACATGAAGCAGTATGACTCAAGTAAGCCCTCACAATATATAACGTACGAGAATTCAAATAATCAATATGCGTGGGCGATGGGGAAGGCCCTTGCTTACGGGGGTTTTAAGTGGGTTTCTCCTGAAGATATCAACCTAGATATACTACGAGAAGATGACCCGCTAGGATACATTTTAGAATTGAACCTTCAATATCCTACAGAACTCCATGAGCTGCACAATGAATTACCGTTCCTACCTGAGTGCATCAAGCCCCCGGGTTGTTCTACAAGGAAACTAATTCCTCACCTATCACGAACTAGGTATGTGGTGCATTACATGACCTTGAAGCAGGCCGTTAGTCATGGGTTACAACTGACTAAAATCCATCGGATGCTACAATTTCAACAGTCATGTTGGTTAAAGCCTTATGTGGAATTCAATAACCGGCTACGACAAGGATCGAGAAATGATTTCGAGAAGGATCTTTACAAACTTTTTAACAATGCCATGTTTGGTAAAACTATGGAAAACATCAGAAACCGACTGAATATACGACTTGTCACCGATTGGATGACATTGGAAAAACTGGTTGCTAAGCCTACATTTATTGATAGAACTATATATGGACCTAATCTGGCTGCAGTACACATAGCGTCACGTGAGATAGTCTTCAACAAGCCTATATACATTGGGATGTGTGTGCTGGATATCTCGAAGACCTTGATGTATTGGTGTCATTATGATGTGCTAATGCCGTATTACGGGCTTGAAAATCTGAAGCTCAGGTACATGGATACTGACTCTTTCATCCATCGTGTGACTACCGGATATATATACCATAATAAGTTACGTTTTCTGGAACATCTGGATACTGCTGATTATCCTAGCGACCATATATGCCATTCTACAAAAAACAAGAAAGTGTTGGGAAAATTTAAAGATGAAGCCAATGGAAAAATCATTCGTCGTTTTGTTGGAATGAGACCGAAGATGTATGCACCCGACATCGATGGAGGCATAATCAAGAAGATAAAAGGCATAAAACATAGTGCCATTAAACAGTACATCACCTTTGAGAGCTATGTGGACTGTCTTAAAAGCAGAGAAATCATAAGAACGCCAATGAACCTAATTATGTCCCATCAACATAATGTTGCGTCAGTGGAAGTGAACAAAATATCCCTATCTCCACATGATGACAAGAGAGTAATTGCAGATGATGGAGTATCCACATATGCCCAAGGACATTACCATATTTTGAACGGCGAATAAAAGAAGGAACCCTAGAGCAGAAAAAAACAATTTTCATTCCGAGAAACAACAAACACTGGAACGTAGCTGACATCTAAGCACGAAAAGAGCTGAATAATAAGAGCAGAGGAGGACGTTAAGTCTACCGTTCAGAAAACAAATTCTGACGCTGGTCCCAAGTCCAGAGAAAAAGACGAGGGACGTCTGCCTCACCACATAAGCTAACTGAACGCACTTTAGTTAATATTAAAAATAGGTAAATTGAAAAAGTAACTATCTCTTAATCTGAAATTTCCTTAAAAAAACTTTTATTTAGTTATAAAATGATTTAAGTAACTAAACTTGGTCTAAAAATCCTTGAAACGCGCATAAACCTCATAATATCTGAAAAAAGCTTGAAAATAGCATTCGAACATTGGTTTAGCGTTACGACTTATTACAGGACGATGCAGAGGGTGTAAAAGCTTGAAAAAAGGCACAAGAGTATGAAGACATCAATCTGCATGAAAAACGTATGAAAAACTATGCGCATAGGCTATTGCAAATATACCTCTAACAGTAACGAAGATATCTCTAGCTGGCAAACTTGTAGCTATGAAACCTATAGCTCTTAATCCTAGAGCTCCGAGATCGTACCTCAATACCTAACCTCCGGATCCTACAGCTTTTAACCTCATGATCTGCAGCCTCTAGCTATGAAGTTTACAACTCCAACCTAGAGCCCTCAGACCATACGTAACCTCCAGATCCTACACCATAAACTCTAGACCGAGAGATCTTACCTTGAATCCATACGACCTAACCACTAAACCTACAGCCTTTAACCTTCAGACCTGCGAGCTTAAGCTATGAGACCTACATCCTTTAAAACCCAGGCCCTAAGATCATGGCTCAAGATCTAACCATGTGACCAAAAGAGATGAGGAACATAACCAATATACATAGCCTTTCAGATCAAAAGACATAATCAAAAAGCCTAAGATATAAGCATAAGACCTCAAAACATAACAAAGTGGAATAGAGTTCCTGAAAGCATAGAGAAGGTACGAAAAACAAGAAACCTTAGCAACAAAAGAACCTCAAATTTTAGGAAAAGAGAAGCAGATACACAAAGGGTTAAATTTACTGTATAAAGATCTGTAATCAGCATATATACCTCTTGCAGTGACAAAGATAGCTATAACATGTATATACCTAAAAAATTTGCATCATACATATAAGTAGTTAGCATGAGACAAAATAGTTGAGTTTAAAAGATATGGGTTAGATAGAGGAGAAAAGAGACATGCTTAGGAGAGGTTAAGGAGGTAAAAATAGGTCAGCTTAAGAAAAGATAATGGATGTTAATACCAGAATCAACTAGGTTCAACAATGACCAAGAAGGTAAAAACCAGGTATATATTAGGTTAGATTAAAGTGGTAGAATAGAGGAACTTAAGGAAAGAGAACAATTAGGTTAACAGATGCAACAAAGGAAGCCGCTAACAAAACACAGCTAGATTACAATAATGATGAAAAAGGTAGAAATGAAGGAGTATATTAAGTTAGTTTATAATAGGATGACGTAGTAAAGCATAAATGTAGTACTTTCCCCAAGATTAACCGCCCTTAATCGCTGGACTAGCAAACTTAACTTCAAAATTATAATACCATACCTCAGCCTATAAAACATAGATAAAAGACCATACGGTCTTTATCCTCTAGACCAACAACATTTAGCTATGAACCCTACAACCCTTAACCCTAGAGCTCATGCCACATTAAATCCTATAGGCATTAACCTCCCATACCAGCAGCCCTACCTGTTAAAACCTGCAACCCTTAACCCTAGAGCCCCAGATCATACCTCAAGACCTAACCTCTAAATCCCACAGCTTTCAAGCTCCAGACCAACAGACTTTACCTAAGAAACCCTGCAGCCCTTAACCCTGGAGCACCAGATCATACCTTAAGTCCTGACCTCTAAATCGCACAGCTTTCAAGCTCCAGACCAACAGACTTTACCTAAGAAATCCTGCAGCCCTTAACCCTAGAGTCCCAGATCATACCTCAGGACCTAGTCTCTAAATCCTACAGCTCTAAACCATCCAGACCAACAGACTTCACCTCCAGACCAACAGACATCACCTGTGAAACTCTTAACCCTAGAGCCTAAGATCATGCCACAGGAGCTAACCATTAAATCATATAGCTATTAACCTCCCATACCAGCAGTCCTACCTGTTAAAACCTGCAACCCTTAACCCTAGAGCCTCAGATCATAGCTCAAGACAAGCTCTGATCATACCTCAGGACACAGCATTATAAGTTACGGCAAATTAAGAGGATTAACTGCCTACCTAAACACTGTCTAATCTTGCTCATTTGGGTCTGCGCTGGAACACTCTCTAATACCCTACTTTCAGTGACAGCCAGAAATATTATTTAAATTTGGTTAAATGTTTACTTTTTCTGCCGCTTAGATAGACAAGATACTGTAGCTTTTATCTCCAGCAAGCGCGCTCATGTGCAAGTGGGAGTCCTAAGCCAGAAGCAAAAAGTGGGATAAACACCAACTTTCTTACTTTATAGCGAAGACAAGCACTTACATATGTTAGCTAAAGGTTTACATTTGTCGACCCCAAGTAACCCCCAAAATAGCTTTAATCGTAATATTATCCCTACCAAATCCTATACTCATAAAGATTAATGAAAGCAAATGCCTTGTTCAATCAAGAATATTCGAAATGTCCTAAATCAGACTGCACTAACTGTGACATCAATCATGTGAACTGAAACCATGTAGTGAATATGTCAGGTAAGAAGTGCGTAAAGGACGTGTTTTGTGTTTTACCACCACTTAAGTACAAAGCACAACATACTCAACTAGGCCTTCACTTAAAATAGCTTAGCTCACATACCAGACATTTCTGAGTTGTCTAGCAGAGAAATGATAATAAGAATAGAATTAATGGCTTACGTCACGAAGAAGTCACTTGAATTATACTGCCTTAAATAAATGAATAAAAGGGTGAATGACTGAATGAGTAAATGACAGAATGGGTATGTGACTGAATGAGTGAATGACTGATACTGAATGACTGCAACTAAATAATATTTAGTAAAGAAATTTTGGGAAGAAACTTCCAGGACTGGGCTGCTGGTGCCTCCAAATCTGAGTCTCACATGTTACCGCGAATCCATCTTGATGTTTATTCTGCTAATGTAAGTTAAGTGCCTTCAATCCTATTTGAAAGGCATTCATTCGTCAGTGGAATTAATTTTAATTCAGCAGCTATAAGTGAATGATTCTACCAATAATGTACAAATCAAAGTTTTAGGTATCCCTGATCCTATCACTAACATGTGGCCACAAAATTCGTCGCTAATTTTTAATTCCCCAGTAAGTGGTTTCACAATTGAATATGCATCTTACAGACGTGTAATTTTATTCGATTTTATTGCGGTTGTTTTATGCGTGCCATATTTGAGGTCAGGAACACATCACTGCAACTTTAATTCCTTCATATTTGGACTACCTTTTCTTTCCTAAAACAGTTTAATGCTTATGAAATGATGCTCATCTTACTGGTGCGAAAAAATTACATTTTTCTGCACACTTATAACAAGTTTTATCTTCGAAATATATATTTATTTTCACAGACAGATAATTTGGCAGTGGGAGATGGATCAATTAGATTATATCTGTAAAACTAAGAAATGAAAGTAATTCTACCAGCAAGAATCATTGACCTTTTCATTTTACTTTACAATTTCATCCCTACTAACCAAATCATTTAAATATTTTCTTAAAAATTCTATAAGTTACAACAATTAACCTAATTGTTAGCTTTGATATAAGGAACTACAACATATGAGTTCCGCGTCTTGAACAAAGGTAAATCCTTCCTCTACGAGGGCTGTTCAATAAAGAATGATCACATTTTTTATTTGACAGCGTAACTTTACTGATCCTCATAATTTTGATGATTCTTCTCAAAATAGTCTCCCCTGAATGCAATGCACTTATCCCAGCGTTTCTGCCGGTCTTCAAAGACATACTGGAAACCATTTTTGAGAGATCTTTCAAAATTGCCTCCGCAGCCGTCACCACTGCTCCTGATGATGGATAATGCCTCCCACGAAGGCGTTTCTTCAATTTAGGGAATAGAAAAAAGTCACATGGGGCTAAATCCGGCCTATAGGAAGGGTGAGGGATGCACTTCACGTTGATTTTTGCAAGATATTCAGCAACAAGTTTGGCAATATGCGGCCGCGCATTATTGTGGTCCAGCATCCAGCCTGCTTCACGGAAATGTGTCCTTTTGCGCCTGCTGTAGACTTGCAATGTTTTCAGGACATCCCTGTAGTATTGTTCAGTTACTGGTGTGTGTTCAGGTACAACATACTGTTAAACAATTTCATGAATATCAAAGAATCAGATGACCATAGCGTTCCCAGCAGAAGCAACCACTTTTGGTCTTTTGGGAGTTGGTGATGAAGGAGATTTCCACACTGAGCTTTACTGCTTGCTCTCAGGATCAAAATAATGTAGTCAAGTTTCATCAGCAGTGATTAAGTTTAAAGGAAACTCCGGATCTTCCTTCTAACATCAACTTTAACTGCATATTACCTCCATTGCAGCGCTTTGCGATACTGAAAATATCTGGGCATACCTGGTTATCATAGGCGGGAACTACGAGTACCAACAATGAAACTACTACGGCGTATTTGTTCTACATTAAGCTAACAGTATATAATAAGTTTGAATTTTTGTGCGAAAAATTTAGACCGTTCATTCTTTAATGAACAGTCCTCGTACTATGAGCGTTTCTGCAATTCCATTTACAGACTACGTAGTACAGTGAGACAAAAAAAATGTAACGAAACACACGCCGACTAATTGAAATTTGTTGTTTAGTCTCTTTATAACTTTCAAAGCTTTTAATTATTGGCGACCACTGCGGCGGGTCAGCATTCATGTTGACTCGAATCCACATTATACTTTTCGCAGTTTACGGTCTTTCTATAAGTAAAAGAAATTTTAAATCTGATACGTTAAATTTATATGACTTTTAATGAACAGTCCTCGTACTATGAGCGTTTCTGCAATTCCATTTACAGACTACGTAGTACAGTGAGACAAAAAAAAATGTAACGAAACACACGCCGACTAATTGAAATTTGTTGTTTAGTCTCTTTATAACTTTCAAAGCTTTTAATTATTGGCGACCACTGCGGCGGGTCAGCATTCATGTTGACTCGAATCCACATTATACTTTTCGCAGTTTACGGTCTTTCTATAAGTAAAAGAAATTTTAAATCTGATACGTTAAATTTATATGACTTTTCCTGTTCACTATAATTTATTTGTGTATACCTGGTACAAAGAACTCTTAACTTTAATCTTTTTTAATTTACGGATGCTCTTCATCTCGGTTGTCAACGTACCATTCTATAGTGAGTGAGAAGACTACTTAATTTTGCTCAGGTGCCTTTTCATTAGGCTTGACTTTCTTTTACTTGCCATAAATTTACGACACGCAACCATCGATTTTACTGCCCTTTTTAAGGATTTTTACGCTTAAAAGAATTCGCCGTTCTCCACTGGGTTTGAGCCTGCGGTCTCGAGAACTTGTTATCCCTAGACCACGAAGGACACGTGAAAACCTAACTGGCGAAGCTTGGAAACGTACAGGTAAAATGTTCAGGGACTTTCAAAAATACAAATACATCTGAGAGACGTTAAATTAAAAACGATCGGGGATCGGTTTCGCACGCCACTGCTCAAGCGAAGGAAACCAGTATAACCAACCACAGCATTTCTATTCCCTCACCACCATTACATCTATTATGATACGCTTACGAATATCTCCCAAGAGGTGGGCGTAGAGGAAAATGGTAAGGAGTAGGGAAAGGAAGATCTTTCTTCTTATTTTAGATGGAAATGACTTTCAACTCCTGTTTTCTTAAAGGGCCTAAATCCTTTAAGAATCCGGTTTCCTTTTCATAGGAATGTTTTCTTACACGGAGCATCCGTTAAGTTGTAGATAGTGTGTTTTTGTAAACATGAATTTATGGTATACGAGTGAACAAGTTTTCTTGTAACCTCCAGGGTGCTTATACATATTTGGTGAGTCGATAAATGGTAGTCCAGAAGAGGTGAGCAAATACATATTACAGCTACGCGGTTTCAATTGGAGTTCTATCTTTCCAAAGTTCTGGAAACAGAATTCGATGAGCGTTGGTTGAACGTACTGCTGAAAAATTATCCAACTATCCAAGCACTCGAGATGTTTGTTCTAATTTTTCCGCAAAATACCGGCAGTGCACAGTAGAAGTATTGTATTCCTTAAATTCCACAAACAGATTCCACCGAAAATATGTCTTCTGAATTCCAGATATTCTAATGTATTATATTTACATAGCTTTCTCTACTCTATGCTATTTTTAGTATTTTTAAAAGCGTATGTTTCTGATTATTTCAGTTAAATAAAGATGAAATTTTATAGAAAAAGCTACATTATACATAGAGTAATAGACCGCGTTTCAAATGTCCCGCACATGTTCCGCTATAAGTAATTAGAAGAAGTTTATTGTCGCGGCAACGTGCATAAGAGTTTCGTTGCAAATAGATAACAGACGGCGGATAGTGTTTCACGGTAATAAAGAGCTTGCATAAGCAGTTAACGATAGCGCGGCTAGTGTACACAAAGAGCCGGCAAATAAAGATAGCTGAGGTAAGGGACTTGCCGGCATAGATTAAGTTACACTTGTGGAAAGTGATAGAATTTTCGGTTTCTTTATTCTTCTGGAAGAATCTCAAATTTATCAATGAGGTATTTAAGAATGCGACGACTCGCCAAGAGCCGGTCGCATACAGTCGTAAGTAGTAAACAGCTGAGCTGATGTGAACTGTTCGCTGTTTGTTATTGTCATTGTCCTTGGTAGACTGTGTGGTGTTACTGTGAGTGTATTTCTACGCAAATAAAGAACTTTTGGAATATCTGCAACTCGGACTTTTAATTCTACGAACCCACAAAGTCACATTATGTGCAATTAAAACACACATTTCTAATAGAAACTAACCATTTTTAATATCAGTAATGTTCAACTTGTAAAAAACTAGTTGCATTACCTGCTGTTATGAATACAATTTATATGTAGAAATTAACACAGCATAACAATATTTTTAAGTGAAAATGACAGAACTGTAAATTGAATGTGAATTGAGAATCGATGTATGTCTTAATTCCCTTGGACTCACTGCTTTTGTATGGCGAAGTGGTGACACCTCTATTTGCACAAGCCATATGGGGCCGTGGCAGGTACTATTTGGTACTGTTATGTGTTCTCGCACGTAACCCCCAGTGGAAGGCCTGCGTGCCTCTGTACATTTCTGATACGTGTCCAATGATACTAGACCTGAATTCACAGGGTAATGCTGCACTCTGTGTAGCTACAGTTCCATTAGGGCAAACACATTTAAACAGGCCTTTCGTTCCAGAAAACTTATTCATGAAGAATAATTGAAATTAACATTTTTGTTACTTTTCTACATATTCACTCACCTTTTCTATGTATTTGTTCCAACGGACAGGCAGTTTTTTAATGTCAGTTTTAAAGAAAGTAGGAAGACGTGCGGACGAAGTCTTTCACCTCATCATTGCTTGTGAAACGATGTCCTCCAAAAGTTTCTTTGAGTGCACCAAACATGAAGAAGTCACATAGTGAGAGGTCTGGGCTGTAGGGTGGATGTGAAAGGGCAGTCCAGTGCCTTTCGGCCAATTTTTGGTGTGCTGCAGTTGCGGTGTGTGGTCTGGCATTATCGTGCAGAATAAACACGTTTCTGATAGGGCTGCTGCGACCTTTTAAAGCAACCCGAACTTGACTGAGAAGGTCACAGTAGTAGGCAACATTAATGATCTGTCGTCGTTGTCCCTGTTGCTCGAGGAAATCAATGAGAAGGACACCTTTCGAGTCCCATAACACTGTGGCCAAATTTTCGTCCTTCATTAAACTCATGGCACCAATTTTTAACTCTGAACAATGAAAGGGTTGTTTCCCCAAAGTGTGGGAGTAACCGACGGCGATTTCAGCTGTACCGACACTTTCATTGACAAGAAATTTGATTATTACTCGTTGCGCAACAGCTGGTGTCACCTCTGTCTCAGACATCTCGGCAGTAACTGAGGGACAGAGCCAAACGAGTTCCCAAGGCCACTGTCCCCTTCCAGGGACCTCACTGCAAGCGCTGTAAAAGCCTCGAACCCATACGGCACAAGGGTAATAAACAAAGGCCTGTTAATATTTGATTACCACTCGTCCATATGGCTGCATTTCTCTTTAAAAATTTATTGTATAATTCTTATACCTAAAGTACACGGTAAAAGAATTGAAGTTTCCTTTGAGTTATATCATTAATATTTGAGAAGGCCTTGAAGTTTGGAAAGCACAAAAATATTACGAATGATAGCAAAAGTACCTTTCACAGCACCAGATGCACACAGTAGAAGAGTTCATTAAGAAACTAGCTTATGGCACTTATAAGAACACACAGAAACACCACAACCCTCTAATAACAAGCTTAGGAAACTACACAAGACATACATGCACCAGCACTATCTCTATTCGAGAGAACACTCACTGAGCATGACGACGACGTACAGAACTTTCTAGACTACCTGATCAGAAATGACTGACACAGACAGTTAGGCTGTTACTCCTAGCACTCCGATTACTAATCCTTTTCTTGTACTGAGTTTTCGAGAACACTGCCCCCCGCAGAGCCCTCCAAATCTTTGACAACATTCATGGTGTCCGAGTGAGTCCCAAAAGTGTCCTATCGGCGCAGTGACAGCGGGCGACTGCAGATTGAGTAGGACACTCCGACGACATAGCCAGGACAAGGAACACGACGATAGCGAACGGCCACGCCGGAACAGAGGACGACCAAACACATTGTTTGCAGTAAAATACTCCATACTAACAATTGACAAGCCTAGGAAACTAGGACATCAGTACAAGTAGGAAGAATAGTAACCATAATACCTTTAATTCATGACTAACAAGTCATCCAGTCCTGAGATCCAGATTCACTATATATTTACGCATTATTAACACTTGGTGGTGCCCGAGTCTTATGGTGACCACATAAAAGCAACGCTCACGCGCGCGCATGAAACGCATGCCAGCTTAGTAGCATCCATATAAAGTCTGTTTAGTTAACTCGTGTGCACGTCGGCTGACTCCTTTGACGAAACCTTATAATCGTTTTACAACACCGGCCATCCTTGTCCCAGACCGTTCTGCAAGGTCGACACCTTTCTCAATACGGCATGAGTATCGTACGACGTTTCGTCTAAATACATTATCTTATGTCCATAACTGCGAAACTTCCCTACTTTTGACAAATATATATCGCCAAGACACAATTCTACTGGTTTCCATAATAACACTCATTCAAAGTGCGGTATTTGAAACCGTGCTGCTTTAGGAGGCTGCGCAAAGTGCAGTGCCCATAAGGAAAATCACACATTTCTTGCAAGTGTGCAACCAATTTGTTTAAGGTGGGCGCTCTCCCCTTTGCATAAAATTTATAAACTTCTCGACGAATTAAAGCACATGTGAAATTATCTAATTTAGAGAAACGTTTACTTTTGTTTTCACACTTGATCGGCGTCTTTGTTATTCCTTTCGTCAAAATATTTCTTACTGTATTTCTGTCAATACCCAGAATTTATCATCAGGTTCATTGCACGGCGCCTTATCAAGATAATTTGTCAGCACATATTTATATGTGTTCAAAACAAGCGCTTGAATTTACTTAGAAAGAGTTCCCGTTATAACTTTGTTTTTCTCAGTCTCTTCCAGTAACATAACTCGGCCCAGCAACACCTTCCAATTTATTCACACTATTGTCACCATTTTGATGATTTTCACTTGACTAGAAGTTATCTACTACTTCATTTTCATTCACCACTGCATTTCCCTACCACGGTCTCCACATCGTGACACAACGAATTTCTGCACGTAATGAAACAGATCAACTGGAAGTTGGAACTTTGGCAACTGAGACTCCCTGTGGAGTAAACAGATGGCTGTCATTTCAAAGAAATCAGGGTTGCCATTGGTCCTCAACGACAGTGTTCCATTTCTGAAGCATGGAGATAGAATTATGACGGTCATTAGTGGGCGGGTGGGTAGTTTGCTTTGAGTCCGAACTGCATATCCGTTGACTAGACAGACTTTACTAACCGGGTTTTTATGCGGGACCCGACTAAGAAGCATGATGATAAATGCACGTATACAAATATAAGATGCATGAAGCTAACACGTGGAGGGGTTTTTAGTAGGTATGCCTGTTCCCCTCAGGGCACAAGGGCCCTCACACTGTGGCCATTGCACTTGGAACATCGCCTGTAACTGCGACCACTTAACCAGCTTCAATATAGCATTGTATTAATGGATATTGTCACGAACCCGATCGCGATAGCGCGGCTTGTAAACACAAAGAGCCTGGAGATAAGGAGTATGCCGGAACAAATAAAAGTAGCGCAGATAAATGACAGACGGATAATATATCACGGATGTAAAGGACTTGCCGGCCCAGATTAAGTTACGCTTCTGCAAGGTGATAGAATATTCGGTTCCTTATTATTCCGTAAATATCTAGAATTATGAATGAGATATATAAGAGTTTGTGACACGCTAGCGGACAGTTGTAAAACAGTCGCAGGTCGTTAGTAAACAGTGAACAGCTGTGAACAAATGCTGTGTAATGAGAGCTGATTGTTGTTGTCATCGACCTTGGTAGACTGTGTATATGTGATGTAATGTTGTTACGAGATAATTGAAGCGTGTATTTATACGGAAATAAAGAACATTTAGAATTTCGGCAAATTGGACTTTAAATTCTACGAAACCACAATGCCCCAATATGCACATATTGTATTCAGTAAATTGTATTAAACGCATCGCTACAATGGATATCCTTGATATGGAATTTCTATATTTAACATTAGGAAATAAAATGAATCAAGTATACTTTATTTGTGTTTTACATCCGTATTCTACCCTTTGTCTTAAGCTTAATCAATTACAACTTTCGATTAACTAAAGAATACAAAGGAAGGTTAGAGTAATAAAAATTAAAGTTATAATTTTATTTTTATTAATGGCTTTACCTAACGTTTAACTTATTTTTTGTTTATATGAAAAATGTAACTTAACCCCTTAGGTAAAATAGTGAAAAAGCTTATGCCTCTAAAAGCATGCCATAGTTTGAACTTATCCCAGCATTATGTTCTGACTTAAGTTAGCTTTATATTAGAGGTAAGCAAACTTTTTGCTAGAAATATACAAAACCTGCGTAGCCCATAATGTTGGGATAAAGTTAGTAGTTTTCACCACAAAAATCGGTCGTCGAAAGTGAAACACTGTTAATGGGCTGCGAAATCCATTCTTGTTCTTTTAGAATAAAACGTGAGTGTGATTAGTTTTAGTTTGCCGCTAGCTCTACTACCTAGCTCGTTTTCGATGAAACAAATTTGCCGGGTCACGTAACATCTCTACCGCCGCTGTGTTTCGTGGATACAAAGTGGTTTAATGATCTGGAGAGCTTAATCTGCTCACACGCCAGGCAACAGCTGCTGTTTGCTGACCCCTGAGGTAGTGTACACGTGGGCGCTCACTTAGAACACAATCACAGGAATGTGATGCTCCTGACGTTTTAACAAGCCAATCGTTGATGTTTCCATTCATTGCAGGCAACTCAAGAACGTTTAAACTAACTAAAATTGTAAGGCTACTGCTTTCAAAGGGCAATTTTGTAAGGCTCTTCAAAAGTTAGGACAATTCTAAATACCTCCGCTTGCTTAAAATGTAGCACGTTAGGAGAAGAGAAAATGTAATGTATATTATTCCTCTGTCATTTTCGAGCGAATTAAACTAAAATTTTAGTTCTTTAAAGTTACTTAATATTCATAAATGGTTTTCAATAATGCTTGCATACATCTAATTATGTAAAAAACTGAAGCTGCTGACAGTGAAGTAAACTAGGTATTAGGAATAACTAAACACTAGTATCACAACTTCACTACATTCTGACCAATTCAATTCAATTCAATTCACTTACGAGGGTTCAGTAGAAATACATGTTGTGAGTTCCCCTGAAAACAACAGGTATATTTTGTTAATGTTCGGTGTATATGTGGATGTGTGAATGCTTCTCCTTTGTGCAGTCAACCATTTTCGAGATATCCTTGCTCTATATTTGAATTACTCAATTCTTTTACTTATTCTTCTCAAAACGGTAGTTATTATTTGAACTTTTTTATCTCTGGGTAATGCAAAGATAAGGCATTTCAAAGCCATGTATCGTGTAGGGATCAGCTGGTTAAGGACTTGACTATTGCAGCTATAAATTATCATTCACGTGTAATCCGGTTTCGGAATATTCTTCTTCTCAAAATGGTTATAAGCATTTATATGTGAAAATACCAAATAGCAATTTCATAAACAAAAAAATGTATAGCTTGTATTTTGTAGGAATTGTCCCTGAAGTTCTCTTCGTTCTGGGTGACTTCTGCATAACTGATACAACTTAAGAGATGCACAAAGTTTTACTACACAAAAATGTAGGTCTCCTTTAAAAAGTACACAATTTACTTCTATTTACTTCTATTTACTTTACGCTGTAACTCTACGACACACAAAATACCCTTAGTTTTATATCTGATGCAATGCTGTTTGTTGTACATTACTCCTCCCTAGGATCTACTCCTGACGTTTGTCTCATTGTTGTACCACAATACCTGGAGGTCAGTTTCATGTTGAGTAGTGTTATTGATAGCATTGCCTCTATAGTCTTTAATCAGGACCGTCCATAATAAACTGTACCCATGGTGCTGCCTGAGTCTCTAGTCAACATTAGTGCCACTAGAGCGCATGCAGTAGTGCAGTTAGTCCAAGGCATAATAGATAGCGCAGTATGTGAATTACCAGAGTGCGGGAATGAATGAGCGAAATATTCCAACGCCTTTTGGTCCTACATATCAGCTTATTTGAAATGGAAATAAAATATCAAGTTGCTTTATTGCATTTTCCAAAGGAGATGCAAAACGGAATTGTTACAGCAAAAAAAAAAAAAAAAAAAAAAAAACAATCCCTCCATGTGTTCGAACACGAGGCCCCCAACATAATTATAAATACCTCGAAGTTAACTTAAATGGTATGATGGAATTTTAAATTTCTCTTTGCTTCTTTACAACTAGATGGTTGTGATACGTGTGTACTGATTTTGAAGTTGGTAGTTCTGTTTAACAGATTACGAAAACTCACATTCTAATGCAAGTTCAAAGATTGGGCTTTAAGTAAAGCCATGACGTCGATACCAAAAAAAATGTAATATCAAGCAAATGTAGAACCAGTAAGCCGGGTCCATTGTACCGGCACCAGGTATATCAAACAAAAATAAAAAGCCTTAATAATATGATACAATTATTAATGGACACTTCTCATGTCATGACATTTAGACTAATGCGTATTATAGCAATAGTAAGCTGATTGAAACCAAACATTCATAAGTAATTCTCATTATCATAAAGAGCTGAACAGAAAAGTATCTGTTTATATTAATTTAGAGCCGATATGAAATTGTAGTAAACGGAGAAATTGTGTGACTCCTTACACAATAATTATTTTATGTTACTTATAACCTATTGAATAGTAAAAGGGTTAAGTACATATGTAATGCTATTATTATTATTAATCTAAAACATATTAAAGGTTAACTATTTCTTTTTTGAATTTGAATGTCTACGTGAACATAATTTATCTAAAATAAGTCCTTTCCTGACTTCTCTTTTTAAGGCCCATAAATGCCACTGACCAAAACAACTATGGCTGAATGTGGACAGATGTATGTGGTGAAGATAATAACTGAAGAACTCTCAGCTGTTTTTCAGAAAGGAAAGGCGTAATGGCGTGAGTAAGATTTGTGAGCGCCTTTAATTTCAGCTTATTTTCTAACTAGGTCAATAGGAGGACCGTTTGAACTAAGACAATTTTGTGCGCCCAGATTTAAATGCGACCAATTCTCGTAAGTTATTTCGCAGCGTGCTTTTATCTAATTTTTGATGAAGCTTCTTACGGATGAACCAAAATAACAGTTACAACTTAGTACCTTAATATGTATTTATTTTCATTTTTCCGGCGCTGAGTAGCACGCAAATACCTGCATAGCCTTCAGCAAACGATGGGACTATTATATGTTTCAAATGGGAAGAGTACGGAAGTCCAGTTAATCAGCTGCAGTATCACACTCAGCGTTGCCAGCTTGTTACCCAAGTCTTATATTTCCCACTCTCTCGCACTCTCATACAACATGCAGGTCTGCTTGGTGCAGAAATTATGATTTGCAATCTTTTACAATAATGCAGTTGCGAAAATCAAAACTGGAAAAAGCATTTTTGCAAATTATGCATATTCTAAATTACTATAACTATAATTATAGTTTATGAATTACCTGATTTTCTAATCCGATGGAACTGCCAGTGGCTCATCCCTATCGCTGTTAATGTCACTTCCGTTAAGAGACAATTCGCCATTGTTACTATTTTCACCGTCTGAGTGTTGCAAATTTATGATTATAGGTTCCGAAATCTTGTCACGTGCTATTTCTTTCTTAAAATCTGCGTGCCTCACGCAGTCTTGTTTTGTTACCTTGTCAATTTCTTCGTGAACAAGCCATTTAACGCCCCTTTTTATTTGAGCCCACACCAACTCAATTGGATTATATTGGCAGTGGTAAGGTTGGAGGTGTATTACCTCGTGCCCCGTTTCAATTGTAAGTTGTTCCAGCTGATACACTTTTCCGCGTTTTTAAATGGAAGTACCTACTCCTTGCAATAACTCATTTTAGTTCCTTTTTCCGAAAAAACTTTTGAAGAAAATTTACACCTTAAAATTATACTTTGAGCATGACTTCGCAATACCTACCTTTTTGACTCGCCACTAAATTCACCGCAAGAAACCATTGCACTATTTAACTCTTACTCTACTGTTGTGTAAAGAACAACGAATGGTATTGATCTGAACTCTCCAGAGTAACTAAACGCAGCTTGTCCGGCATTCATTCATAAACACAAACATACAGCATTCTACAGGCTAACAGGAAATGAAGTGCTTGTTCTTTCTCGAATTTAACACCTTGATTTATTCACAATAATTCTTTTAATCACGTAATGTCAGGAATTGAAATTTCAGTTCTGATTAATTAAGGGTATCTGTACATACACACCAAACACTTTAAACTCTCTAAAGTAAATCGAGATTATGAACTCTTCATAAACAAAGATATAATGCGAACAGAGAGGTTCTGCCACGGCAGCAGGAAATTTAATGTTTCCTTTCGCTCGAATTCGGTCATTCAAAGTATTTCTTTTATCACGTCATCTGAAATATTTACGTTTCATTTCTGACAAATATACGTACATGCATACATGCCAACCAATAATGCTAATAGTGCTTTATTTAACTGTATTAGAAAAACTGTTTGAGCTAAAACTATGGGGTTTTCATGGCTATGTTAGATAGATTACTCTCTACCTACCAATTGGATCAGTTACGGCAAAATCTGAATTTTTGTCTTAGCGCGAATAGTGTTTCATACAAATTGATTAGCTTGGCGCTACCCACACACCACTTAGCGGGAATGCAATACGACACCGCAGGTCACCTATTGGTTGCTCACCCAGTAGAGCTCAAGGACAAACACCTTCCCATTTGAAACACATAATAGTCGTACAACTCAGCTTGTTTATATAATTTAGATAGCGGTAAAAGTTAGAAGTGAAATCCTTATTTAATGGTATAACTGTAGTTCTCTTAATTTATATTATTACATCTACTTTTGTAATTTAGAAGAAAGCTGAAATGCTCCGGTATTACAGATCTATATGCAGTTTCTCGGTACATACACAGGAATCCATATGTCTACACGGAAAACTGTTCGTTAGATAGATATTTGAATCTATTTGTTTCAATTGATATTCCAAATGTTGATTTGCAGCATATGCTTACATTTTTCTATATCAAGCTATTAAGGCAGTCATTTAAATGGTCGAGCTTTAAAATCTGAATGATCGAAGCATCATAATTAATATTTGTAATTAATTATTTACTTTCATTTAACTATACATCCTGTGGTTTGGTAAAACAATCTGCAAATTATTCCAGCCTATTCTATGCCATGAGTATTCGTCTTTATTTTCGCGTAAGCTATAGTTACAAAACGCTGGAATTAAATTCACCAACACTTTTGTTTTGTTTCAAAGCAATTTACTTGAAAACTAGCACATAGAACATGAGTAAACAAATAAATGACTGTGGAAAACCTCAAATAGTTTCTCAGATAATATAATACAACTGTAATACGCTGTTTGTTATTGTCATCGACCTTGGAAAACTGGTTATATGTGATGTAATGTTGTTACCTGAGAATTGAACAGTGTATTCCTACGGAAATAAAGAACATTTAGAAATTCGGCAGGTTTGACTTTTAATTCTACGAACCCACAAAATCCCAACTAGATATGTACTGTGCATATGGGATTGTTAATATAAATAATAATAATAATAATAATAATAATAATAATAATAATAATAATAATAATAATAATAATAATAATAATAATAATAATAATAATAATAATAATAATAATAATAATAATAATAATAATAATAATAATAATAATAATAATAATAATAATAATAATAATAATAATAATAATAATAATAATAATAATAATAATAATAATAATAATAATAATAATAATAATAATAATAATAATAATAATAATAATAATAATAATAATAATAATAATAATAATAATAATAATAATAATAATAATAATAATAATAATAATAATAATAATAATAATAATAATAATAATAATAATAATAATAATAATAATAATAATAATAATAATAATAATAATAATAATAATAATAATAATAATAATAATAATAATAATAATAATAATAATAATAATAATAATAATAATAATAATAATAATAATAATAATAATAATAATAATAATAATAATAATAATAATAATAATAATAATAATAATAATAATAATAATAATAATAATAATAATAATAATAATAATAATAATAATAATAATAATAATAATAATAATAATAATAATAATAATAATAATAATAATAATAATAATAATAATAATAATAATAATAATAATAATAATAATAATAATAATAATAATAATAATAATAATAATAATAATAATAATAATAATAATAATAATAATAATAATAATAATAATAATAATAATAATAATAATAATAATAATAATAATAATAATAATAATAATAATAATAATAATAATAATAATAATAATAATAATAATAATAATAATAATAATAATAATAATAATAATAATAATAATAATAATAATAATAATAATAATAATAATAATAATAATAATAATAATAATAATAATAATAATAATAATAAAAAATAATAATAATAATAATAATAATAACAATAATAACAATAATAATAATAATAATAATAATAATAATAATAATAATAATAATAACAATAATAATAATAATAATAATAATAATAATAATAATAATAATAATAATAATAATAATAATAATAATAATAATAATAATAATAATAATAATAATAATAATAATAATAATAATAATAATAATAATAATAATAATAATAATAATAATAATAATAATAATAATAATAATAATAATAATAATAATAATAATAATAATAATAATAATAATAATAATAATAATAATAATAATAATAATAATAATAATAATAATAATAATAATAATAATAATAATAATAATAATAATAATAATAATAATAATAATAATAATAATAATAATAATAATAATAATAATAATAATAATAATAATAATAATAATAATAATAATAATAATAATAATAATAACAACAGGAAGGTATATAAATTCAGTAATATGCATCTGATCTGGGTACTTGTTAGGATGCAAGGTGCCTGAAGAAGACGAGAGCAGTAGATGTTATCGATCATAGGTTTTCCATAAAGATAAATAAAAGAGGGGGGAGGATGCGTGTGTTAAGAACCAGGATTGCGCACTTGGGCACGAGTAGGGAAGTGTTGGGATATCAAGTCGCCATAATAAAAAGTACTGATATTGCACTGGTGTCTTCCCAACCGTCCCCACTTCGCTTCTTCACAAGACATCATCCACCCCAGCGCTGCGCTCTTTCACCTATGTTTAATATCGTATTTCACAATGTGTTATCACCCAGCCAAACTGGCATTCTTAAGCATATCTCCACACACGCGCACGCGCACAAATTCCCACACTTTTCCTTGTGGTCATTAGAGGGCAAAAAGAAAAATAGCCTATTCTTTTACAGCATTGTTAGATTTATCATATATATATATATATGTATACTGAAGGCAACGCTACACTGAGTATTCGCCGAAAATGTTGAAAATTGTAAAATTTTCTTTTTGGGCACTTTTGGTAGCTTAGGATTTGTAGTAATCGATGGCATGCTATTTTTATCATTTGCACCATTTTGGGCCATCGCGTGACAATTTAAAGAGACATTTAACAAACGTTAAAAGTAACAATCATTGCTTTAAAGTTAGTTTTCTGAGAAACTTCTTTTCTAACATTTATCAGTATACAAAATGCATCACATGTCAAATTTTTTCATTTAACTGAGTGAAACTTATAGGATAGCTCCATAGTATGTAAATCAGAAACTTTACATTCCCCTTTTTTTGTTAATTCTCATGTTTTGAAAATTATATAGTGTTAAGGAATAACAAATGTTGAGGGCTAACACATGGAAAATATTTGAGAACAAATGCTGAAACAATATTCCAAAAAATAAGAATGTGGATCTTTTAAAATTGCTCTGTACTAGCCGAAAACAAAAACTCAACTTAAAAGCTCAAATTTTCTGACGCGTAGAACATTTTTAAGTTTTACAATATTTTCTCAAAAAAAAAATTAATAATTAAATATTTGGTGTAACAACATAAAAAGTTACCTGCAGGTTTAAAATCGTAAGGTATTTATGTGGCTATGTTTTCTTAATGACAGGTTTATGATTATAGAATTTGGAACTTTCTGTGTAGCCTTACCATAATATATATATATATATACTTAATGCATGTCAAATTAAAATACATGAAGCATACGAAGCTTACAACTGGCCATTGTTTAACTACTGTAACAAATCTGTTACATAGGAAAATATGGACCTTAAATTAAATATCTTTGCGAAGTCTTAATTGCACGTTTAACCATCATCGCCATCATCATCATCATCATCATCATCATCATCATCATCATCATCATCATCATCATCATCATTACATCACACTGTTAAAATGCCAGCATTATATTAAAATTTCTTTTAACTGAAACGCATTACTTTGCAAAAATTAATAAAATATCCAAATTAGAAAAATAGTAAAAAATGTGATTATGGAAATTATCTTCACAATTCATGTTTAGAAATTATGAAGTGAAGAATATTAAAATGTTAAGGACAGTCTTCTAATGCAAGTTTTTGGAAAAGAAAAAACAGATATGTCTATGAACAGGTGATTAAAGTTAAGTGCTCTGTGACTTAGAAAAGTTGAAAAGAACTGAAGACAAAATATTGTGTATAGAGAAGAAAAACAAAAGAGGCATAATTTAAAAAAGAAACGATTGTAAAACATGTTACACCGATTAATAATGTTTTTGAAACTTCGCTGTTTAGCTCTCGAGTAATTATAATATCTTACGTCTGATATATGAATATTTAAGGTTTAAAAATAACAATTCCCATGATAGTGATGAGAAGCGTAAATTTTAGTGGGTCGCTGAAATGATATTGAAAGCGATTGCCAAGTACGTGTAACCCAAAAGGGATCCTTAGACGATAAGGACAGCCGACAATCGATCTTACAAGCATTCTTGTAGGACTGTAAAGCATGAAGGAAGAGACACGAACTTTAGATTTACACGCTTTTTTATTTGCATGGTTCCCTCCAAGTTTCCCTTTACGTTGCTAAATTTGAAGCACCTCAACCGCCTGTGAAATATTAGTGTTAATCTGTGGTCTGCCAAATTCTGAAAATTCCTTGCCTTCTTAATTTTTCAGATCTGATCTATATGCATTACTGTATGGCCTGGGATAATTGATCATTGAGATTCTATGAGCGCCCTGAGCTAATGCTTTTCCTTTTTTATGATTCTTTTATTTGATTTCATCTTAGCGCAATTCTTTGCGAGTAAAACAAATGGATTTGGCAATTCGTTTCACGCTATGCGATAGATTTATGTGCTTTAAAAATTTAATGTTTAGCTTTTGTGTGCTTATATACTGTAACTCTCAGGTCAATAAAATGGGGTGTACAGTCAACATAAAAAGCATTTTCAACTTCTTTAATCGAGATACCCAAGCCAATAAAGAAAACACTCGACGAGGTGTTGAAGTCCGTAACGAATATCAGTATAACTGATAAGCATATTTCCTTCCAAATTACAGTTTCAAGTTTAATCACGCAGATAATTCCGGCTTAGAGTAAACCTGGGAATGTTTAACACCAAAATCTATATGATAAGGATTTCAACACACAAACTTAGAACTTTAGTTATACGTTTTTCATAATTAGCATAAAGCTAGAATGATCTCTTGCATGTTTTTCTAGTTTAAGATCTTTTTGAGATTGGCTTTAGATGTTGATCCCCACAGCTCTATGCCATATGTAATAATTGAATGAACGAAAGCGAAATGGACTATCTTGGCAGTTTCTGCTGATACAAATTTTGATATAATACGTACAAAAAGTACTGATGATAATTTCTCTTCAATTTTCTTAATATGTTCATTCTATGTTAGTTTACTGTGAACTGTTAAACTTAATACATCCACGTTATCGATAGGCAGAATCATATCATTGCCCAAATATATATGACGCCAAAAATGAGTGGTTTTAAAATTGAAAATTATTAATTCACTTTTTGCATTAACAGATAATTTAGAGTTATTAAAATATTGAGTTATACTATTTACAAATTCATTTGTGTTTCTAGGTTATTAAGGTCTATATTCTGAAATCCTATCGTCGTGTCATCAGCATAGAGATTTAAACTAACATCATTATCAATTACATTGGCAATGTCATTTATGTACAAAATAAACAGTAGTCGTCCCAAATGGAGCGCTGAGGAATAAAATGTTTCTACTATGTGGGATGTAAAAATTCCCTGGGTATTATATATTTCTGTGAACTGAGTTCTATTAGTCATACGCAATACCTCTAAATCCCAGGTGATATAGTTTATTAAGTGAAATTGTCTTATCAACACAATCAAACGCTTTTGTAAGATCCAACAGTACACCAGCAGTGTAACATCCATTTTCAACAGCATCGATTATATATTCAACGAAAGAAGTACCTGCCGATATTGTCGACTTTCCTTGAATGAAACCATTTTGCCAGGCTGGTAATAAGCGAAAGTGGTTTAAAAATTTAATAATACGCATATATCTTACTTTTCAACTATATTAGGTAAGGATGGTCATACTGAGATGGGTCTATAGTAGTCTACTTCGGTTCTGTTGCCCTTTTTAAATATAGGAACTATGCTGGCTATTCTAAAATCATTAGGAAATATCCCTTTTGATAAGACTGCATTGACATTATCAACTAGGGGATTAACAATAGCATTATTGCAAGGTTTTATTAATTTAATGGGGATTTTATCATATCCCGCAGTACTTGTTGGTTTGAGCTTGTTTATGACATTAAGTATTTCACAGGTGTTTGTTGGCTGCAGAAAATAGACTGACTGGTGTTATTACTAGTTGTATGGTGAGTCATGCCACTAGAAACTATATTTTTAGCTATGCTTGAGTCAGTAGATATAAAATGATCATTAGCCATTTTGCTTTGTTCTAATTCATCTTTCACTGGAACATCACTTAGTTTACCTTGTTTTTCACCAATGTGAAGGCCTGCATTCGTCATTGTAACCAATTCGCTGCAGAGTGGTTTCTATATAACTTCCTTATTTTGAGCCAAACAATTCCGAATAAGAATTGTCAGTTAATCCATCGAATAGAATTGCTCCACTAACTAAAAATGTTCGTTGGGATTCCATCTCCTCACATGATGTAAAAAAAGAAAAGAAAACCTAAATAGGTCAATATATACACTCGATATGAATACTTCTGATACTTAATGATGATTATGAAATGTTCAGTGTTTAATATTGCAAATTGTCTCACATCCGGACTCTTGCGTTATTCCAACAATCTGACGGTGAATGTTTATGATCATCATAGTACATAATTTTATTGTGATTCTAATGAAGTTTGACACCTGTACTTACTGCATTTGGCAGCAAAGACGGTAAAAATTAATAATACATGAACCTAAAATATCAGGAAAGCTAATATGGGAAGAAAACATTTAGGAAAAGTTTAGACTGTCTTCATTTGACAGTTATGAGGACTGAGAAGAACCTGGACAAAATCTGCCAGAGAAAACGAAATTTGAACTGCCAATTACAAGGTTTTTCATGAATAAATTTTTTAATTATTTTATCAATTCCAAAAATTGCCACCTGTGTTTGTAGTTGTTCTGCTTAAAATTGCATTTTAAAATGTAAAAAAGATTAACGCTGTGTTTTGAACAGTTTGTTCAATATAGCTCTATTAAAACTTGATTTTTGCTATTTTGGATTTTAAGGCACACGTAGTTCTCCTAAATAAACGAAAAACTACTAATCAAAGAGTTAGACAAACACTGATATTGTAAATTTAAAGAAAAGTAGCACAAATGGATTGAAAGGTGATAACTGAGGATGAGAATCTTTGGCCATTCTTTCTTTCTTTTTCTTTCCATCTATCTTCCTCTGATTATTGTTATAACCAGAATGCAACTAAGTGGAAAATAAAACAATTTTGAATAAGCCAGGATGCCAGCCGATTTTAATCATGAACTAATCTGAAGAGTATTATTCCTTTCCAACAAAATGTGCATTTCTGAGAAGTTTTAAAGTTTGCGCAAGCACTTGAGGCTGCCAAAACACCAGCCCGCCCATTGTGGCTGCAAGTATATTGGTCCTCGCCCATAAAAACACTAAGCCTTGTCCTATTTAAACTCGACCGCCACGTTTCTTTTTTTTGGGGGGGGGGGGAATTTTGTTTAAATATTTGAACGCTTTTGTCTGTTTGGCTCTACTGGACGCGTCCAGAGATTCTCTTCTGTTTAGCGGACAACTTTTGGTTTAATAAATATACGAGGCACACAAAACAGCGAAACCATGTTTTGTGCCGAAGCCCGCAGAGAAAGTTTTATGGTGACCCTCTGTAATAAAGCAGATTTGCTTATTTATTAGGGGATTAATTTACTTATTTACCCGGGAAGAGCATAGTGCGCAGTTGAATTTGTGCCATCTGTGGAGGTTGGAAAGCCACCAAACAACATTAAAAATACCCGTGTAAACTTATATGAACCACGCCAGTGAGTTACGTTTAAGAATGACTTTTAAAACGTATGTGCAACAAAGATATACATTTGGAATAGAAACTTATAGGTTTCAAAAAGCGATATTGCGCGCATAAGCGCAATATATATATATATATATATATATATATATATATATATATATATATATATATATATATACACACACACACACACTCCCATGTCTTCCTCCACTAACCGATTCACCAACTATTGTTACAAATGATTCTTCATCGAGATAAATGTTCAATATATGTATATTTGCACATTTTAGTGCACGTATGAGTTAAATGAAGCGTGATAAAGGAATATTTACACCTTTAAAAAGCGAATGACTATATGTTGGTTTAAAAATGTTCACAAGAAAACAACAAATAGGAGTAGCGACATAACTTTTCAAGCATATGTGGTATTTGAAACTTCGCAAATGATTACATACAAAGGGAACATTTTTATTGGACATAAATTGAGTCCTATAGCAATATCTATATATTCATATATCAATATTTCATGAATCTCTTAAAATTTACCAATCACACAAAGTTCATTGTGATGAGAAGTTCAAGAGATCTTCCCAGAAAATTCAAAATATTAACCGTCAGGAAAATACGATATAATGTTCAACAGTGTGAACAGTATAACTGAAAAACAAAAAATCGGTAGTAAATCACGCTGAATATATAAGTTCAGCATTTGCCAAGGAAGCGATATGAAGATTTTCACGAAAATTTCCCATTCAAAATGGATTTGGAAGTCAGCCCGCTAACCACCAGACCACAGAGGCCACTTATTTCAAATTTGTACACAATTTTATAGTTTATCGACCATATACTTATTATATAGAGAAAATAAAAAATGTAGTACAAGATTTCACCGGAAATGCAGGCTTTAATTCCCCCCTTTCATTAAAAACGGAATTTCATCTTAACGTTCCTTGTGTGTGTGTGTGTGTGTGTGTGTGTGTGTGTGTGTGTGTGTGTGTGCGCGCGCGTGACTCTTATGAACAGCATAAACGCGTCCCTTCACAAAACCAAATTTTTAAATACTAAATACAAATTCGGTTTTTACGAGAGCTGTTCAATAAAGAATGATCACAAAATTTTTTGACAACGTACCTTTACTCATCCTTATAATTTTGATGGTCCTTATTAAAGTAGTCTCCCTTGAATCCAATGCATTTGTCCCAGCGTTTCCGCCAGGCTTCAAAGACATTTTGGAAGCATTTTTGAGAGATCCTTCAAAATCGCTTTCGCAGCCTTCGCCACTGCTTCTGATGATGAATAATGCCTCCCACGAAGGCGTTTCTTCAACTTAGGGAATAGAAAAAAGCCACGTGGGGCTAAATCCGGACTATAGGGGTGGTGAGGGATGCACTTCACGTTGATCTTTGGAAGATATTCAGCAACAACATTGGCAATATGCGGCCGAGCATTATCGTGGTGCAGCATCCAGCTTGCTTCATGGAAATGTGGTCTTTTGCGCCTGATATGACCTTTCAATGTCTTCAGAACATCCCTGTAGTATTGTCCTGTTTCTGATGTGTGTGCAGGTACAACATGCTGGTCAACCATTCCATGAATATCAAAGAATGAGAGAACCATAACCTTCCCAGCAGAAGCGACCACTTTTGCTTTTTTGGGGGTTGGTGATGAAGGAAATTTTCACACTGAGCTTTGCTGTTTGCTCTCAGGATCAACATGATGTAGCCAAGTTTCATCAGCAGTGATTACGTTTGAAAGAAGCTCCGGATCTTCCTCTAACATCAACTTCAACTGCATGTTACCTCCATTGCAGCGGTAGGCGATACTGAACATGTCTGAACTTGCCTTGTTCTTACAGGCCGGAACCAGGAGTACCAACAATGTAACTACTACGGCATGTTTGTTTCACATCAAGCTAACAGAATATAATATGATTGAATTTTAGTGCGAAAAATTATGTCCGTAAAATAGTTATGATTATTCTTTATGAAACAGCCCATGTAGTTTCAGCTTATCCCAAAGGTGCAGCACCAAGGTTTTTAATTAAATCGCCACCTAAAGATACGCTTGACGTGGAACACTTCTCTAAATTTAAATTTCTCCAAAATTGCTCTAAATATTTTGGTCAAAATACATTTTTAAAATATTGACATGATAAATCAAATGTGTAACTTAGAGAAGATAAGTCAGCGCATTGCGGCCAAATTTGATGTCGAGATTTCATCGAAAGTAGGCGTTTTGAAGCAACATTTAATAAAAAGTGTAGTATTTATATGAAAAGGTCCCTGTATGTAACACCAGAATAAAAGGAGGAACTGTCAGGTAAATATGAAATTTGTATTAAGGTTGAACATCTTGCAAGGAAATAATACGAAAATCATCAAGAAAATCTCCCCATATAAAACTAATCCGTACCTGAAAGACTTTTCGCAATTTTGGATGATCAGAAGATTAGCCAGAAACACTTTGACAATTATTCCGCAAAATACATTTATATAAAAATTAAATATATGTATTTTTCTGAGAATTACCTTTAAAGCCCTCTTCACCCTGAAGTACTCGTGCATAATTGGTAAGCCTTATGAGACACAAAAACAGCTTACTACAACATAAAGCTTAGATCTTGCTAAAATAAAAAAATTACCTATTCAGTAGGTTAAAAATTCTCCAGATATTCTGTGATAATTGTTTGAATTTTGAAAATTTTATGCGTTTTTAACTATTAAGTCGCTACTCGGGCCTTTCTGCTCAAGCAAAGAACATGGTATTTCAAACAAGGAAATGTTATTACTCTGGCTGTTCATATTAATCCAGATAAAGGTTTACCATACACAGCTTCTATTGTAGTGTGTGAGTATACTTGTATAAACACTGCAAAGAAAGCTGTTTTCATTCATCGGAATGAAAATCAACTGCAGAAATCAATAGATATTATAAATAATATAGTACCAATGTGTAATTTTAAAATATCAGAAGAAAAAAACAAAATTATGGCTTTTAAAGGAAATTATACTTTAAGATCAAAAATTGTTTTAGGAAATAGGATTTTAGAACAAATATTGACTTTTAAATATTTAGGATGTAACATAGGTTTTAGAAACAATGCTGATATAGAAGAAAAAGTAAACATATTCCAAGCAATATGTGCGACAATCCAAAGGACATTTTAAAGCAGAGTGAGAAGGGATACAAAAATGAAAATGTATAAGATAATGGCTATTCCAACTTTACTATATGGAAGCGAAATCTGGGTGGCAACATCAAAGTATTTAAATAAAATACAGAATGAAGAAATTAAATGTTTAAGAAATGTTAAAGGTTGTACAATATTGGACAAAATAAGAAATGAGGATATTAGAAAGGAATAGATATCGAATCAAACCATGACAAAATATCAGAAAGAAGGCAACAATGGCATGAACATATATTAAGAATGGAGGATTGAAGATATCTAAATACAGCACGAAACTATAATCCAAAAGGAAGAAGAGACAGAGGACGACCCAGGAAACGCTGTAGAGATCTATGAAGCCGGAACGGGCGATATGCCCAAAACATGGAGTGAAGAAGAAGAAGAAGAAGAAGAAGAAGAAGAAGAAGAAGAAAGCTATAAATAGTTCAATGGATTAATAAATCAGGTAGAATATGCCCTGCATAATGTTTATGCATATACATTTTTATTATTTTATTAACTTCTTCTTCTTCTTCTTCTTCTTCTTCTTCTTCTTCTTCTTCTTCTTCTTCTTCTTCTTCTTCTTCTTCTTCTTCTTCTTCTTCTTCTTCTTCTTCTTCTTCTTCTTCTTCTTCTTCTTCTTCTTCTTCTTCTTCTTCTTCTTCTTCTTCTTCTTCTTCTTCTTCTTCTTCTTCTTCTTCTTCTTCTTCTTCTTCTTCTTCTTCTTCTTCTTCTTCTTCTTCTTCTTCTTCTTCTTCTTCTTCTTCTTCTTCTTCTTCTTCTTCTTCTTCTTCTTCTTCTTCTTCTTCTTCTTCTTCTTCTTCTTCTTCTTCTTCTTCTTCTTCTTCTTCTTCTTCTTCTTCTTCTTCTTCTTCTTCTTCTTCTTCTTCTTCTTCTTCTTCTTCTTCTTCTTCTTCTTCTTCTTCTTCTTCTTCTTCTTCTTCTTCTTCTTCTTCTTCTTCTTCTCTTCTTCTTCTTCTTCTTCTTCTTCTTCTTCTTCTTCTTCTTCTTCTTCTTCTTCTTCTTCTTCTTCTTCTTCTTCTTCTTCTTCTTCTTCTTCTTCTTCTTCTTCTTCTTCTTCTTCTTCTTCTTCTTCTTCTTCTTCTTCTTCTTCTTCTTCTTCTTCTTCTTCTTCTTCTTCTTCTTCTTCTTCTTCTTCTTCTTCTTCTTCTTCTTCTTCTTCTTCTTCTTCTTCTTCTTCTTCTTCTTCTTCTTCTTCTTCTTCTTCTTCTTCTTCTTCTTCTTCTTCTTCTTCTTCTTCTTCTTCTTCTTCTTCTTCTTCTTCTTCTTCTTCTTCTTCTTCTTCTTCTTCTTCTTCTTCTTCTTCTTCTACCTCACGGCTTTGTATTTTTTAAACCGTTCCGGCTCCAAATTGGTCTGCCTATATTTTCTTTGGACTTCTCTGGTTTCTTCTTCCTATAGGTTTATAGTTTAAGGCTATTTTTGGTATTCTGTTATTATTCACTCTCTGAACATGTTCTTTCCATTGATTTCTATTTCTTTCAATAGTATGGTTTATTTCTTCAACTTCTAATTCTGTCCTAACATCCTGACTACGTTTTTTCATCAATTTTGGTATATCCAGCTATTACTCTTATGAATTGTATTTCTGATGACTGTATTGTCGTACTATTTCTTTTTGTAAGTGTCCATGTTTCTGATTGATAGATCAGAGTTGGTATTGCCATTGTTTTGTATAGTTTTACTATAGTCCTTTCTTGCTTAATTTTTAATGTTTTCTTTTTATTGTGCCTGTTATATAGGTAAATTTATTTATTTTCTCTATTATATCAGCTTCCCCTTGGTACGAGGTATTATATCCTAAATACTTAAAGTGTGATTTCTGCTCAATTGTTATGTTATCTAACACTATTTTTGATCTTACTGGGTTATTTCCTTTAAATGCCATGGTTTTGGATTTATTTGCTGATATTTTCATTCCATATTCTGTAGCAATTTTATCTAGACTGTATAGCATTTTCTACAGGTCATCTTCATTTGTGGCCATTATTATTTGATCATCTGCATACAACATGGTTTTCAATTTAGCTGTTGATACATCAATGCCTCCATTGACTTTATTCGACCAAATCCTTACTCTTTCGTCAACATACAAATTAAAAAAATTCAGTTGATAAAGGACAACCTTGTCTTACGCCACCGTTAACTATTAGTGGTTCTCTTTTATTTATTTTTGTTGTTGTGTCAATGCACATAATTTTTATAACTTCAGTTAGTTGTAAGGGTATGCCTCTATTATTTAAAATTTTCCACAGTATCATTCGTGATACTTTGTCAAAAGCTTTATAATAGTCAATAAATAATAAGGGCGTCTCTACATTTTGTTCTCGTCGTTTTTCTATTATTTGTTTAAGAGTAAAAACATAGTCAATGGTGCTTCTTCCTTTCATAAAACCAGTTTGTTCTTCTAGGAGTATTGCATCTGTTATTTTGTTTAACCTAGTACTTATTATTTTGGCATATATTTTTTTAGGCAGCACACAATAAACTAATCCCTCTAACACTTCGCCTCAAAGTGCGTGGGATATAAGTTTGAATGGTACATACAATATCAAAATTTTTAAACCTCATTTGCTACGGTTTTACTAGAAACTAGGAATACAGCTGAGGACTACAGTTCCGGTGTATCTTTGCAGTGACATAAAGCAATATTGCGCCGAGCGAGAGAAGTTGTGAATTCAGTTTATTACTTTTGGAAGCATATGGTCAGCTCTAACTTTGTATTTACGTCCTCGTAAACAACACCTGCATCAAATTCAGAACATTAATGTCGTTTCCGTGGAATGTGTTCTCTTTGGGCGACTGTGCAAGTTTCACGTTGCCATTTTATGGTTCTTTGCCTTTCTGGAAGCATTTCAAAATACGTGTACCTACACATTTGGAACGGAACAACTCGCGCAGGTGCACAGTCTCCAAAGTTATGGTGTACGAAACATTACTGTCACTACTGTTTCTGTGAGAACTTGCACTAATACTAGCTTCGTGATTATATACCAACCGCACCCGCATAGAAAAGTAAAGAGGTCATTTCCTACCTGCTTACGTCGACAATCCAAGAATGAAATAACCTCTTTACTTTACATACCACTTTTGTATTGTAAGTAGAAGAAGTATAGAGCAAGTACTTTATTCCACCATAAGTATCGATATTGAAATCTCATGGGTTACCGTCGTTACATGGGAGACTATTCAGCTTTATTTTCTGTAAAGTGCCTCCAATGATTTTGATAAAAGGACTACATTTTGATTAAGATACTGTATATTAAATGAGGCGCTGAGAACCATAAGGGCCTAGCTTTGAGAAAAATAGATGTTTGTTAAAATCAAGAAGTTCCTATTACGAAGTACTACTTGCGAACGTGATGTAAAGAGCTATTATGTAGGCAACACTAGATAAAAATTGAATAGCGCAGAGCAACAAAATGATACATTGTGCTTTGGGCCCCTAAGTAACTGAATATCACGAAAACTGGCGAGAAAGCTTCTTATGACTGTTTCATTAAGAGAATGCAGCACCGAAATTGGCTAAAATTATGGGAAAAAATAATTCTTTTGTTTTTGACCTAATAAAATACTTTGAACCTTATAGTATCATAATATAACTAAATTTACGAGTTTCAAGCATTTAAACACCCTCACATGACAATTTAAATGCCAGTGTGCCCGTGCATGCCGGCCCTTGGATTCACAGAATTCTGTCATTTGAGTTCGATTGAATGTACTAAACTAATATATTTGAAATTAACGGTAACAGTTTCTGGTGGAACTTTGTGTGTTGGTATGATGGTTATTTCTTACAATATGTGGCACCATGGAAACAAAACACTGGCTGCAAACATCGAAAGCAAATAGTAATGTTTGTCTTTTGTTTTTGTGTGAGTTTCTAGCTTGGTCGTGATTTTCTTGTGTTTCTCGATAAACTGCATACTGTTTGTATATAATTAAAGAGTTTTAGTGTGCCATTTAACATTTATAAAGGTATTTATACATCAAAACTCTATATAACTGTTATATAGGTTGCAGGTAAAACATTCTTTGAAATAACTGACCTCCAGTTGACTGTGCACATAATTAGGATCATGAATAGGCTAAACGATACATGGGAAGAAACACCTAAACTTAACACAGTAATGGGAACATACTTGAGACCTTATGTAAGAAAACTAATGCCTGTGCACCACAGGCTGGCATCAGATGAAATCCTACGGAGATGTACATTGGGTAAGACACAAAATGCAAATGAAAGTTTACATAACATTATATGGCATAATTGCCCAAAGCAAATTATTTGTGTCAAAGAAGAGACTTCAGGTTGCTGTGACATCAACCAACAGTGAATAAAATTTTGGTCGTTCTTCCTCACTCAAGCTGCAGTCAGACATAATGGACACTGAGGTTTCGCCAGTATCTCTAAAAATTAGCCAAGAGAAGGACCATTTACGCTTACTTCATTCAGCAATATCTGCGAAGGTAACTTCTAAACCACCCAGGAGGAAACTGAAATTGAAGAAAACTGCTGCAGAAGAGAGAAGAAAGAGGCAAAAGGGTACAACTTATCTATCTGGAGGGTTTTAGTCTACTTCAAGGCATGCAGCTGAGAAGGAAAACGTTTTGGATTTTAAAATTTTATTAACTCAGTTATATATGTATCTATATTTTGTCATTCAAAATGTTTCACACGATGCAGTTTTGTTTCAATCCCTCTAAAATTTTCAACACATGTTCTTATAAAGCAAACAAGTTTTCTATCATATGAAGTTTTAAAATTCATTATATTTTTAAAGTTATTGATATTTAAGTCAGAGGTTTAACCATTTCTTGGCTTTGTTTGTTACCTCCATACCTAACTTTTTTCCTCTGTAACTAAAGGCAGTATAAGAAATTCATATGATATATCTTTTCTTCATAAACATCTGAATATTTTTAGAAATAGAAAAATTAGTATTTTGAAAAATTTTTACAAGTGGAGCGGTTTGAATTTTGCCCAAATTTTGAACTTCGCAAATTAATTACTCAAAAATTATTGAAGATATAAAAATGAAGTCTGTGTCCACTATGCATAAGAACTAAGTAGTATAGGACAATTATCTTGAGGTGGCAGCTGAGTAAAGATGCACACTAAATGAATTAGCCTATTACCGCACCTGTAAGGAGAGTGAGAATGATTTCTACATGTGGAAACATTGATGGTGTATGAATTAACTACTCCACATGTAGAACTGCTCCTTACACTGCTTCCAGGTGTGGTAATAGATTAATTCATTTAGTATACATCTTTACTCAGCTGCCACCTCAAGATAATTCGACTGTAAAGGTTTCAGCACGATTTGTTGAAAGTTGCTGGATTTGGGTTTTTCGGTGCTGCATCCCCTTAAATCAAAGAGGACCTAAGGCACATCTACAGTTAGTTGACCACAAGGTTGGCAAATGTCAGGAGCATGCACACATGCTAAAATCTCAAAATCGACCATGTTGTGCTTTAGACCCGTATGCTTCTAAGCGCCTCAAATGTTTTCTATGACAAATAAAATCTATGTTTTCAATTTTCTGGGAATAGCGTCTAAAGTACGATTTATTCAGTAGGAATACTGTTGAATCTTACACAACTGGTGAATGTTAAGCAGTAGACGAAAACGTACCACACAAACATATAGGTCCCTTTGAAACAGTTTTTGCTAAGTCTTTGTACCATACACCATTTCCGAGATATTCATTATAAATTCCCTGAACTCTCCAATGCTTTCTCGTTTTTAAAACGTTCTGTTTCGACAGTCAGATGCTTATCTCGACTGCACCGGAGTATATGCAATTCCCTTTCGACTTATTTTGTGGTAAAGATGTTTTCCATGAAAACGCTTATTAAAACAAAGCAAGCACTGTTTTATTCCAATTGGACTTTTTATTTTATTTTTGCGAGTATCTATCGTACAATCCTTAAACAGTTTATTGTCATATTCGCTTTATACCTTGAACAAAATCTGTAATGCACCAATTTCTGCAAAGCATTATAATTATCTGAAATGAAAAGAGTTAGGATGGAGAATACTTCGTGGAAATATTCTATATTCACTGATGAAGATAGAGGTTTTTGAAAGGCACGTAAGTGCAACACATTAGATTTCTCAAACGAACTATATACACTTTACTCTATTGGTTCGTACTAAACTATGTGTTCTAGTAAATTCAATCCATTTAGTTTCTCTGCCAGCCAGGCAAAGTTTCATTACTTAGATCTCATTCTTAAGTATGTACGTTCTCTGAAATGTCACATGAATGCAAAACTTCGCATATAAAATATCCTTACGTGCTTTTCTCTATACACTATTTTCTATTTTCATAACTCATCGACACCCTACCAACATACCTTATGTTGATAGACATCTCTACCTATGCTGACGTTGCCCGCCTCATTAGCGTAGATGGTAGCACGTCTGCCTTACGTTCAAGAGATCCCGAGTTCGAAACTCAGGATGAGCTACCTGGATAAGGTTTTTCCGGGGTTTTCCCTTATCCTGAAAGACGAATGTCGATGTTAATCCTATTTATTTATTGACAAAAGTTGGGTGCTATAATGAAGTCCAGTTTTTCCTTTGTGCTAACCAGAAATACAAAATGGTGCAACGCCCAGTCAGAATGACGTGATGTTCACAGGATATTTGCAGAAAATCCAGGATATGCACTTTATTATTCATGTAAGTGCCTTGAAAGTATGCTGTCAGAACAAAAATAATTAAATCAATTTTTAAAAAAATCAGAAAACAATGAAAAAATTCCCTCACTTTCTTCTCGGGCAGCCAGCCAGGTAAAAAGATGATTATATATCAACGGTTCGGGAGTGTACATCTCTCCCATCAGCAAGATAATTATAAAATGTTATAACCTCAAATTAATTACTGGATACAGCACAATTATAAAAAAAAGACAAAGCACTATCAAAATTCGTATTACTGAACAAAAGACTGTTTTCGGTAAATTTAATGCCAGGTCAGGAGATGGCGTGAGTAATGAAAATTATATCAAAGAAACGTAACGACTTAATTTGATTATCAAGCTATATTGATATTTAGTTCTTAATTCGAAGGATTTCCATTTTAAGGCCGGTCTCCAAGAGCAGCTGAACTGAAATCTAGCATCACGACTAAGCGTGCTCCTTTCAGAGGAAATCGCCAAAGTCTCCTTAATTCTCCGCTCCCAGTAACTGTTGCATTTAGCCAAGATGGTCGTCTCCCGAAAATTGTCTCTATAGTCGTTATCAAAACAATGCTCTGCCAGCCCAGACTTCTCAGGTTGCATTAAACGAATGCTCCGTTCATGTTCGATTATTCTAGTAGCGATGGTCCTTCCGGTTTGTCCTACATACGGTGTCCCAAATTCACAGGAAATGCGGTACACTCCCGGAACTTGGAAGTCCAGTTTATCTTTCACTGGTCTCAACAGATGTTTAAGCTTCGGAGGTGGCTTGTAGATGGTCCTGATGTATTTGGCAAAAATTCTGCTGATTCTGCCGGATAGATTGACGGTAAACGGGATGCACGCTGTATCTGACGCTTGCTGTATTACAAGTTTCCCTTTCCTAGCTTTGGTGATCGAGGCTTCAACGTCATATTCGGAGTAGCCGTTTTGACGGAAAGTAAGTCTCAGGTGCTGTAATTCTTGTTTTAAGTGTCTGGGATCTGAGATAGACAAAGCTCTGTGGGCTAGTGTATTGAGAACTCCCAGGCTGAGACTTATGATGGAAACCATGAGCGTTCAGATAGAGATCGGTGTGTGTAGGTTTGCGATATACAGTATACCCCAGTGTACCGTTGCTGTTTTTTGAAACAAGAATGTCCAGGAATGGAAGAGTTCCATCCTTCTCCACTTTAATGGTGAACTGCATTTGAGGTCGAAGGCTGTTGAAATGCGCAAGAAAGCTGTGTCTGATCCATGAGGGCAAAATACAAAAGTGTCGTCCACATATCTATAGAAATGAGATGGTTTAAGTGGAACTGTGGCAAGTATTTCATGTTGTAGGTGTTCCATATATAAATTAGTTATAGCTGGTGACAAAGGGGAGCCCATTGCTACTCCATCTACTTGTTCAAAGAAAGTACCACCAAAAAAGAAGAAAGTGGACGTCAGGGTATGTCGGAAGAGCTCTATGATATCAGCCGGAAGATGCTCTTTCAGAAGTTGGATGGCTTCTTTAAGTGGTACCCTTGTAAATAGAGAAACCACGTCGAAGCTGACAAGAAGATCAGAAGGGCCAATGGTAATGTTCCTAAGTGTATGTACAATCTGTGTGGAATTACTCACATGATGTGGGCAATCCTCCACTAGAAGTTGTAATAAATCAAAATAAAATAAAATAAATAAAAGAGGTTGTAATAAAATTTAATGAAACAATTCTCTTTGTAAACAGTATTTTAAGGTTGCGGACTTTTGAACATTTTAATCTCGTAGCTTTGGAAGATGGATAGCAAGTTTGGGGACATGAAATAAATGCTTTGCTTTATAGCATCAATTTTTTTTTATGTGGAATACCTTTTTAGCAGGATTTTATTCTAAGGAGGATAGCAAGTTTGGGGACATGAAATAAATGCTTTGCTTTATAGCATCAATTTTTTTTTATGTGGAATACCTTTTTAGCAGGATTTTATTCTAAGGACATAATTTTAGAAGTAGTATCAATAAGAAACTTAAATATATTTATATACTTTTTATATTTTTTTCTACAGGTTTAACTGTATGTTATTCATTCCGTTTATTTTATTATGTTTTATGAGGTGATTTTAATTTAGTCCCAATATTTAAATTAAGTGAGGAAAGATGAATAATAATTTATGGTATATTAGGTTTAATAGTTTTTGCTGTTTTTGGTGGAAGTATATTGAATTGAATAATTTTTTTAACTCCTTATTTTATTTGTCTACCTTTTTTATGAAAATAATACCAATTTTTTTAGATTATTAGGTTTATGATCAGGTAGAATTTTATTTAAATATAGATTAAATTATTATTTTAATTTATTTAAATATTATATAATTATTATTTTTTCAGGTTCTATATGATTTATACCTTTAATTTTTACTAAAGGTGTATGTAAAATACCACTATCCATTAGTTTAAGATTAATTAAGTATATTGATTTAGGTTGAAGAGAATATTTTGGAGCGCAAAACTTATATTATGTTTTAATAAGGATTAGTGGATTTAATCAATGATTTCAAACAAATGATTTAAAATCTTATTTAGTAATTTTTTTAATTGCGTTAATTTTAATTATATTTATTATTTATTCAAATATCTTATATTAGAGTATAACACTGAAGCTGTTATTGAGATAATTTTATCTTTGAATATATTTATAAAAATTAAAATTTTATTTTTACAATGAAAATGTAATGTTTTATTTAAACTATATAAATTAATGATAAGATGTAAATGGAGTTTAACCACTTGAATAATAAGTTAGCAGCTTTTATTCGATCAACACATCTTCTTAATTGGAAAATAATTACAATTTTATCATTAAGAGTGATATACCTCTATTTTGGTTTCAATTAATAAATAAGGGTATATTAAATACCTTTCTATCAGGTCGAAACTGATTACAATTTATTTGCTTCTTACTTATTTTAATTTATTGATTAATAAATAAGAGTATATTAAATACCTTTCTATCAGGTCGAAACTGATTACAATTTATTTGCTTCTTACTTATTTTAATTAAATTAAGGAAGATTGATAATTCAATACTTTTTGAATGCAAATCAAATGTTATAATTAACTACAACCCTTATGATGCTCATTCTAAAGAACCTTGATTTCATTCATGGTATAATCCAATTGTAAGAATAAATAAAAATAATATACTAGTTATAGCTCAAATTATTATATTTGAGCTAAATGGAATAATAGTTATAGGTAAAATTAGTGCAATTTCTACATCAAAAATTAATAAAATAATTGCAATTAAGAAAAATCATAAAGAGAAAGGTAAACGGGAAGATCTAATTGGATCAAATCCACATTCAAATGGTGATCTTTTTTCTCGGTCTTCAATATTTTTTTGATAAAAAATTGGTTAATAGTATTACAATAAATGAAATTATTAAAATAATTATTGATATTAAACCTAGAATTTGAATTATTTATTCTAAAATATTAGACTTTTTGATTGGAAATCAAGTGTACTTATTATACTAAATAAATATTTATTTATCTACCTCATCAGTAAGTGGAAACATATAAGAATAATCATACAACATCAACAAAATATCAATATCATGCTGCTGCTTCAAATCCAAAGTGATGATTTGATGTAAAATGTATAAATAATATATGGCATAAACACGTAATAAGGAATGTTGTTCCAATAATTACATGTAAACCATGAAATCCTGTTGCTACAAAATAAGTAGATCCGAAAACTGAATCAGCAATAGTAAAAGGTGCTTCATAATATTCATATAATTGTAAAGCTGTAAAATATAATTCTAAAATAATAGTAAAAATTAAACCCTGAGTTGCTTGGCTATAATTATTTTCTAATAAACCATGGTGACTTCATGTAATTGTAATTCCTGATGCTAATAGTACTGTATTATTAAGAAGTGGAACTTGAAGAGCATTAAAAGGAATAATTCCTGATGGAGGTCATGAAGATGCTAATTCAATTGCAGGAGCTAGTCTTCTATGGTCAAAAGTTCAAAAGAATGATACGAAGAAGAAGACTTCTGATACAATAAATAGAATTAATCCTCATCGTAAACCTGTTATTACTTCTTTTATATGACATCCTTGATAAGTTCTTTCTCGTACTACATCTCGTCATCATTGAATTGTAGTTAAAGTTAAGATTAAAATACCTAAAAATATTAATTTTTCGTTAAATTCATATGAAAATTTAATAAATCCTAATATTGCTTCTATAATTCTAAAGGCTGCAACAATAGGTCATGGGCTATAAGTTACTAAATGATAAGGGTGATTTGTATGTATTGACATTATTAATTAACTTCTCTAGAATATAAAGTTCTGAAGGCAGAAAGAACATAAGATTGAATAATTGCTACTGCAGACTCTAAAGTTAAAAGAAGAATTTGTGCAATAATTAATAAAGGTAATAATGATATTATTATTGTTCTTCCAGTATTTCCTAAAAGAGTTATTAAAAGGTGTCCTGCCATTATATTAGCAGCTAATCGAATTGCTAAAGTACCAGGACGAATAATATTTCTAATAGTTTCAATACATACTATAAAAGGTATTAAAGCTCCAGGTGTACCTTGAGGTACTAAATGGGCAAATATGTGTTCAGTATTATTAATTCAACCAAATAATATAAAACTTAATCATAAAGGTAATGCGAAAGAAAGAGTTATAACTATATGACTAGTTCTAGTAAAAACATAAGGGAAAAGACCTATAAAATTATTATACATAATAATTGAAAAAGTTGAAATAAAAATAAATGGTGATCCTTTATTAATTTTTTTCTTACCAATTATTAATTTAAATTCTTCATGAAGTTTATTAATAATTAAATTTCATAAAATTGTACTTCGAGAGGGAATTAATCATAAAAGTTCTGAATCAGTTAATTGAAAGGTTTATAATATTTGAAGAGGGGGCGCCGGGGTAGCGCGGTGGTTTCGTTCGCGGCTCCCGTTCTAAGGGTCCCGAGTTCGATTCCCGGCTCTGGGGTTGGCGATTTTAAGTCGGCCCTATCCACGCCTTCACCTCTGTCTAGCACACGTGAAGTATCCCCTATGCCCAACGTGGTTCGGAGTCCACGGTAAAAACTGTAGGTCCTCTCACCTCACCGCCATCTTCACTATCACCCTATCATCGGAGGTAATGGACACCGCCCTCTGGGTGCCTCCACCTGAGAAATGGGTCCGGTCATCACTTGGTGGGGTGAGGTTACCCCGAAGGCCAAGGTTGCCATGTGGGGAGTGTTAGTAACTAACTATATTTGAAGAGGGGTCAAAAACTGAGAATAAATTTGTTATCATTTTCAGGTTAAAGTTTTCTTTAAGGTTTTTATTGAAGGGAGAGATGTAGCTTTAGTAAAAGGTGAATAATAATTTAATACATTAAATAGTAATAATATAATAGAAAAAAATAAAAAAGTATTAATCAATTTAAAGGTATTATTTGAGGAATAAAGAAATATTAGCTATATCTAATAATTTTAGTATGACATACTAATGTTATAAATTAACTAATTACTTTGTCATCAGAAGTAAGTGCTATATTAATATATTCTGGTTTAAGGGACCATTACTTGCATTTCAGTCATCTTATGATTCAGATATATTTGAAATTCAATTTAAGAAATCACTAGTAGATGTTCTTTCAATTACAATAGGTATAAATCTGTGATTTGCGCCACAAATCTCTGAACATTGTCCATAAAATACTCCAGGACGAATAAACCAAAATGTTGCTTGATTAAGTCGTCCTGGAGTAGCATCAGCCTTAACTCCAATAGAAGGAATAGCTCATGAGTGAATTACATCTTCAGATGTAATAAGAATTCGTGTTAAAGTATTTATTGGTAAGGTTGTTCGATTATCAACTTCAAGTAAACGAATATTAAAAGGTTTTAATTCATTTTGAGGAATTATGTAAGAATCAAATTCTAAATCTGTGAAATCTGAATATTCATAACTTCAGTATCATCGATGTCCAATAGTTTTTAATGTTAAAGTAGGATTAGAATTTTCATCAATTAAATAAAGAATACGAAGTGAAGGTAAAGCAATAAAAATTAAAACTACAGCAGGTAAAACTGTTCAAAGAATTTCAAGATATTGGCCATCTATAACATGTCGATCTATAAATTTATTAGTTATTAAAGATAAAATTATATAACCTACTGTAGCAACAATTATAGTAATAATAAATATTGAGTGATCATGAAAATATCCATCCATCCATCCATGATCCATCCATTCTGGATGACATTTTCTGTGAAGAAGAAGCCTGCTTCCACTTGGATGGCTATACCAAATCCTAGTAGGCCTGCAACTTTATGAGTATTGTAACAGCCGTGGTAGGAATCGAACCACCACCGGTTAGATTACATTTGACAGAAAATGTTGAAAGCGGTTCAAGCCTGGAATTCGGAGTAATAGAACGCTTACGTTTCAAGTATAAATTATTTAAGCTGGCAAAAGTAGATCAATGAGGCAGTTGGCGCAGTTGATATGCAGATGATAGGGAGTCTACTGTGAGAGAATAAGTTTCCGTGGTCAAGTTGTCATACATCGCTACAACCGTCATCGCAAGAATCGAATCAGCACAACATAGAGTCTACTAGGAGCTCTAAAGTAAGTTTGGGTGTACCCCATAAGGCCAAGGCTGCCCTCGAACGTTCTGTACTTATTCAATTAATAAACATGACTAATATACGAAGTTGGGTTAATAAATCTTCCATAGTGCTCCCTTACCTCTTTTGGGCGGTTAATGCTAAAAATTTATGCATGCACATTTATGTTGGGTTAACACCAGGTGCATACACAAGTTTGTGGGGTTAGTACTCAGCAACTACGAAACTTTGTGGGGAGAATATTTGGCGATGCCAACACTTTGTAGAGTACCCCGGAAGGAAGTTCGATACTAGGGGGTTTACCTTTCAGAGGTATGCTACTCAGAGAGAGTAGGGAACCTAACTGCCAGCTGGGCGAAAGAGGTTTGGTAACGCCAAATTCGTATATTAGCCGGGTTTATTGATTGAATATATACATAACGTTTGAGGGCAGTCTTGGCCTAATGTAATACACCCAAACTTACTTTAGAGCGCATAGTAGACTCTCGAAGGTAGAAAAGTCTGTCTAGTCAACGCGTGTGCAGTTCGGACTCAAAGGAACCCGACCCTCCCACCCACTAATGACCGTCATAAAGCTATCTCCACACTTCAGAAATGGAACACTGTCGTTGAGGACCAACAGACACCCTGATTTTCTAGAAATGACAGTCACATGTTTATTCCATGTAGAGTCTCAGTTGCCAAAGTTCCAACTTCCAGTTGATCTGTTTCATTACGTGCAGAAATTCGTTGTGTGTCACAATGTGGAGACCATGGGAGGGAAATGCAGTGGTGAATGCAAATGAAGTAGTAGATAACTTTCAGTCAAGTGAAAATAATCAAAGTGAAGACAATATTGTGAATGAATTGAAAAAGTGTTGCTGGGCCGAGTTATGTTACTCGAAAAGCCTCAAAAAACAAAGTTATAACGGGAACTCTTTCTAAGCAAATTCATGCGCTTGGTTTGAACACATATAAATATGTGCTGACAAATAATCTTGGTAAGGGGTCGTGCAATGAACCTGATGATAAATTTTGGGTATTCACAGAAATACAGTGAGAATTATTGTCACGAAAGGAATACCAAAGACGCTGATCAAATGTGAAAACAAAAGGAAACGTTCTCTAAAGTAGATAAATTCACATGCGTGTTAATTCGCCAAGACAGTTATAGATTCAATGCAAAATGGAGAGCGCCCTCCTTAGACGAATTGGTTGCATATTTTCAAGAAGTTTGTGATTTTCTTTATGGGCACTGCACTTTGCGCGGTCTGCTAAACGAGCTGGGTTTCAAATACCGCACTTTGAATAAAATAAGGGTTATTATAGAATCCAGTAGAATTGTAGCTTGGCTATATATCAAAACTAAGGAAGTTTCGCAGTAATGGACATAATTTATTTAGACGAAACCTCGTAGGATACCCATGACGCATCGAGAAAGGTGGCAATCTTGCAGAAAGGTCTCGGAGGAGGGCCGGGGTTGTAAAACGATTATAAGGGTTTGTCAAAGGAGTCGGCTGACGTGCAAACGAGTTAACTAAACAGACTTTACTGATTCGATCCTTGCGGTGGCGGTTTTAGCGATGTATGAGAGCGTGACCACGCAAACTTATTCATTCACTGTAAACTCCCTATCATCGCATATCAACTACGCCAACTGCCTTATTGATCTACATTGGGGAGCTTAAATACTTTATTCCTGAAACGTAAGCGTTGTATTTCTCTGAATTCCAGGTTTAAACTACTTTCAACAATTTTTGTAAAATGTAATCTAGCCGGTGGAGGTTCGATTCCTACCACGGCCGTTGCAATATTATGAAGCCCCATTCACTATTGCCGACTCAGTTTTAGGAACAACTTTCTTTGTAGCAACAGGGTTTCACGGTTTTCATGTTATTTGGAATGCATGCAGACGCGTGAAATTATGTTTGTAAGAAACTGCTGGTCATTTTCAGGCTTTCTATGAACAGAAATTTCGATAATGTAATGCGGGAAGATGGTTTACTATCATCTCGGTGTACTGACTTCTTCTGAGATAGCAAAATTCCTAAAAATGGGGTTAGAGCGATTTTCATCTATATAAAGGAATGTTAAACAAATGTGCATATCCTTTAAGTTAGTGCGTTTAATGCAATCTGAGAAAGTTATAAAAACGCGTGGGTTGGGGCCGAATTCATGGACAATTTGTTATTATACGAAGTGTCTGTAAGATTGATTTTCGCAGTAATGTGTAGGGTTAGATAATCCATTGCTGAAGCTAACTGTGTTGAATCAGAGGAGCTGTGTTTGATGGTGATAGCTGTGGATAAAGACTATGTGATCTCATTCGAACTTTTGTTTTTGCTATCTTACTTTTAGTGACTTTAAGGTTAATCATTTGAATTGTCAGTGAAATGAGAAATTTCCGTCTGTTGGTTAATTCTGAGGCAACATTTATTGAGAAAAAATAACTTTTACCATTAAAAAAGTTGAAAATTACTTGTTGATGTGGGGAAGTTATATAAAGATATGCAAAATAAAAGTGCAGTGGTAAAGGGAATACTAATATTACAAATTGGCAGCTAGACTATAACCAGAGAAATAGTGGAATGAAGACTCTTGTTGCCTCTGATCTACGGTATCAATTCGAGGTGCGCCTTTTAAAATCTTGAAACCAATTCTATTAATGGTTTTGGATTAATTCAAATATATGAAACTATTGGCGCAATAGCCTTTGATGATCGTGCCACTAATTAGTAACACAGGAATACTTCGAAGCTACTCCGTTTTGGCAGTGTAATGTTGCGCTGATGTCATTGTTTTCAGTCGTCTAACTGCAAGACCAGACCATTACCTAGGTGAAAATTAAGTTTTAAAATAAGTCAAACGGAATTATATTATGAAATATATGTAAATGGTGTTTTCAGATTTACAAGTAATTTTTCGTGAAAGAGGAAGCTTTTGGAGAAAAGTATATCAAATTGTAGTTCTCCAGTTTCCCAAGAGAGCCAGAGCAAAACATTTTATTTCTTAAGCCGAACAACAAATATATTAAAGCATTACATATGGGAGGTCACGAATGACGAACCTCTCTTAATGCACCGTAGCTCTTATAGTTCGCAGCAACTTGAATATCTTTTCTGAAAAGGTTTCTGCTTCTGTGATCGTTACTGACATAAGGTGTAATACTTGAAAGGAGATGCAGAATCAGGCACAGTATTCTCCAAATATACCACAAAAACTGTACTCAAACAATGCGGTAGCATAAAACTATAAATGCGTGAAACAATAGCCATTTTACATACATCGGATGCATGAATTTTGTAGTTAAACGAAACGTTAGATTGAAAACATGCACTGTTATATTAGGGATTACAAAATTGGGTACCTGGAACAATTAAAAAGGAATGGATGAATCATAAAGCTTTCCCAATGACCGAGCCAAACACATTTCGTGCACTATGACCCATTATGACTGCAAGTGTAGGTTACCCACACAGCATTATACGCACCTTCCAATTAAAGTATGATGTATAGGCTCATTAAATATTCATTATGGTCGAAAGGTAGCATATGAATCGAGGAATAATTAGATCCTGAGTATTGTTTCAACCCCTCCTTCCCTTTTATTAATCATAATAACTCACATTTACCAGAATTTTGTACACGCACACACGTACAAAAGAGTCATGTTTGGCACAAATACAACACATGAAAAAGTGTGATTTGGTTCACGGAGGAGGGCACCATTTATTCCACATTACGAATCACCTGTACCCTGTTATTGTACACGTCAAGTTTATCACCCGGTTTGAAATAAAACACCATAAATTTGATGCCGACAAGCGATTAAGGAAAATGAATAAATGGGGGCGGTGTAATGTCATGTCCTGCTGTTTACACATCCAAGGAAATAGAGGCATTAATGTGAAAAAGTGTCGGGGAAAGTGTGGTAAAATGCAACTCAACACAAAACACAAATTTCAGGTGGGTCAGATGAAATTAAATTAACCTTTTCATTTTAATTACGTCCAAGTTCCTAGTATCATCAAGGGTAACCATACAGGTTTATACTAGCTGATTTACGTTTCTTGTTCACTCTACAAAATTTAATGATCCGAGGCGTTATCCTATTTGTTTTCCTTCTAATTTAAACATGGACAATTGAAATGTCTACTTTCTTAAGCAAATGAACAAATAACTTCTCAATGACTTCTCTGCTATGGTGTTCATGTTATTTTAGTACTTTTATTTTTTTTTTTGGGGGGGGGAGTGGCTGATGCAACTAAATATAAGACAAATATTATTTATACGACTGTTTCGCTAGATATGTATCTTGCTGAAATTTTAGAGCATGGATGTTTGCACTTTACCTAAAATAAAATCGTTTTTCTACTAACCGTCTTGGTTCACTTAAATGTGTAAGAAACCTCCACAGCATCTTCTCTTTAGTTGATGAACACACTTCATCTCATTTGGTACTCTGAGCATGTTAGAGTACTATATTAGATTGCACCTAATTAAATTCAATTCCAACATTATTTAATTTAAGAAGCAATATGCCTACCACTTTGGTCTACAAATCGTAAGAAACAGTGAACAAGTTCCTTCCGATTCCTTTAAATTTGATTAGTACACGGTCATTATTTGTTTTACATGACTTCTGCAAGAAACAAAATCATAACATTGATACCGAAATTAAAGGATTTCCATAAGAATCATGATGGATTTCAAAGGAATATTCGATCTTTGTTACAACACGTGCAAGGGCAGTTGAGTCGAACAGTAGTTTGGGTGAATAAGTTGTTTTAACAAACGAAACGTAAGAAACAGTGTCCTAGCAGATATAGAAAGGATGGCACTTGACTTTTAGTTAATTTATATAAATTAATCATTTCTCCACACTAGCCGTATATAGGCTAAGGCTTTTGATAGAGTCAGCATGAAAAATTCAATGCCATGGCTTGTTGAAAGAGGTATTCTTCGTTCCCTAATAATGATAAAGACAAAATTGTTACAAAGAGAATCTTTAGTTGAATGAAGAGGGCTTTTAGAAAGTGAAAGTTATATATACCCACACGCGTAGCTGTGGAGAACAGTCTACAGCGTCATGCCGATTAGAGCTGTGCTAGGCGTGAGGGCGAATAGGGCGGTCAACTTGTTCTGTCTTGGGCCAGGCATACCAGAAATGAGAGAAGATATTTGTCGGTTCATACATACGTCAGGAACGAATTTAGTTGATCGAGTAATAAACATTTCGCCTTCAGTAACTTTAAACAGTGATATTGCTAATTCTTGGTCAGCAACTTCAAGTTTGATGTTCGGATAAAAGGAGCGGTCAATAAATGAGTTTGAAACGGGCGTCCCACTATCAATTAAACCATCCTTCTCAAACATATCCACGCATACCCTGTGAGATTAACCTCATTGCTTTACCCTGAGCCAATATATATTTGCTTCATACTGTGACGTGAAAGTTGAACTATTTGCTCGCCAATATATTCGCTTCAAATTGTAGCACCAACGTGGAACTGTGCGCCCTTGTTAAAATTTTGCTTCAACATATATACCTGCTTATTTATAATTTGCCTTCCAAGGTACATAATGTTAAGTGAGTTGGTTACAATGATGAAGTTGGGTTCCAAGACTGCTTTTTGAGAAGAACGGCACCTACCTTGCACATAAATATAAATATTTATCACTATATTTTTATAATCGCAATTTTATGATGAAACTTCTTTTTATTTATGGCACATTTCTGACGAAAACTATGGAGTAATAAAGGTCTCCGAGATAGTAATAAGGGACCTATACCTAACGGTCAAACTAATCAGAGTTTTGGAAACGTAGAGTCAGACTGAAAAATTCAATGCCATAGCCGGGATTTGAACCACGGATCTTCTGGTTTCCGTCCAGCCGCACTACCATTGTGCTACTATGGCCAACGTGCCGATATGACATTAAATTCTCCAACTGACTCGTATTTTCCCGGTAAACCACTTAGGAGTTCTCATAAACACATGAGACAACTACCTTAATGGCGACTTACTATGCTGTAAGTACTTTAAGGTCCGGGCTTCATATAGTAAATCACTATTAGGTTAATTAATTTCCATTAATTAACCTAATAGTGATTTACTATATGAAGCCCGGGCCTTAAAGTACTTACAGCATAGTAAGTCGCCATTAAGGTAGTTGTCTCATGTGTTTATGAGAACTCCTAAGTGGTTTACCGGGAAAATACGAGTCAGTTGGAGAATTTAATGTCATATCGGCACGTTGGCCATAGTAGCACAATGGTAGTGCGGCTGGACGGAAACCAGAAGATCCGTGGTTCAAATCCCGGCTATGGCATTGAATTTTTCAGTCTGACTCTACGTTTCCACAATTTAGCCTACACACGGCCAGTGTGAAAGAATAATTAATTTCCACTAATCAGAGTTTTATTTGGAGGACATTTCAAGGTGTACCTGAAGAGTATATCAGATATGAATTTCAATCAGCATAAATTCAGATATATTATACATTATAGAACATGTACTGTCCAGTAATGCAAAGAAGGTGCTGAAAAGAATGTGCTGCCGTACACAGTGGGACAAGGACAGCAAATATATGTGGCAGAGAACGCTTGCTACACAAGGAGGAGAACCGTTAAAAACATGCGCCCTATCCACTCTATACACTAAAACCGAGAAGATCCATTCACAAAAGTAGAAGCCTTCAGAATGTTTTTGAATAGTCTGTAACTGTACTGACATGGGAAGGGATAAATCTGTCCAGGGAGGGTGTGGGAACCTTCGCCAACCCCTCTGCGTCTCAGGCGTCGGAGATTTTCTCTCCTGTGGAGGACAGTACGAGGGTGGTCTAAAAAGTTTCCGACCTCAACCTGAAGATGGCAGCAATCGTAAATAAAAGCTAGGAAATTTAGTTGTTCACCTGTTGACAGTTACTCGCCAAATTTTCAGTCATTTTGGAAGCTCAGTTGTTATGTAATAGTCGTTTGAGTGAGCTGATGTGAGTGTTTCTATGAAAATGGAGAAAATCAAGTATCAAGCTGTCATTAAATATTTGTTTTTGAAAGGCAATACGCCTACGCATATCAAAGATGAGTTAGATTCTGTGTATAAGGACTCTGAACCTCATTATCACAGTCTAATTTTGGACAATTGAATTTAAACGTGGCCGTAAGAGCTTGGTAGACGATGAACGTTCGGGACGTCCAAAAACTCCACTACTGACGAAGACATCCCCAGAGTACACCAAATTGTGCTAGACGACCGCCGAATTAAAGTAAGAGAGAGCAGACGATATGAACATGTCAAAATAACGTTTTTGCCACATATTAAATCAACATTTAGACATGAGAAAGCTGTCCGCGAATTGGATGCCGCGTTTGCTCACGTTAGACCAAAAACGTGTTTGAATGAACATTTCCAACGCTCTGTTGGTGCAGTTTAAGCCGAGTTTGGGTGCCGAATAATTACTGTAGATAAATCCTGGATACACCATTATACGCCCGAATCAAAAATACAGTCCAAACAGTGTACTGAAAAGGAGGAAAGTGGTCCAAAAACGCAAAACCGTTTTTTTCGGTTGGCAAATTGATGGCGACCGCTTTTTTGGGGGAGGATAGTCATGGAGTTATTTTAATCGATTATCATCTAAAAGGAACAGCTCTTACAGGAGCATACTACGCATCATTACTTGACAAATTGAAGGCAGAATTTGCCGAAAAATAGCCACATTTTCAGAAAAAGAAAATCCTGTTTCACCAAGACAACACACCGTCTCACACCTCAGCGGTTGCAATGGCGAAAGTCCGGGAATTACGGTTTGAACTGCTCGACCATCCACTTCACTTACCAGATTCTGCCCCAAGCGACTTCTTTTTGTTCCCTTATCTGAAAATTGCACTCGGAGGATGGAGGTTTCTGTCAAATGAAGAGGCAGTCACCTTCATTATAATTATGTTGCAGAGAAAAACGCGGAGTACTATTTGGAGGTTTACAGAGATGGAAGCATTTCTGAGAGAAGTGGGTAGAGTTACAAAGAGATTATGTTGAAGAAATAATTTGAAAAAATGTATATTATTATTAGTAGGTCTGAAACTTTTCAGACCACCCTCGTATATGCCCTGTACTGCTAACCGGGATATAATATTTTTGCACAGGATTACTTCAAATGAAGCGCTATATATATATATATATATATATATATATATATATATATATATATATATATATATGTGTGTGTGTGTGTGTGTGTGTGTGTGTGTGTGTGTGTGTGTGTGTGTGTGTGTGTGTGTGTGTGTTCAGACATGCATATTTCAAGGAGTATTCAATGCTTAATAATGTAGCAAGCCCTTGCATGACCAGAAAAGAATTCATAGAATCTCTCAAGCTAGAAAGTGTTTACGTCTCTCTCTCTCTCTCTCTCTCTCTCTCTCTCTCTCTCTCTCTCTCTCTCTCTAAATAATACTAACAAATTTGTGATCCTGAGAGGCAGAATTTTGTGTGCTGAGTAATGTTTAAATCCTTCATGCTTAGTGAACTTCCTATAAAGAGTACAGCGAAGGTCAGGATCGGAATGCACGTATGTTCAGAATTTGTTCATTTATTTTTGTTGAAAAATAATAGTTTTCTGAAATATCCATGTTTCCAGGTTGAAGATTACTTTAATACGCCTACTCTTAAACATATGTAAAGCCATTCCTCTTTCAAAGAATGCTCTACATTTGAAATGAGTTCACTGCTTTGACTTCATCATTTTGAGAAAATAATAAACTAAAGTAGCCAAATTGATGAGTCATACACGTTTCAGTGACGGAAGTCTTTCCATAACTTATATAGATGCAAATTTTTCATACGAAAGCTTACTTTCATAGTTGGCGTTAACTGAGTAAAACAACCGTTAGGTAGTTCGAAGATCTTTTCTTGAGTACCTTCACCTGGTATCTTTAAACACTATCTTGCCAACGCATGAGGTTTTAAACTTTTCCTGCGTTTCATTTTTAGATGTACTTTTATAGACACAGATGCACATCACATGCCTATTAGTTTATTTAACCTTAGAGCAATCTATTTGAAAATAGTCAACTGTAGGTTGGGTTTGTACATTTTTATTTATAAATGTAGATAATGAAATAAGTTACAAAATCGGTCCCAATTAAGCTCTGGAGTATCCTTCAAAATGCTATCATTTCACTATTTTATTGAACTTCCGCAACAAATGTGAAAACCTACATATGTATCTAGCTATAGCCTTTAATCTCGCTAACATATTTGCCCAGCGTTTAAATATAGATGGTTAATATATATATACTTGCGATAAGAAATTTTGGTATTATTACTTTAAAAATTCATTGAAAATGCTGCTAGGAAATTAACGCAACATATCACTGGAATATTTGAGTGCATCCATTATTGTTATTTTCGAATTTCTTGTCCCCAGTTTACTTTATGTCAGATGCTAGGGGGATTACTGTAAATATAAGAGGGCCGTTCAATAAAGAACTATCACAATAGTTTTTAACAATGTACCTTTACTCATCCTCATAATTTTGATGGTCCTTTTCAAAATGGCCTCTCCTGAAAGTTATGCACTTGTCTCCGCGTTTCTGCCAGTCTTCAAAGACATGCTGGAAACCATTTTTGAGAGAACGTTCAAACTCGCGTCCGCAGCCTTCACCACTGCTTCTGATGATGGATAATGCCTCCCACGAAGGCGTTTCTTCATGTTAGGGAATAGAAAAAAGCCACATGGGGCTAAATCCGGACTATAGGGGGGGTGAGGGACGCACCTCGCGTTGATTTTAGCATGATATTCAGCAACAACTTTGGCAACATGCGGCCGCGCATTATTATCGTGTTGCAGCATCCAGCCTGCTTCACGGAAATGTGGTCTTTTGTGCCTGATATGAACTTGCGCTGTTTTCAGGACATCCCTGTAGTATTGATGTGTATGCAGGTACAACATGCTGATAAACTATTCCAGGAATATCAAAGAACGAGATGACCATAACTTTCCCACCAGAAGCTACCACTTTTGCTTTTTGGGGGGTTTGGTGATGAAGGAGATTTCCACACTGAGCTTAGCTGTTTGCTCTCAGGATCAAAATGATGTAGCCAAGTTTCATCAGCAGTGATTACGTTTGAAAAAAACTCCGGAACTTCCCTTAACATCAACTTTAACTGCATGTGACCTCCATTGCAGTTGTAGGCGAAATTGAACATATCTGAATTTGCCTGGTTCTCACAGGCGGGAATCAGGATTACCAATAATGAAACTAATACGGCGTGTTTGTTTCACATTAAGGTAACAGAATATAATAAGATTGAATTTTAGAGCGAAAAATTATGAAATGTCTTTATTTAACAGCCCTCGTGCATATGAGGGCTGTTATTACTTATATATGTTATTACTCTTATTGCTGTTATATATGTAATTACTTTGTCCTTTCATTAAAATCGCTGCTACTACTGTTAAGAGGAATGCAGAGCGTACATTTAGGTGAAATCCAGATATTGAATTTACTGGTAGAAGGCAACAGTTCTCTTACCCGTGTTAGAGAAAGTGGTTAAACTCAAGAGAAATGCTTGTTGCAGCAACTGATCAAAACAGAAAGAAATGTTTTAAATGTATAAAGGATTGAATAAAGCATTAAATTAACTTAGGACGGGATTAAAAACCCTACCTATCCCATCAGTGCTAAATTTCACAACTTCATGCTTCATTACCTTTGCAGGTATTTTAGTATAGATAAAATATTTACGAAATGCACTATGTGCGCATGATTTCTTGAGCGTTCGGGTCCCAAGTCCTCATTAGGTAGGTTTCGCCTATTTACGTAAACACAGGTGACAACTTTGAAACAAGAAATTTACTACACACTGTGACATCTAGTGACTAATATGCTAAGGTTTCACACGTATGCCATTTCATTTTGAGCAATTTTGAGGTTAACTATTAGCTAATCAGTTTACAACAAATCTAAAGGAAAGACCGTGTTGTCAGTGTTATGGTTCTCAAAAGTTGACACACTATTTTTCGTCTACCTCCGTATAACTGTAACCTGAATGCAACTGAGCTGGCGTGGGTAAAGATAAAGAATGTTTACAAAGTACGCGATGTTAACGAGAGCCACAAATCTGCGGAAACTTGCTATAGAAGCGACGGATCGGGAAGGATACGATAAGAAGTGCCTAGAGCTGAAAATGAAATATTGGAGAAACGGTGGTGTAATAGAAAATGCAATTAATTGACACATTAGAGGATACCAGCGATAAGTGACGCAGGAAACTTGGAAATCCAAGAATCACAAAGCGAGTGAGTGTTTATAGCTGTCATAATATTTGTTTTCTACTTTTATGTGTTTCATAACAGTAAATATATAAGCATACAGCATATCGGATGGAGTTCAATTGTTTGTTGCCACATCCCATACCTTCGGCGCATATCTTTGCTTATCTTACCACAATTTGGCTGAATTGTGTTTTTCTTGGTTGACCACACTGCACAAACAAAAGCGTGTTAGCTCCTTCTTCTTCCCCTCTACCCGCACTACACCGTAAATCCAGTGGTCAAGAAATATTGCGTATATAGTATATGTACATCTTCCACGGCTGCTGATTACATTGTCACAATGTGAATTACTTTAAGGAATATAGTATTATTTGCTTAAATGTACAACGTTTTAATTAAAGTTACTAACCACTTTTTAAGAAATAACAGCAATTAAAATTCAACTTCAAATTCTTCTTCTTCTTCTTCTTCTTCTTCTTCTTCTTCTTCTTCTTCTTCTTCTTCTTCTTCTTCTTCTTCTTCTTCTTCTTCTTCTTCTTCTTCTTCTTCTTCCTCTTCTTCTTCTTCTTCTTCTTCTTCTTCACTTCACGGCATGGGCAGAGTGCCCGTTCCGTCTCACAATAATTGCTCCTTCCATCTCTTTTTAGGTCTACCAACATCTCTCTTTCCTTGTGGCTGACATTGGAATGCAATCTTAGGCAGTCCTGTTTCGGAAATTCTTTGTATATGCTGCATCCATTCCTTTTGATATTTTTCAATTTTGCTACTTATCGAGTCTACGTTGAGTTCCTTTCTTATGTCTTCATTCCTTACTCTATCCAACCTTGTGCATCCCTTTGTTTTCCTTAAAAAGTTCATCTCTGCACTTTGAATTTGGCTTTTCGTTTTCTTCGTGAGTACCCATGCCTCACTTCCATAAAGTAGTGCAGGGACTGCCATTGTTTTGTACAACTTTAATCTTGTATCTATTCTTGTTTTATTTCTCAACGTTCTGTGCACTGTTCCACAAATCATTTGGAATATTGCAAGCTTTTCGTTCACATCTCTGTCTCTTTTCATCATATAATTCAGATTACATCATAAATAGCTGAATTCTTTTAGTTGTTCTAGTGGTTTGATGTCTAAAATTATTTTTGATCTTATATGTTTTTTCCCCCAAAGGCCATTATCTTAGATTTTTCCGTCCATATTTTAAGATCATACTGTTGGCATACTTGGGTCAAGCGGTGTAGTGAATATTGTAATTTATCCTCCGTTTCTTGTATTAAAACCACGTCATCTGCATATAGTAAAATATTTAAAACTTTGCTCTTATTTATTTTTATTCCTGATTTAATAATACTTTTCCAATTTTGGATGATGTCGTTTACATATATATTAAAAAGAGTAGGTGATACACTGCACATTTTCTTACGCCTCTATTAATTAAAATTGGTTCGGTTTTATGAACTCCTGTGTTTATTATTATTTGGGAGTTGCTATACATATTTTTGATTACTTTAATTAATTTTTGTGTATATCCACTATTTTCCACAATTTTCCATAGCTTTTCCCTATTAAGAGTGTCAAATGCCTTCTTGAAGTCTAGGAATGACAGATGTGTTTGTAAATTATACTGTTTTGAGTATAATTAACAAAAGTCAACTTTATTATTATACCAAATTTTAATTTGGCCTCCATAGTTAGTGAACAAAAGGGACCATATTTACTAGAAAATATGATTCATAGAAAACGTATGTTTAAAGTAAAACTGGAGAAGATAATTCGAAAATGGCTTGAGCATACAAACGTTTCCGCACTTAATAGTTGTACCAATTTTTAGAGCAAAGCTTCACCTGGGCCTGATTTATCTCTCTAGGAGATATGTGGTAGTTGTGATTATTTTCTGTAAAGCAGTGAAGAATTAAAATTAGAAAATGATTGCTGAAATAATATTTAAACAATATTAGATATAGAAGTACTTATATATAGTTAAAAAGGACATTTCTAATAAAACTGCACAAAAACAGAAGTAGCATATGTTATAGGAATATTTTACTTTTGGTGTCCTCTTTAAATGGTATTTTTGTAACCTAAATATTCTCATTTAAACAATAATTATCAACAATACACAATATATCTGCTATCTACAAGGAACAAAACAAAATAACTCTTCGGCATTGCGATTCAGTGTCTCTGTCTCTCTCTTTCTCGCTGGTAGAATTATCTGCAGATAAGTCTCAGTTTCTCAATTCTGACGAAAGCCTGATGTTCCCATGTTTGAAGAGATGTGGCTTAACCTCTCTGGACCAGTTTATAAAGCTCCCCGTCACAACGTCGCAGATTTTCTGCACAACTCGATATAAAGCCTGAATGGAAACGGCTTCAGCGGAAAACCGGTGCACTTTGCACCGAGTATATCTTTCAACTGTTGTTAAAGCTATTTTCATACCAATTAACTATGTTGTTTGCCTGTTGTAGATAATGTGCGCGAAATGGTGATTGCCTCGAACTGCGGACGCTTTGTTCTGTTTGACAAGCGTGTTAGAGCATGAAATGAGAATAACATAGTAAATCAATGGTCTGATATTCAAAGAGAATTTCCAGCACAATTCGGCAAAACTATGCATGTCAGCTTCCACACAATGGCATCAAATTTAGGTTTCAGATCCACTAAAAGCATTAACAAAACCCTAATGCATATTAAGGTGCTGAACTCAAGTATCGCCTTTACTACAAAAAGCGCTATTCAGTACGTAAACATACATTAACTAAAATGTAAAAAGCACTGATTAAACATACGTGAGAAGTAAATGATCGGAAGCTGTAAATCCAGAATGGAAGTAACGGACATTCAATGGGTTATATATGACGGCCAATCAGAAAGTAAGTTTCTGCAAGCGTAAAAGATCCATCATGGTTAATTGGTGCGCAATTCTTTTATTACCTTCTCTAGTGAATAGCAGTGTAATACATAAGGTACTGTATTCAAACCAAAAAGTCCATTCAGAACTATTCCAAAAGTTCTCAGCGTAAAAACTCCGTGAATAAAAAATAAACATTCTTAAGATCCAAGTACTGTACGCACATATACGAAGGTGGGTAAAAAAGTAATGCCTCCTAATTTTCTCTCTTTTAATTGCCAAGAAAATTGAATCCAATTTACGTAGCTTGAAAACTACAACCTAGAGGATTAATTGGTTACTATTCAATATAATCTCCGTCCTTTTACACAGTTTTGGTCCACCTTTTAACTAGGGCATGTATTCCAGTGTGGTAAAACACACGGCCTTGCTTCCTAAGCCACTAACGCACGGACGTTTTTACAGCCTCTACGTCTTCAAAATGACTCCCACGATGAGCTTCCTTTAGTGGCCTGAACAGTTGGAAGTCTGATGGTGTCAGATCAGGGCTGTAAGGGGAGGTGAGGTAAGACTTGCCAGCCCAATTTCTCAATTTCTGCAGTGGTGTAACGGCTGGTGTGTGGTCTTGCATTGTCATGCAAAAGAAGAACATCCGCCATAGTTTTTGTTGGGCGAACTTGGCGAAGACGTGCTTTCAGCTTTTTGAGAGTTCTGTCGTATTGCACATTCCATCAATCATAAGCATACCCTCTACATCATAAAACATAGTCGCCGTAACTTTTCCTGCCGGCCGATGACTTTTCAATTTTTTCTTCTTCTGTGACTTTGTGGGATGCCATTCCATTGACTGCCTCTGATTCAGGTTAGAAAAAATGAAACCAGGTTTCGTCTACAGTAACATTTTTTTCCAGAAACTACTCTCCCTCCAAATTGAAGCACTGCAAGTGTTCGGAGGCTATTGTTTTCCCTGTTTCTTTGTTTTGATAGTTAACATTCTTGGTACCCATCGTGAACAAACTTTTGAGTAACCCAGTTGTTGAATAATCGTCATCACACTTCCTTTGCTGAGGGAGGTAATGCGACACAATTCACCTGTTGTTACCCAGCGATCACCACGAATGATGACAACGACTCGCTGAATGTTGCATGGAGTCACTGCAGTCACAGAGGTCCAGAGGTAGTCCTGGTCGGGCGGGGCAATTTTTCCTTTTCCCTGTCCGGGTGTCTTTTGCCGCAGTACCTAGCCGCTTTGCGGCTTAACCTGCGAAGTGAGTCAAGTTTGGTTGCATTTTGTTCTGCTGGCGGTAGGTTTTTGTTTGTTTGAGATTTGGTGTTAACTGGTTGCACTTGAGTGCTCTCTGAAGGCGGATTACTTACTTTCTCCCGTTGGGGGAGGATCTGTTTTAGAGCTTTTGCCCCGTTTTGAGTACGGGTGGCCTGACGCTTGAGCCATCAGGCGTAATGTGAGTTTCAATACGATTGGGGTTTCCCTTGGGTTAACCAAGGGGCACCAAGACGTCTCTAGGGAGTTTGTATGATGGCAAGCGTCTTTGCTCCCTCTGGTCATACCTGCCCAGTGAGTTCACCAAAGGGTTGCCATGGGTTTGAATTTTGTCGTACATTGAACGAGCCCTCTCTCGAATGACGTTGACAATGTACGGGATGTTCGAATGTTCATGAAGGATATGGGCTGGAAATCTCCAGGCAGTATCGTAGATGACCCGTAGCGCCCTGTTCTGCAGCGTCTGGAGTCTGACGAAAGTGGTATTCGCCACTGTTCCCCAGATCTCACAGCCGTACAGGATCATGGGCGGGATGATCGCCCGATACAGCTGGAGTTTGAGACGGAGTGGCATGGTTGAGCGGAATATGGGATATAGGTTCCTGAGCGCGACGTGCCCGAGCTGGACCTTGCCTTTGACGTGCGGAGCGTAAGTTAATTTGCGGTCCAGCGTCACTCCGAGATACTTCGCCGTTTGAACCCATGGGATTCCACGACGCCGTAAAACGAAGTTCTGCTGCAACCGATTGGCTCTGGTTTTTGCCAGGAGAGTCGCAGAGCTTTTCTCCGGGTTAATCGCCATTCGCCATTTTGCGCTACATTCGCCAATGTCCCGGAGCTGGGTTTGGATCTGCCGAAAGCTATACCTTTGGTTTCTGTTGACTGCGAAGATCATAAGATCGTCCACGTATTGACAGGTGTGGGTATTGTGGTGCGTAGGTATGTCAGCCATGTAAGCTGCAAAGAGTGCCGGCGACAGCACGCTGCCTTACGGCACTCCAGCGCCAATGGGCCGCTCGGTAGACAGCTTCCCCTCCATCTTTACTCGGAAGCTTCGGTTTCCGAGGAAACCGGCCACCAAGGAAATGTATGGACGGGGAATTTCATGCTCCAGGAGTTTGTAAATAAGTCCTTCATGCCAGGTAGTGGCGAATGCCTTCTCCACGTCCATTAACACTGCTACCGTTTTAGACCGTTCCTGGAATCCCAGGGAGGCCTTCTCGGCAACCCGCAGTATTTGCTTTGTCGTGGAGTGGCCAGAACGGAAACCAAACTGATTTTCCGGGATTAAGCCCCGTTCCTCCAGGTGAGGAAGGAGCCGGGATAGGAGCAGTTTTTCGAAGACCTTCGATAAAACTGGGAGAAGGCTGATAGAGCGGTAACTGGAAGGAAAAACCGGATTTCACCCCGACTTTAAAACGCACACCACGCGCGCCTCCTTCCAGATAGCTGGAAAGTGGCGCATGTATAGGCATGCATTATAAATCCGGGTTAAGGGAATCACGGCTCTTCGTGGAAGGGGCTTGGGCATTTCCGCTGTCACACGGTCCTGCCCAGGTGCTTTGTTGTTTCTTAGAGTGTTAAGCGTGGTCGCTAACTCCCTAGGTGTAACGATGGGGATATGGAACTCCTCGTGGTCAGGGGGCGGGGCTTCTAGGAAGTCCTCCACCACCTGTTCCACGTGGTCAGCATGGCCATCGTCCATTGGCTCTACCCTGGGTTGGAATTGAGCCTCCAGATATTCTGCTAGTGCATCTGCCTTTTCTTTCGACTCGTAGACGAGTCGACCTCTAGGGCTATGTAGGTGGTGCTGGTGTACGGTTTTGTCTTTCCGCAGGCTACGGAATATTCGCCACGGTTTTCTCTCCTGGAGATTGGTGTGTCTTAGTAGTTTTTCCCAGGCCTCTTGGCGGTGTGCTCTTAGGAGCCGTCTTACCAGGGACTTGAACCTCTGGTGTACTTCTCGTATCCTGGGATGGCGAAATCTCTGCCACAGCTTTCTCACAGCATTTTTAGCCCTGATTAGCTGCTTAAAGGGTCCCGGAATATCTGTAGGGTTTGGTGCGTCTATTGGGATGCAGTGTGTGTGAGCACGGACCGCCTTGAGGATAGATGTGGAGAGCTCCTCGGCTGCCGCCTCGAGTGACTCCACGGAGTCGATCCGGGGACTGGCTTCCACGCAGTTTTGGATGGTAGTGATAGCGGCATCCCAGTTGACTTCGTCCACCCAGTCTACCGTTGCCAGAGCTGCGACGGTAACGTCTGAATCGATCACAACTGGGTTGTGATCCGAATCCAGAGCGTTTACCGCCGTGAGGTCCAGATGAAATGGTATGTTTTTAGTGATAGCGAAATCTATGACGTCCGCCCTGCCTCAAGGCGGAAAGTGCGTTGTACCCCGCGGGCCATGCGCATGAAGGGTGGGGTCTCCGCAGTGCCGCTTCGCTTTTCAACTGCCAATGGTGTTTGCCCTTCAGCTTCGTTACAGCGACGAACCCATCGTCAAGTAGTGCTGACATCCACCGTTGCATCACCATACACAGTTTTTAGCCATTCGTGAATGCGAATTGGCGTTTCACCTTCCGCACTCAAAAATTCAATCACAGAACGCTGTCTAATACGAATGTCCATGTCAGTCAATTTGCAAGAGTATGCAGTGCTGCCACCTGTTGACTTAGGAAGCTACTTACTGCAGGGGATTGGAGAGGAAGTTTAGAGGAATTGCGCCAAATTCATACTTTTCACATAACTTACTTATTTAAAGAAAAAAGGAGGTATTTCTTTTTTACCCATCCTCGTATGTTTGTGTGTGTTTTTTGTAATTTACGTCCTTTAACTTTTTAAATCATATCGGACATTGAATGGAATGGGTGAAGTGATGCCCAAATGGGCTCATGGTCCATGGAGCTTAGAGTTGCCCAAAATTCGCCCTTTAGGATAATGAATATCCCGGAATAACCTTATCCAGGTAACTCACTCTCACCGAGATTCGAACTTGGGACCTCTTGAACGTAAGGCAGACATGCTGCCATCTACGCTGCCGAAGCGTGTTTGTGTGTGCGTGTGTGTATCTCTGCGTGTGTGTACATGTGAAGATTAATTTTTGTTGTTGTTGTTGTTGTTGTTGTAATTTTACGTCTTCCAAAGTTAAGTCATATCGGACGATGAATGGAATGGGTGAAATGATGCTCAAATGAGCCCAGGGTCCATAGAGCTTAGAGTTACCCGAGATTCGTCTTTCAGGATAAGGGAAAACCCCGGAAAAACCTTATCCAGGTAACTCACCCTGACCGAGATTCGAACTCGGGACCTCTTGAATGTGAGGCAGACTCGCTAGCACCACGCTACCGATGCGGCCATGTGAAGATTAGGAGAATAATGTAACTCAAAATAAAAAATCGGATAAATACTAAATCTGTTATTTATGTTCAACTTACTCCAAAAACGCAACACAAAAATTTTCATTCACCAGAAATACCCGGGACAGTTTCATTTATTTTTTATTTTCTCAAGAAACGGTAAATATATGTAGTGCAGTGTTAAGGATAATTTCGTATGTTTTCACTCGAGCCAAATATCTTTAGCACTAGTTGTTTTAACATTTGTGGCGTCTTAAAACCTGATTTCAAAAATTAAGTTAAGGAAAGATTGGGCGTTCTTCATTCTTCAAATTTCTACACGTGAATAATTAAGAATTGTAGATTTTAAGCAGTTTCTCATTTAACCCTAGAGAGGTACTTTAAATTACGAATATACATTTTTCAATACTTTCTGTAGGATTTGCTTTTTTCCACACTATACATATACTGATATAAAATCGAAAAGTTTTGGAAACATTACCATTCAAAGGAAATCATACTAATAAGACATATAGTTATGAGTTGTTTTAAATACTAAGACAATATATTTACTAAATCGTTTAATTACCGAAAGCAGACACATACATCAACTTAATGCAAAAGTATAAGGAACGTGTACATTTAAACTTTGCTTTTAACGTTAGAATAATTAAGGTAACTGTACCCCGTACGGCCTAGTAGCTATTTCTTTGCACGTTTGGTAAGCTATTTCAATTATCTCTGTGTTACACCCAGTGTGCAGTGACTAACAGCCATTTCACAGTTGAGATTCATTTGTTTCCCGCCCAAGTGTTATTATTTTATGCAGGTAAGCTTGTCGTGTTACTGATACTTAACTGGATGAAGGGATCTGATTACCATTGTCTTCATATCGAGATTACATTAGGAATTAACGTTTCAATAATTTAAGATACTCTGATGACAAAACTGCTTTTTTCCCACAAGAGGTTGTATTTTGCACAACATTTGATGCCTATTTGTAAATAACTATGTTCAAGAAGTTAAAAAGCAGGATTTAAAAGTTAAAATATTTTGAAATATTTATTTAGAGCCCTACACAAGAAATTTTCATATTTTAAAGCTGATTTTACATTAGGGGCATAGTTGCACGAAAAATAAGCTTTTTAATTTTCTTGAACAACTTTGAATTAACTTTTTTAAACTTACAGAAATTAGCAACTTCGCATCGAGTCCCATTAAGTTCCTACCTTCTCAGTATGCGACACAAATCTATGCCAAAATACTTCTTACATGGAGAAAGCTACATTTTATTTTCCCACATATGTCCTTAAAGACTCTTTTTAAATGTTGTTACTCTTTTTTAAAAAATAAAGGTAATATAAAACGCATATGAAATGTTAATACATAAAATAAAACCATACCACAATTTCTTGTCATTGCCTGTAAAGTCTAAGGAACCATAAAGGTCACATGAAGGCTACCTTCGGAAAAAAATGTGTAACCAATTAATGTATATAATATGTGCAAAATAATTGTTTCGTAAGTACTTTAGCTGGTTTAGAAACACAAATCCATATTCCAAAAACTATGTATTATATCTGATGGAAGATTCTTGAATCCTATCTATTCTGCATTTTCCTTTTCCTCCGAAAGAGGTCTTTACTAACACCCCTGAGGGTGTTACCCTGAGGGTTAATTTACGAGGCGTATCCGTAAAATAAGGTCTCCAATTTTATTTAATATAGAAAACATGTTTCCTGTCAATGTATGTTGCATTGTGCTACGTCTTGACTGTAGGGCGGATGGCTGAGGATGTCCCATCCAAACTGGGCCAGGAGATCAGCCTTGCGATAACGCCAATGTTCGGTCAAACTCTTGTCAATCGTAGTCTTATGCCCGCCTCGGTAGCGCAGATGGTAGCTTGTCTGCCACGTTCAAGAAGTCCCGAGTTCGAATCTCGGTCAGGGTGAGTTACCTGGATAAGATATTTTCCGGGGTTTTCCCTTATCCTTCAAGATTAGTGTCGGGTAACTCTAAGCTCCATGGACTCCAGGCTAATTTGAGCATCATTTCAGCCGTTCCCTTTATCGTCCGATATGATTTAACGTTGGAGGACGTAAATTACAAATATATATATAAGTCTTACTGACTTCAGGAATAAGTTTGCACAGCTCGCGAACTGTCACAGACCGATCTTTAATCATTTCTTGCTCCACATTTGCAATTGTTTCAGCTGAAACCGAAGGCCGACCAGAACGCTGTTCTTCATGGACGTCTGTACGTCCGTCGCTGAACTCTCTGATCCACTTTCGCATGATTTTGACGTCCATACACCGTAGCCCATAGACTTCGTATAACTGACGAAGTGGAGGTAGTCCCTTGGCACTCAAAAAACGGATCACTGCACGCAACTCGCACTTGGCGGCGGAAGTGATAGGAAGCTCCAAAGCAAACGGCTGCCCAGCCACGACTAATGGTTGCAACGGTTTCGTTGTAGTGAGGATTTAAAGGGGTGAAACCAAGCTACACGTCAGTGTTGCCCGATCTCGTGTAACAGCGTTTCTCACGGCTCCAGCACTTTGGAGACCTTATTTTACAGACACGCCTCGTATTTCTCCGAAATACAGCTTTTGAATTCGTGTTTCCCTACTTCAAATAAATATTTAAACATTATTGATATATGAAGCATTGTTTATTTAGAAACATTTCTGGTAACCCGGTACAGCGAATTAAGTATAAGGGTTACCATAAAAGTATAGTTATATAAAGAATACATGTACATTTGGAATGGCTGGAGGAAGATTTCGGCCCTATTTCACATATATTTTGTATTGTTTCAACTTCCTACATTAAAAGTTAATTTGGTATCATTTTCTAATTGTAATTTTGTCAAAGTGGACAGGCCCGTATAATTTGTAAGTATAGTATAGAAAGTTGTAACGTAGGAGATGAATGCATGGTTGTACTTACTTCAAAGAACAATTTCCTGAAGCAAACAAATTTCAACAACGAGGTTCAAGGATTTACTACCCCTAAGTCAACTAACTATATATGCCTATTTTTCTACCCATGAGCAGTGAAATATTCCCTTATGGGGAATATGCATTTAACTAGTTCTGTTTTTACCTTGATGGCACATAGGAAAATAAAAAAGTGTATGTAAAACATTTTTGGATTTTCCAAAGCATTAGGGAGCCAATGTGTACTGCTCTCCAAAACCAGTTAGGGCCCCGATCAACAGCTCCAAAGTATGGCTTTCAATTGTTTCAATAACCTAGTAGCTACATGTGCTGATGCTCTGAAATCCTCGAGTTTTTGTTCCCCACTTCTAAGCGATTTCCGATAATCCCAGCAGAGCAGCGGTTTTATGTGCTTAATGCCTTCCTGTAAGCATGTGTCAAAACTTTTTCATCAACCTCCTTTATTTCTATTTTTAAGCTCTGTTGTATACTTCTAGTTTTATGATTATTTATAATATTCGTTATTTCTATAATAACTATCGAACCAGTGAGGCATTCCACGGTAATGAATTAAAACTTGCATTTGAATGGTCCGGGAATTGATTCACTTCAAACCGGTATCTGTGACGTAAATATTTATCGTGATTTCTCGTGACAGTATGCGAAAGTTGAAGTGGTTCCCCTGCAACCACAAATTTCCTATTCATTCCCCATCCCCATCATATCCGTTCTTCAATTTCACCTCACCTTTGTCGGGGAAGGTCCAGGCGACTGCGGTTGGTGTTTTTTGACAGATCTTTTGCAGTCTAAAGAATGTCTCCCGTTTATTTGAGGACACTGCTGGGACCACTCCATGGCCGTTATCACGTCTGCCACTGAATCACTGGATTGCGATTTGCTCACGGAGAGCCAACGATGTTCGGATTTGTACATGTTGGAACTGTTAGGGGCCCCGTCCTTGCTAGCGCACATCGTCGTTTGTATCTGGTCGCCGTTTCTTCTTCATCCCGTCCTCCCAGTCGTTATATTTCAGGCAAAACTATAAATTCTAATTTCTTTATATCACCGTGAAAAAGGACACACTAAATGCTATGCATTCAATCACACTTGATCCTAACATTTTTATTCCCTTGCCGTACTAGATGCGACATAAACTCTGTGATGTGCAAAGTACCTGAAAAAGGTCAGTGATATGTGTGTTGTTACTTTAGTGTACATTTCAGTGTATCAAAATAATGTTAAGAACAATTTCCTTCTCCGGCCCCCCTGTCACCAAACGCTTATTGGTCCGGACTGAATAATTGCCACAATAGTACTAAATGTAACTAATGTATGTGCTTCACATGTTCTAACTAGCGTCGTTCTGAGTACATATTAATATACGCACAAGGGCACACAGTTAGCAAAAGTGTCATCGACCGTGATTCTAATTTGAGCTCTATACCACCCAATTCAAGTATGAAACGTCCTGATGAACGTAATATCTATTTCATCATCTTGTTTATCCATGTGAAGATTTTATGACTTAGTTGTGTTTTAGGATTACTTTGTAATTCGGCAAGAATTGTCAGAATTTATTTGATTTACCTTCAAACGAGCAAATTGAAAAGTCATTTTCTTAGGTGTCCAAACACTTCTGAGATCCTTGTATGTATAATAAGATTCGTATTATCAAAACTATGGTTTTCCACACAACTGCAAATGAATGAGAACGCAATCAACTACCCATTAATGGACGACACAGAAGAATATCTGTAGTACTGAACCCAGATAATTAGGCGACATATCCAAGAGTGCCCGCCTCGGTAGCGTAGATGGTAGCATGTCTGCCTCACTTTCAAGGGGTACCAAGTTCGAATCTCGGTCAGGGTGAGTTACCTGAATAAGGTTTTTTCCGAGGTTTTCCCTTATCCTTACAGAGGAATGTTGTGTAGCTCTAAGCTCCATGGACCCTGGACACATTTGAGCATCATTTCACCCATTTCATTCACCGTCCGATATGACTTAACGTTGGAGAATGTAAATTACAACAACAACAAAAAAGAACCAAAACTGGGCACCGCACTAGGAAAATGGCACGGAACTTAATAATTATAACATCTAAGACGGTACTCCACACCACATAGATCCTCCCATGACGTATGAAAGTTTGCAGATAAATTTTTATTGGTTTGGTCATCATCTGCATGCCCGTCTCGGTAGCGTAGATGGTAGACCTCACGTGCAAGAGGTCCCGAGTTTGAATCTCGGTCAGGGTGAGTTATCTGGATAAGGTTTTACCGGGGTTTTTCCTTATTCTGAAAGGCGAATTTCAGGTAAGTCTAAGCTCTTTGGAACCTGGACTAGTTTTAACATTATTTCACTCATGTCATTCATCGTCCCATAAAACTTATGTTTGCAGTACATAAATTACAAATATATATATATATATTATGTGCAGTAACATAATGCTGAATTTATACATTTGTTTCATACCCTGGGTCTAGTTCTCATAACTATTGGTCATTATTAAAGTCAGTATCGTTTTTAAAACGTTTGCAATGCTTAATAATGTAATACGAATAACAGATAATATGAATGAGTATAAACATTTAAATTAACTGTGTTTAACTAAAGGGTTATTCTCTTTCTATTTTATCTATTTATTTTCAAATTTAACGTCCTTTAACATGAGGTCATACCGGACGTGAAGAAATGGGGTTCCTTGAGCTCAGATTACCAAACTTTCTTCTTCACAAAAAAGGAAAACCGTGAAGAAATAAAACTATGACGTACTAAATCGCATGACTTTGCCTACCTATTCTTCAAAAAACTATTCTTGCAGGACATTCTACTATCAACCACATGCAAAACCGAGATAATCGTTTATAGAAATTATGTTATTTCATTTCCCTTGTAGGCACAATGGGAATAGAAGGATATAGCTGACTTTAACAATAGTCAAATTTTCTAAGAGCTGCTATTTGTGCGATGGATTCATATGACAGATGAATTCAAACTGTTTGACTAAAGAGCCGAGTTTTGATATCCATTGACATAAATGAGGGAAACTGCTTAAAGAGACTCTTCACATATATGTGTAAATTTCATGTGTAAATTATATGTGTAAGTTTGAGAGATTTTAAAATACTGTGCCGGCTTTGAGTCGATTCTGTGACGTCACTGTTCGTCGCGTGCCGGATGAGCGTGGTCATGATGTCATTCTTGACGTCTGCCATTTACAGGTGTGTCTGTGACGTCATTCACGTCGGTATTATGTAAGGACACAGAGCCGAAGGTAGTTGGTTAACAATAGCGCCAATGTTATCAAATTAGTGGCGGCTCTTTTGAGTGATTTTAAAATGGAATTACTCTACTACTGATATTTTATTGATTTTTTCGCCTTGGAGTTATACTCTTCATAGACACGAACAAACACGCATACACAACCCAAAACACACACTAACACCAACACACACACACAAACACACATACATACTTTCTAAAGCTGCTTTACATTTTTGGGGAACTTCAAATCGTGTATTTCCAATGAAATCCCCGTATCGAATCATCGGTTACAAAATTCCATATCTATGTACTTGGTATGGAAAGTAAATAAAACGTTTCCATTGATAACCGTTTCCTTTAAATCTTAAGAAAGTAATTCCTAAGGTGTTAGTGAGAAAAATACATAAAAATGTGGGATATATGAGAGAAACAAGCTTTAAGCAAACTTAATGTGTTAGCAACATTAAAACTATAATGTGCAGAGAGTTTTAAATAATGAATTTAGTGAAAAAATATACAAATAAAATTAAAAGGTCTAAAACTGTTTACGTGTGTTTCTAATGCTTTTATCCTAAATAATAAATAGTTAATGAAGCCATAGTGCCTTGTAGTAATTTCACTGCTGCTATTTAGGCGGAGATTTTCTTTGTAACTCAAGTTACAAAAACACGACGTTTCCCTTTAAAGTCCGAAGCAGTTTTACTGGGACATAAGCCAAGTCTAAAGACTAGCCCACCCATTGAGAAGAGGGTTTCTGCCTCACCCATTTCCTTTTCCTGTACAAGAAGAGCTTGGCTCCATGCTGAATGCTGATGACCTTCCCATCTGCAGGTTTTTCTCAAATTAAAAGTCGAAACCTCCTCCTCGCCATGTCTGGAGCAAGTAAAACTTCTCTCATTAGAAGCCACTTGTTCCCTAGACCCGCCAGATTCATTTAGGGGCAGTCACGTGACCAGTCCCGAAGAGATTAAACAAATACCCCGCTGGTGTTGCTGATTAACTCAGGCTCGTAAAGAAGAGTGATGAGCTGCGACTCCAGGAAATAAGAAATTGCTTGGCAACCGAGAAAGAGAGGGTCAACTTTATGTAATGTAATCAAAGATGAATACCTAACTTTTAACTAAAGTGTAAGGTATTTCAAAGCTTGCAAGTAAAATTGCGACATTTTAAAATTAAATAAAATGAATTCAAGCTGCCTAGAAGACTTCAATTGGGGCTGACCCCGCAGCTAAGTCGGTAGAGCACCTGCCAGCCATGCTAGCGGTCCCGGGTTCGATTCTCGGCGGTGGCGGTGGGGGTGGGGCATTTTCTTTGACGAAGATAATTCTTCATCTTCCCCAGAGTCTGGAAGTATGAAAGAGAGTTCAAATGTGCAAGTGATCTAATGATTAAAACCCAACAAATACGAGTTAACACTTTTGGTATGTTCCAAAGGAGAACGGCCTCCGATATAAATGACTTCAATTGTTTTGGAATATTTTACTTTATGTTAAGCCAGATAACTGCTCAGCACTTACTCAAAACCATGAGAAACAGGTGTGCAGATGTATTTCGGCCACCTTAAATGCTGAAGTTGAAGTTTGAGTTTCCGATATAAAGACTTTTGTAAATATGTACAACAAAATTCCGATGTGTTATATGTCACATACCTTTTTCTGTAGACTCCTTAACAAACTATTGCACATATGTACTTCATATCAATCAAACTAAACATCTGTAGAAATTGCTTAAATGCGTATTTCCTTGTAGTTATTTGAGAATATTGGAACAGAGAAGGCTGAAATGATACTAAAATACCTCCAATAAATATTGTGACATTTTGGGTTCGTAGAATTAAAAGATAGAGTTGCAGAAATTAAAAATCGCCTTTATTTTCGTAGAAATACTCTTATAGATTACAGCAGCATTACGTTACATACACCATCAGTCTTCCAAGGTCGATGAAAATAACAAACCGTGACAGCTGATTACATTAGCTCTCGTTACAACAACACTCTTTTTACACAGCTACTGCTTACTACTCTGGTTTACAACAACGGTTTCACAACTACAACTGCCTCTTGGCCAATCGTCGCCGCTTTAAATACTTCACAGATAATTTCTAGATGATTCGCAAATAAACCAGAACGCGAACAAAATCTATCAGTCCAGAAGTAACTAGAAATTTCCATTTATCTCAGTTTGTTTGTTTTGGCAGACCCTTATCTGCCTGTTATCTGTGTCCGCGGGATCTCGGTTTTTACACTGCCCTCCTATCAGTTTCTTTTGTGTATACAAACCACGCGATCGTAGATACGGGTTCGCGAAAACATTGTCGCCGAGACATTGTAGATTGGTGCCGCGGAGCGCTGTGCGCTTGCCGAGAAGGAGACAGATAATGAGGCGCAGAGCTATACGCTTGTCGAAAGAGAGAAAGAGACTGAGAGATGTCTGGAAGTTTCGTCTTCTCTGATGCCGTCTCGATTGATACGGAGCATTCCACTAATTTCTAGAAACAGTAACTGGAGGTATAAACGCGCCGCGGTTGTCAAAGCGGAGTCAGTTGCTAGCTGAGAACTATCAATCATGTGTGTGTGTGTGCAGCTGTGTACTGTACCTTTGATTTCTTTCGTTTGTTTAGGTGTTGCAACTGGCCATAAAGTCTACTGTTTGTATGACTCGTTATTTTTAGAGACTCAAAGGGGTGTACAAAACGTCTTTCTGCTGAAATAAAGAATATTTTAAATTTCATTAAACAAGGCTTTTAATTCTACTATATTTTTCTCGCTAAGCAAAGGCTTTTGAATTCCACTGCCTTTGTATTACCAAGAGAACAAATGGAGAAACAAACATAAACTGTGTGCTTAATCGAATTGCCTATATTTTACGGTTTACTACCAGTTAGGGTAAAGGCGATCAGAATGAAGAGGACTTCAGGGGCTTTTGCTAGAAAACGCAAGTATACATTAATTTTACACAAAAATATCTTAAACGCGCCATATTTCAACCAACATCGTTAGTCACTTTTGAGAATGTAAATATTTTTTGAAACATTGTCCATATAAGGAATATTCTGGGCTGAAGGATTTTCTCGAAAATCTTCGTGGCAATCCTTGAAAGATGGGAACTTTAAAACCAATTTTGTTATTTGACCAGCTCTCAGTTTACCTTTTTCTGTTCCCCCGCCAAAAAAGCAAGTAAAACAAGGAGGTAACACAAACCCTCGTACAGTCGTTCGGCGTTTGTGGAGAGCACTTGGAGCTGCTTCTTACCTGCTTGTCAGCAACCATTTGGTTATATAGTTCTACAAACTTTGTAGTGTAATAGTTTGAATAAAGTTAATTTATAGCGAATTGCTTAAGAATTCTTATGACTGTTACCGTGATATCGAAACTTGTGTGAAATGCAATACTGTGACCGAGTGGCGTTGGCCATGTTTATCAGAAGGTCACCGTCGGGCAATCGGAACCGTAAAAAGATATGCAGCGCACTTGGCCAGAGGAAACACGGTAGGTAAGCGTTATTTCCAGGTAATTTGAATATTTCAGAAGGTTCACCTTCTCCAACGTTCCAGAAATGTATGGAGACATCCATTCGGTATGTATACGAGTGTTGTCGCATGTCTTGGGAGGTCTGGTGAAGCAAATTTGTCAGAATGGCAAGTGACTGAGTGAGTGAGTGAATGAGTGAGTGAGTGAGTGGGTGAGTGAGTGAGTGGGTGAGTGAGTGAGTGAGTGAGTGATTCAGTGAGTGAGTGAGTCTCCAAAAGCGAGTATTTGAGCGAGTCAGTCGGAAAGTGCGCTTCTGGTGCGACAAAAAGTGCTGCGTTTCGATCGCGTTTGTGATGGCTATGGTACCTGCAGTGAGTGCCATTACTGGAAATGATTCCAGAAGTGATCGACTCCCCAAAGGAGTTAGTGTCTGGAAGACGTCCGGTGTATTTCACTGTGCCTCTAAGTCACGGAAGAAAGTGAAATGAATATGAAAGAAGTGAAACAGCAGCATGAGTTCAGCGGTGTCAGGAAAGATTCACCGAGATTATAGCGTGATAGTGAAAACTGCCTTAAGTGATAGTTCCAGAAACTTCACGTAGTCACAGAACCTCTCTATTTACTAGGTACTGGTTCACTGTATAAAGGGGCCGGCCCTCGTTGTCATGGTCGTTAGAGGGTACGTCTCTTGCGTTCCGCCGCGTAGAGTGTCGCGGGTTCGAGCCCCGCCTTGGGCATGGTTGTTTATGTGTATATGTGTGAAGCTACAGTAAACAGACAGTAAAATGAAGGTAACCAATAAAAAGGTTAAATAAGGGAAAAAAGAACATATTGTCTCATCCAATATGACTTAACGTTGGAGGACGTAAATTACTATATATATTGTCACCTAATTATCGGAAGGCCCGACCTGCTAGTGGCTGGGAGGGCGGCAGGAGGCATTCAGACCACGCCTACCTGTTATAGCGCTAACAAGGGGATGGTTGGAAAAACATCATTAGCCATCTCTTTCCCCTCACCCGGACGTCTGGAACAGTCGGAAAGATTCATTGAACCGAGAGACTTCCAGAAACACCGATCTTCCTATAAAAGAGGGCTGCAGTTGGCGAGTCAGTTCAGTTCTTGGCGAGCAGCCGGAGGAGTGTCGTGCTAGTGAACGGACTGGAAGACTGTGTACGTGTATCAGAGGAGTTGTACGTAATTCTGAGAGTAGAGTGGACCTGTTACAGACGAACTGGCGAATTGTAATTGTGTACGCTACGTAATTCTGTGTAATCGGCACGTGTTCCAACTGTAACTCGGTGGAAAAAAAGAACATTTTTGAGTTTGTGCAATTGGACTTTTAATTTCACGAACCCACAAAGTCACAATATTCATAAATTAAAATTTAAAAAATGCAGAGATTGATATGAATAAGCAGGGGATATTGGATCACATGATAGGTACAGTTAGAAGTGTGAAAGTTTAAGCGATAGGTATCTCAAGCATAATATTATATCATGGCTCTTAAAGAGTTGCTAAGCTTCAAAAAATTAAACCAGCAAAATTAATGTTTTAATTACCTCTTGAATAGAGAGGTTAAAGGAAGGGGAATGATTAAAAGTTTGCATGTTGGATTCCCTCCTAATGCATGTTGGAGTTTCAAGGAGTAGATACAGTAACGGAAATGCTATGTATGGTATACATTCTTGTTGAGTGGACCTTTTATACGGATTTCCTCAGAACATTTTCCACTAACTGTGCTCCACGTAACTTAAAAACCTAGGGTTGGCGATTGCGTTTAAAGAGCTAAACGATAATTTAAATGTTTCCATTGCTCGAGGAGGAAGAGCAGTTGAATCGATGTTGAATTAGGCGCATGTAGACAAAAGCAAACGAGGATCAATTTGAACACTGGAGTGGTTAAACACGGTGGAGAGTTATCATCGATTCAAGAAAGGCGGGCCTCAACAGCAAGAAAATGGATTTGCTATTACGACTGACGAGCCTTTCCTTTCGCATTTAGTGCATGTCTCAGTGAGTGACCTATTACGTCTACACGTACTCGGATAAGAACCCCGCACACGATTTTGTAACAGAATGCTGTTTCAGTTAGACATCTTTTCAAAATTCATTTAGGAAAACTTTTATTCCTTCAAACCATTTTAAAATTTATTTAGGGCCAGCTTTTACTATTGTATAATTCTTTTATGTAAAGTTTTATTTTCTGAACCCATTTTAAGGTTTATTTAGACAATGTTCTATTTTTTGAAGCCATGTAATTTTTGTGGAAACTACAGACTAACTAACGGTGTCAGCATATCAGCTTAGCAAAATAAAGTTACAAGTAATTTAGGAATTTCAAGGGTTCAAACTATACGACTGCATTTCAACGCAAATGCAGTAGAACATAAAAGTATGTGTTGCACTCACATGACTTTCTCGACTCTTGTAGAAACATTTCTGCAAACATTTCTTCTCCAATCTACTTCATGTTCATTAAAATAAACACTTGAAGAATGTGAAAAAGTATATTAAATTCTTTAGGTTATAGAATATATGCTAAATCGTCAAATATTATCTCAAGTTTAAGATCAGAATAAAATCTGCAAAATCATATTTGCGCACATCACAACCCAGTCATCTTTTCCGTTGCTAGTAAGGCAGGGTCAATTCAGCTACTGATTCAGGTAGAATATAAAAATTAATGTATAAATTTCTTAAAATTAGATATAAGGTTGAGAATAAATAGTCAAATGAAACAACACTATCACAAATTAAAACGCTCGTATGGAAAGTGATATACACGGCATCTTTATTTTTAGCATTTTAGTAGTACCGTGACAGTCTCGTCGAATAGTACGAGGATGGGTCAAAAAGTAATGCCTCCTATACTTTTTCTCTTTTAATTGCCAAGAAAATTGAATCCAATTTGAATATCTTGAAAACTACAACATTGACGATTAATTTGTCACCATTCAATATAATTTCCGTCCTTTTCCACAGTTTTGGTCCACCTTTTAACTAGGGCATGTATTCCAGTGTGGTAAAACACACGGTCTTGCTTCCTAAGCCATTGACGCACGGTCGCTTTCACAGCCTCCTCATCTTCAAAATGAATCCCACGATGAGCTTCCTTTAGTAGCCCGAACAGATGGAAGTCTGATGGTGCCAGGTCAGGGCTCTATGGGGGTGAGATAAGACTTGCCATCCCAATTTCTCAATTTCTGCAGTGGTGTAACCGCTGGTGTGTGGTCTTGCATTGTCATGCCAAAGAAGAACATCCGCCATAGTTTTTGTTGGGCGAACTCGTTGAAGACATGCTTTCAGCTTTTTGAGAGTACTGACGTATTGCACAGAATTTAATGTGCATCCCTGCTCCAAAAAATCAATCATAAGCACACCCTCTGCATCCCAAAGCACTGTCGCCATAACTTTCCTTGCAGACGGCTGAGTTTTGAATTCCTTTTTTTTTTTTCTTCGGTGACGTTGGTTGATGCCATCCCATTGTCTGCCTATTTGATTCAGGTTCAAAAAATGAACCCACGTTTCGTCTCCAGTAACATTTTTTTTCCAGAAACTTCTCTCCCTCAAAATTGAAGCACTGCAAGTGTCCGGAGGCTATTGTTTTCCTTGTTTCTTTGTTTTGGGCGGTTAACATTCTTGGTAACCAACGTGAACAAAATTTTGAGTAACCCAGTGTTTGAACAATCGTCATCATACTGTCTTTACTGAGGGTGGTAATGCGACCCAATTCGCCTGTTGTTACCCGGCAATCACCACGAATGATGACATCAACTCGCTGAACGTTGCATGGAGTAACTGCAGTCACCGGTCTGTCGCTTTTCTTTTCATCTGCCAACTGTGTTTGAACTTCAGCTTCGCTTCAGCGACGAACCCATCGTCTAATTTTGCTGACATCCACCGTTGCATCACCTTACACATTTTTTAGCATTTCATGAATACGAATTGGCGTTTCACCTTCCGCAGTCAAAAAATTCATTCACAGAACGCTGTCTAATAAGAATGTTGATGTCAGCCATTTTACAACAGGACGCAGTGCTGCCACCTGTTGACTTATGAAGTTACTATTCCAGGGGATTGGAGAAGAGGGTTTGAGGAATTGCGCCAAATTTAAACTTTTCACATAACTTACTCTTTTAAGGAAAAAATAGGAGGCATTACTTTTTGACCCATCCTCGTATATTACGTATAAGCTAAGAAGACAAATATGCGGCAAATTTTTATGAGTCTTACTTTCTGAACCGAAGCTTTAAAAAGACTGTATATTGCCTATATCTACGGAAGAAAGACCAAACATTGCCTTTACCTTCATACGTTAATTTTAAGTGCTCATGATTAGATCTTAAATCAATGTAAGCTGATATTAATTGATAAAGTTTAGGGGTATCATATGCTATGTTAAATATATGTTAGTATGAATTTTAGGCCTCAAGTTTAGAAGTACTTTATATTGTGTTAAGTTCATGTACATTTGATTGTTCGAGAATCGCCCGAGAGGTAGACCCAAGCGATGGCGAGTCGCCTGCCGATGCATTGGTCTGCACATGATACGTGATAAGAGAATAGACACCGGGGTTTTAAGATACACATTTCCAAACGTGCTGCTGCATTAATTACCTAGACCGTGGGGAAGTGAAATTGGAGTGGAATACATGCCTCAGAAAGTAGAAATTGCGTGAAATTTAAGAGTAGGAATGAAACGAGAAAACGGGTCACATGACCTCTAAAGTGTCCAAAATTCGGCGAAAGGAAGGGGAAATTTGTGCAATGGCGACGTTTGATGTTTGCTAGGAAAAACACTTTGTAGTGGCGAGTGAAGGGGGCAACAAGTACGGAAATTTCATCAAAGTTCGTGTTCGCAAATGTACGGAGCAACACAGGTTAGGTGGTTATCGAACACTCTGTGTTGGCGAATGAGAGAAACTGCACACATTACATCATTAAGATTATACTTTCCTCCACAGCAGAGATAGTCTACGAGGCCTGAGACGCAGAGTGGTTGGCGAAGGTTCCCACACCCTCCCTGGACAGGTTTATAACACCCCGTTTCAGTAAAGTTACAGACCATTCAAAAACATTCTGACGGCTTCTACTTTTGTCACTGAATCTTCTCGGTTTTAGTGTACAGAGTGAATAGGGCGCATGCTTTTTTAACGATCTGCTCCTTGTGTAGCACGCGTTCTCTGCCACACACATTCGCTGTCCTTGTCCCTCTGTGTAATTCAGCGCATACCTTTCAGGGACTTTCTTTGCGTTGCTTGTCAGTACCAAACTCCGTTGTTGAATAATCCTCCAGAAATACTTCATTGCGTGAAGTAATGTTCTCGACGTCCAGGAACAACGATTACACAGCTACATAAATCACTCGGTGCTTCCTAGTAACTTACAAGTTCACACGCGCACAGCAACGGGCAAATCCTATATCTCGCGCCTAATGTGTAGATAATATCAACACAGCAATGACGAGTGGAGAGGGCGAATTGTATCAATAAACTTACCATTCAACGGTCGTGGTGTCTTCTATGTGATAGTACCCCTACACTGTCAGGACGCACCAGCTACCTGAAACACAAAAGAGAGGATCCATGTAGACCTACCATGAGAAAAACCCCGACCAGTTGTAAACCTCTCATCCGTAGCCCTCACCCGTCACATATCCTATCATATGAGGTGTTGAGTGCCGGGAGGGCTCAACGAGGTACTTAACGGACTCAGGAGTACCCAGCCTTAAAATTGTGTAAACTGCGTTTATGTGCATTAGTTTAATTTCAAGAAAATAAACTTAGGAGCGACATATACTGCGTAAAAGCTCTTTAAATTTTGTTTTAGGTGTATATGATTAAAAGCGCTCTATACTGTGTTTAACTATAAATTTGTATTTAGAAGCTAAGTTTGGAGCATTGGCTCTAACATTTCAGTTTAATGTTCAAGTCCAAAAATATTCTATACTGCTTAAATACAATTTTTTCACCACGCATATGTTAAATAAACACAAAGAGCCACCAGGTAGCTTCTACATATATTTCCATTATCTGAATTTCACTACACACATTTTTAATTCCCTTCTTCCTCTATAATAACGAACAACTATGTGGCAGGGTATGGCGACAAGGTTCTTATGAACGATGCGGGATTAATCCTGAATGAAATAATGAGCTCGGAAATGAATAGAACAAGAAAATAACAGCAATCCCCTTTTCGTCAAAGGTCCCTTTGAGGGGGCTTCAACCTCTTTACAACAAGGAGCTATTTCAACGTAGTATTAAAGGGAAAGGGAGACTAAAGAGGGTAAGTACCTAATTGTTTACATGGAATTCATTAGGTATCCTACAATTCCTGCAGTAAAAAGCTATTGTATTCTATTTAGAACCCTAATTATTAAAGGTGCTACCAGGCATTTATCTTTTAGACAATTTAATTAATAGAGCTTCGTAAGGAAGCCCCTCTGGCTTTCACTGCATATGTGCCAGTCATTCTTGTAATAATTACTAGAAGATGTGCAGTATCATTTCACAAAATCTTTTGTAAAACAGATCTCGATAAAAATATGGGCAACAGTGCGTATATGCAACTAACCAATTCTGTTTTCTTCTGCTATTTCCTTTTGCGTTTCTGGCCTTTTCCCGTGTTTAATCAAACATTGATTGGTTACCAACACTCCTCATATGGCAACCCTGACATTCGGGGTAACCTTGCCCCACCACGTGATGACCGCACCCATTTCTCAGGTGGAGGCATCCTGAGGGTGGTGTCCCTTACCTACAATGTTAGGGTGATAGTGAAGATGACGGTGAGACGAGTGGACCTACAGCTTATACCGTAGACTCCCACAGTTTGAGCTTTGTTTGATGAGAAAGGGAGTAAAAATTCTTATGGTTGTAATAAATTTGACTAAAATATATATTAGATATATTTTTATGTCTCCCTTTCTCAACAGTGCTGCTTTAAGGAGTCACTTGGGTTCTCTCAGAGCGAGGGAGCCGAAGCTTATTGACCGGTTGAGATCAGGGTTGAGGGACTAAAGATATTTAAAAGACAAACAAATGCAAATAATCATTCCTTTCACACTAGCCATGTGTAGGCTAAGGTTTGGATGAGTAGAGCCAGACTGAATAATTCCATGCCATAGCCGGGATTTGAACCACTAAGTATTGACAACATGGTAAGTCGGCACAAAAGGTGCGTGTCTCGTATCATATGACAACCCCTAGTGGTCTACCGGGAAATACACAAGTCAGCTTTAGAATTTAATTCCATGTCGATGTTGGCCATAGTAGCTCAGTGGTTTAGAGCAGCTGCATGGAGCGGGAGATCCGTGGTTCAAATCCCGGCTATGGCATTGCATAGCATTCTATTGCTCTTTTGTACAATTGTCGCTAATTTCATAATGACATTTACTCCTTTTCTCTTACGTAACAACATAACAGCATAAGAGAAACATAGATAGGTATACGTTTAATAAAGAAATAGCTGCATTGGATAACCCTGTTCTTACACATTTTATATGCTATTTATTGTTGCTAAACACAAAGCTATTATTTAATGCGGTGAAAAGAAGTGGCTCTAAGCTAGTCTCTATCTCCGAGATAATAAAACGCTTCGTTTAAACGAACCTGCAGGGACTCTCTCTTGGTGCTTATAGCTCTTTTAAACTACCTCTGAGCTCATGAGCTCAACTGCAGCTACGTTTTATGCACACGAGGTGATTTACGCTGTACTTTAATCTGTTCAGCAGTGTTGTTCACTTCCTCCCTTCCGTTTTGTAGAAGTCCGGAGGACGAATTTATGTGAGGGCATATTAAAGTTTAATGGTTCTGGTCAGCTAGAGGCACTTTCGCCATTCCAAACATTTTCTCTTCTTAAGCTGCTTGCTGTGTTTTACAATAGTAATAGCTATGAACATATTTTGTTATTTTCACTTGAGCCTTAAGACAATCAAATTCGTTCATTACAAACAAATGTCTATAACTCAACCTTTAGGTAAAGCAGGCAGAATCATAACTTGAAAATAGCACTAAAATATCTAAGTCTAGACAGAAGTAATGCCGCAGTGTCATTTATGGATTCGTCCATCAGTTCCTAAGAAAGATGACGTTTCCTTTTCATGCAGTTTTATAACCGATAATCCCTTTCGCTCCTCTATAATAATCTTCTCAACATCAGAACCACGTCAAGCTTTAATATTGTAACGGTAACGGGCGAAGGTTGACGACGGCTGGAAGGTCCTGCGGCTCAGTGGAGAAGAGGTCATACTCCGGCAACCCGAAGAACGCCTTGGAATCTGCAGGGTGATCTTGAAGGAAGACGTGGGTGCCCGCGAGAAAGCAGGGGGTGGTGACGGCGCGACTGGAAGGATGGCGAATGACGAATATTGTTGCGGTGCCGAGAGGTGCCAGTGAGGCTGTTTAACCTAGCGGACATCGATCACGACGTCCAGGCCGGCACGGAGATGGGGAAATGGTCATCGTGACAGCAATCGACAAGACACTGGAGCCGGTGCCAGCGCAACACCTGGGGCCCCGGCTGGAAGGCTTACTGGAGAGGGCAGCCGATCACCTGACCGCAGAACAGCTCGAGAAGGTACGAGAACTGCTGAGACGACACCAGCGCGTCTTCAGCCAAGGCAGAGAACTACTGCGTCAACCGGCGAGAGTTACTGGCGGTAGTAAAGGCCTTCAAGCACTTCCATAAGTACCTGTACGGTCAGCCATTCCACCTGAGGACTGACAACTCCGGTCTAACCTGGAAGGCCAGACAGCACGTTGGGTTCAGAGGCTGCAGGATTACGACTTCGCCTCTGAACATCGTAGAGGGAAGAACCACGGTAACGCAGACGCCATGTCCCAAAGACCCTGCCCAGAGGAGTGCGGCCAACGCACAAGAAAGGAAGAGAAGGAGCGTGCCGCAGCAGTCGTTGTAGTCACGGCAGTGCCTGCAGATGGCTGGGACAGCGCAAGCCTGAGGAGGGAGCAGCTGGAAGTCGCAGACTTGGGACCACTCTTGAGGAAAGCGGAGGCAGGGACAAGACCAACCTGGGAGGACAACGCACCGAGGAGCAACAACAATAAGTCGTACTGGGTCCAATGGGACTCGCTAAAAGATAAGAGAGGGCGTGCTGTTCCGGGTATGGGATTCGCCCGATGGGAAGACGCAGAGACAACAGTTGGTACTTCCCTGAAGTAAGATCCCGGAGGTCTTGTAGGTAGTGGGTGCTTCAGGAGGACACCTGGGAGCAAACCGAACAATCGACAAACTTCAAAAGCCATGGCAAGGGCTGTATCAGGTGGTGAAGAGGACTAACGACATGGTCTACCGCATCCAGAAGGTGCCCCGAGGGAAGATGGTAGTACATCTGGATCGCCTGGTCCGCTACAATGGTGCTGTTCAGGACAACCAGCCCTGAGGAGGGAGCCGTGTCGCGGTAACGGGAATTAAATTTTCGGCGCAAATAGACAACAGACGGATAGGTTTCACGTAGATAAGGAGCTCGCATAAGCAGATAAACATAGCGCTTGAGATAAGTGACGTGCCGGCCGCGATAGCGTTTCACACTTCTGGACGGTGATAGACGGTCTCGAATTATGAATGAGGTATTTAAGGAAGTGATGAGTTGTGAAACGTGAGTGAGTGAGCCGCGAGAGGTACACAGAGTAAGCAGAGAACAGCTGAGAGTGTTGAAAAGGCAGTTGTGTAACAAGAGTGTTGTTGTAACGAGAACTAATGTAATCAGCTGTCACGGTTTTTTATTGTCATCGACCTTGGAAGATTGTGTTACTATGTGATATAATGTTGTTACCTGAGAATTGAACAGGGTATCTCTACGGAAATAAAGAATATTTTTAATTTCTACAACTCGGCCTTTTAATTCTACGAACCCACAAAGTCACAATATTATTAATGTTTAATGCTGACAGTCACTGTTTCAATATGTTCTAAATCTCTGCTAGGTGGTATTATATATACAACTGGTACTTTCGTTCACGAGCGTCGATGTGGCATTGATACGGTTATATCAATTGTCTAATTTATGCGTTGTGGAAAGTCATAGCATCACTTCTATTAGGAATTGGGATTGGGTTTTCATTACGGAGGGGATTCAGTACTAGGCCCATTGTTCCTATGCCACGAAGCGGGGGCACCCCCGGGAGGGAAGATGAGGCGAAGGAGACCGGCCGACCCAAAGAGTCACGACAGTACAGAGGACAGATTCCCCACAGTTTACTTCGATAGGGACCACCCTGACAGGCCAAGACAGCGAACTCGCTCCCCTGCAGCGGGACGGCAACGAGCCCAGCAGCCGAGCCCCAATAGTCCAAGGCAGGCGATCCGAGCCCCAAAGGTCCCTGGCTGGCGGTCCCGAAATGGTCCCAGCAGAGGAGCTGAGACCGGCAGCCGACCTACCGGAGGAGGAAGAAGTTTCCTCAGAGCATATCATCCAGCCGTGCATCACCGAGACACCCGCCGACACTTCAAACCCAAAAAGGACCACCAGATGAGAAATGATACGAAATGATAATGGAGATAAAATGGAGGGACAGGAAAATCGGGGGATATAATTAACCTACCCAGCATTCGCCTAGCGACCGGGGAAAACCCACAAAGAAACCCTTGGTTCAGGTAGGTTGGCCATGGGTGACACTGAATATAAGTATTTCAAAAAGTAAAGCATCGTAATGGATTTCAAAGGAGTATTGTATATTTTTTACGACACGATCAGGTGCAGTTGGTTGAGTTGTTTAACAAAAGACAGGGGAGAAAAAGGGTTTTCTTAGTAAGAATCCTGAATGAATAGCACTTGACTTTGTTTGAAAAGGATATTCATCGGAAACTTAATAATGGCATAAGCGAGTCTAATCACAATGGACAAAATAGACACAAAGGGAATCTTTGTGTGAAAAGAGGGCTTCCAGAAGTGAAAGTTACACACCTACGCACAGCTGTGTACAGTGTGAGGACAGACAGTTGGTGGTTTGAAGCCGATTAAGAAAGTCATCGCCTCTGTCTTGGTCGAAGGCAGATCAGAAATGATGGAAGTAAATATTTGCCGGTTCATATGTACGTGAAGAACGAATTAAGTTTTATCGAGTGATAAGCATTTCACTTACAGTAACCCTAAACAGTGATATTGGTAACCCTTGGTCGGCAGCTTCGAGATTGATGTAATGATAAAAAGAAGCAGTCATTATATAAGTTTCAAACGGGCATTCTAGTGTCATTAAAACCATCCTTCCCATACATATCCACGCATCCTTTGAAATTGATTGTCTCCCCTCTTTAAACATTTTAACCCCCTTCGAGCTCTGCTGTGGGGAAGACCAGACTCTCCATAGGACTCCTGTAACATTGCATAGGCCTCAACTGAAGATTTGTTGAGGCGAAAACAGAATTTCAAAGCGGCATATTGTTCCTCGCGTAATATCTCCATTGCAGCGGTAGGCGATACTGAACATGTCTGAACTTGCCTGGTTTTGACTGGCGGGAACCAGGAGTACCAACAACGAAGCTACTACGGTGTATTTGTTTCACATTAAGCTAACAGAACATAATAAGACTGACTTTTAGTGTGAAAAATTATGACCGTACAAAATTAAGATCATTGTTTATTGAACAGCCCTCTATAATTATATATTTTTATTAAACTGCAATAACAAGTGACTAAATGATAGTTGATACACTAGATTCAGTTGATGACATGCACTACTCTGATGCCAGGTAGTGATATACGTAACTAAGGTTGGAGGAGAATGTGTATCAAATCTACCCCTGACGAGACACTTAGCCAATGTCATTTGAGGCGAGCCTGGACTATGATCTACAATAGAAGTTAACTCTTTAATATAACCATTTTTAAATTACATTTAAAGCAATGAATCATAATTAAAGCGAATATGAATAGCTTATTTGAATAGAGTACATTCAATTGTATAAGCTATTAGCTATTAAAATTTCTTGTGGATATTTTATGACCCTCTATAGTCGAACATGTAACCAAATGGTCTTGGTTCAATGAGAACTAAACCTTATTGCAGAATGCGAAAATTATACACAGGTGAATAGGTGTTATTGCCTCCTACTTACATAATTTCATGATAGGGAATGTACAGTATGCACCAAAATATACAGTACTCATTTTCGTGCAGTGCGCAATCTCACGCCTGAGGGTCTGCGTGCTGTTACATGACCGTGATGTATAGTTAGTTGTGTAAAGCACGTTATGCTCTGTGATTGGAAGTGACAATAGGTCTCGCGACGGATGAAAATGAGTTTATAGTGGCGTATTATTTTCGCTCGTGCGAAAACGGTTACCAAGGCGGGCCGAGTTTAAAGTTAGCCGCGGGGGTGGGGTGGGCGGGGGTTTGCCGTGGGGCTGAGTTCCCCTACACATCACATTCACACCACCGGATCTATACGCTTTGGGAATAATAAAAGAAGAAAGTTTTCCATAGTCCAGATCGACCCAAAACTGTGTCTACATTACGTCAGAGGATCGTCTCGTTCTTCGGGGCTCTGCAGCAACTTATCAAAATCTTAAAGCCTGTTGTCAGATTCACGCATGGGATTTTAACAATGGTTTGGTTTCCGACAGGGAGGCGCCAAATTTGCCTTGGGGAAAAACAGACAATAGTGAGGGTTGTTTGATTACAGGTATTGCAAAGGGAGTTTACTCACCTTCGCAAAGTGGCCTTGTCATGGTGACGGTCTCCGGAGTATATGCTAGCATTATGACATATGGCTTTACTGGTATACGTGATTTACTTATATTTATTCGTTTGTTTATGTTAATGTCTTTCTGATATCAAGTTGTATGTCGTCTCAGTGTTCCTAGGTGAGAGGGGCTGCGTCAACATTTAGACTATTATCTCGATATGTAAACTAATGACAATGAGAGTAACATAATTTCCTGTACTATATATTTTAGCCCATACTGTACTTCTAACATAAACGTAAATATAAAACTACTGGTATATTTCATTTTAGGAATTAGTCAGTTTCGGAAGGAATACGTCCTTGGGATTTCGAAAACAGAAATAAGAAAAATGACCTTAGTGAAGCTCGACATTACTAAAAATGAATTTTGAAAAAATATATGGGAAGCAGACTTCCTTGTTTTACAATGATGCACTCGTACTTCTAACGCGATATGGTATTGTTGCTTTTCCACAGAATGTACAAATCCATTAAACTCCGATATAGCGTGAAAATTACTCAGGCGTGTTCCATTAACAGCCGCGCTGAAGGACTCCGAAAATAGAAATAAAAAAATTGACATTCTAAACTCGGCATTACCAAAAATGAATTTGAAAAAATACACGGGAAACATACTTCCTAGTTTTACAATGGTGCACACATCGTACCTCCAACGCAATATGGTACTGTTGTTTTCCGTGGAATGTACAAATCGACTAAATCCGATACAACGTGAAAATCACTCAGGCGAGTTCCTATAACAGTCGTAATGAAAGAATCGTCCAACACTAACCAAAACGTAATGTAACGTTATATAAATCACGTTCTACCGTAACTGTGAACTACAAAAGGTATGAATCTAATCAAGGATTCACTTTAATATTAGAATATATATGTTATTCAGCTTTCCTTGAATGTTTGTTAACATACAAAGACTTAGTCTGTTGGTTCATTTCTTTTTTTCTTCTTTCTTCATTATTCTATATCCTCTTTTACTGCTAAAGCATACTAGGGGGCTTTTCACCGAAACATTTGCTGGCGTTTAAGGTTATGGTAATTTTAGGTTAGGATGATATAGGTTTCAGTCGTTTGTAATTTATTGTTTTATTTACGTCCAGCCTTTAACTGCAATGGTCATATTGGCGGCGATTTTCCATTTATCTACCTATTAACATTAATGCTACCTCGGAAACACTTAAAATTGGCTTTCTGGGTTATATATATTAGATTACACACAATTATCAGTGAGCATTTATGTATTTCAATAAAACATAAATAAATTCTGAAACTTTTATGCCTCTGCGTTAACTAGTACTTCGGCAACATCTCATAAGAACGGAAATGATGATCAGTCTTCAAACTGTTTAATAATCGGACAGTCAATACTCGTTACCGGTTCTGATTTTTAAGCATCGATACTCGATACTCACTTTATAAAACTATAAGGGCGATAGCTTATTCCGTGAATGAGTAGGCTTATCTAATAAACGCTGTAACGGGAATTTGTTTAAAGAATCGCCAATTGAGCATTTTCATATATTCATGCAGGATTGTGTGCACCGATCCCACGGAAATGCCGATTACATGTGTGCAACTGTATTAATTAACTGTCTTGAAATTATTTTACTAGTCTATTGCAGGTTACTTCAAACATTTCGATGAATTCTTTTTTTGTTATATTTATACGGATTCGATTTATAACATAAAATGTTTTTGTTCTTGCAGTGGTATACATCACATTCATCGTTACAACAAAAATCTCTTTCTCTTTATAACAAGATTATTAACTTATCGTAATGTAACAAAACTGAAGAACATATATGTAACTTAAAGATTATTATTGACTTCTTGTAATGTAACAAAACTGAAGAACATATCACTCTCCTAAAGGTTATTGATTTCACGTAACTATCGTTACTTCTACTTAATTTTGTGATTGGCCGATCCAAAGCCATGTCACCACATTACGTCACATTACGTCATGTAATTATTATTTCGGCCAATCACACAATTACATACATTTTTACATATTTAAGTTCATAATTCCTCCGAATGTAACCCAAAAATACTGTTACAAATGCCCCTCTTAGAAATGTATGGAAAGTAACCAAATAAAGTAACTAACAATCTATTTCCATATATTTCGAAGAATAGCCCCAATTAAAAATTTCGTTTACAACAATGAACTGTAACATAAATATAACATACATTAAATATAACAATAAACATACATTGAATGAAATATAATAATAAATGAACATTTAACAACCACTTAGCATTATTATAACACATTTTTTAAAATATATATCTTTGATTTCATATGGGGGTGTGCCCCGCCCCAAATTTGCATAAAAGCATTTTTATATTTAACAATTTTAAATTATTGACTATGAAAAATCATGCTATAACAATATAAAATATTTTAACAACTATTTGTAAACGAACACACACACACACACACACACACACACACACACACACACACACACACACACACACACACACACACATATATATATATATATATATATATATATAATTAAAATGAAACGACTAAATTGTACCCAATTTATATGGAATTTATATGCAAAAGAATTCTCTGTTTAGTCATTCAAGTTGGGTGATTCGCCCACAGAATTAATTTTTCTAGCTCTCCTGTATCAATATTCGTAACTTTTGAACAGTTAGTGTGATACATTCTTCTCAACTGACTAAACTGATCTTTGCAAGCATCCAGAAATTGGTAAATCCATCCTTTGTTTTTATGTACATCATAACGTTCTTTGAAGGTTAGGTTAGTTGTGTGTTCCAATCTTAAAGAAAACAACATTATTTTGTGTGATGTATCATACATGCGACCACTATGACCTTCATTGTGTATTTGTATTTGTGTGAACATTTCGTACACATATACATTTTGACCTAGACTGTGAAATTGTGTGTGTGTGAGGACCTGTTTTGTGTGTTTCTATGAAAATTTATATCATTATCTGGACTCACAAACTCACTACATTCACTTACTACATCACCAGACTTCCGATGATTGGTTAATTCACCTGGTAAGTCACAGTCATTTATATTTCTAATTCTAGACATTTCTTTCACATTATTTATTTTAATAGCCTGTAATGCAATTAAATATTGTGTCAATTTTCCTAAGTTATCCTTCTCTTTTTCAAAATGTTGTTTTACCTCTTTAATTTGCAAAATTACTTCTTCTTTCGCTTTACTTATCTCATCAATTTGTAACTTTATTTCCTCTTGGTGTGTCTTACTTTCATCATGTTGTAATTGCATTTTACAAAAAATTACATTGATTCTTTTTTCTACTTTATCTCCTAATTCTTCTCTTTGTTTTTGTGTTATTTCTGCCTGTTGTATCCTAAATCTTTCTAACTCTTTGTTTAATTCCTTTCTTATTTCTTGTTTCACAATGTCCTGACCTAACGCAGTTTCCTGAATTATTTCTCTTAATTCCATAATTTCCTGTCTATTTTCATTCTTATTCTGTTCTATTGTTTGCAATAACCTTTCCATTTTCTCTTTACATTCTTTTCTTCCCTCTCTAATCTCATGTGCTATCTCACCTTTCAATTCATGCTTTAGCTTTTGTGACAAACTAACCTCTATATGGTTCACATTTTGTGTCAATTTATCTCCTAATTCTTCTCTCAATTCATTTATATTTTGTTCTAGATCTTGCTTTAATTCTGATTTTACATCACTCAACTCTGATTTCAACTCTGATTTTACATCTCATATTTTAGGGTATACATCTCCTATTTTAGCATCTAAATTACTCAACATTTTCGTTATCCTTTCTAAAATTAATTCGTTATCTTTGCTTAATCCTACATCCTCCCTACTAATTCCTACACTATCACTTACTTCTCCTTCCACTATTATTTCTTTTCTACTCGCCATCTTTTTAACTATTTTCTGATTTCTTAGCAACATAAATCTACTACTACTACCATTTTTTTTTTAATTTCACTCACTTAAACCCGTTTTCCTTTTCTTCTTTCTTCTCTCTTCTTTCTCCTTTCCTTTTATATTCCTACGAAGTTTTAATCTCCTCTTCTTTAGCCTATTCGGCCGCACGTTGCGGCGCCATTTGTAACGGTCTACTGCAGGTTACTTCAAACATTTCAATGAATTCTTATTTTGTTATATTTATACGGATTCGATGTATAACTTAAAATGTTTTGTTCTTGCAGTGGTATACATCACATTCGTCGTTACAACAAAATTCTCTTTCTCTTTATAACAAGATTATTAACTTATCGCAATGTAACAGGACTGAAGAACATATCTGTATCTTAAAGATTTTTATTGACTTCTCGTAATGTAACAAAACTGAAGAACATATCACTCTCCTAAAGGTTATTCATTTCACGTAACTATCGTTACTTCTACTTAATTTTGTGATTGGCCGATCGTCACCACATTACGTCACATTACGCCATGTAATTATTATTTCGGCCAATCACACAATTACATACATTTTTACATATTTAAATTCATAATTCCTCCTAATATAACACAAAAATACTGTTACAACGCTTGTAAATTACAGATGTATTATTTTATCCTGTCAGGAATCCTGCGCGGTAGGGATGAGTACCAGCTGTGGTGGTGATAGTGCACCTATCGCCACAATGCGTCACACCCGTAATATTACGAGAGGGGAGGGCGATGCATAAGGTGCCTAAAAACGAATTTCATCATCGAAGCCAGTTTTGCAGCTCTTATAAACTAAGTTGTAATTCTTACTATGCTAGTAATCTCCACGCTTTTTTGGATCTTAAATAGTACATAGGTATTGGGAAGAAAACCCTGTTCTCCTCCAGCAGGCATGATCAGCAATTGGCGGCCTTTCAATATCGCTGCAGAGTACCTGTAACGTATTTCACTCCAGGCATATGGTCCAGTATGTGCTGTATTTATATATGTTTCATCCATATACACTATATAAGCTTCATTTCGATATCTCCGAATATTTCATAAATACTTAAGCCTTTTTGCACGTATGGTGTGATGTTCGATTAAAATTGGTCTGTCACGCTTTGTGTTTTTTTTTCAAATAATACTAGATTCAAAAGAACTCATCTGAATGTTCACACATTGCCTTGGAAGTCAGTAGAATCTTTAGCTTCATAAGCACTTTCTTCAGAGTTGGTCTTTGTTTTTCTGTGCTTTAAAACTTATTCATAGTTCGCCTAACTACTTCTGAATTAAAACATCCAAATTAGATTTTGTGCATGTTCTTAATCATTGTTTACTGGGCATAGAGAAGGACGTTGTTGCACTAGCACCAATGACTTTTCTTTCCTTAATAGCTCTCCAAAACTGCTTTCAGACACAACTGTTGCCGCAGATACCCTTTAATAGATTTTGATAAATGACCCAGACCATTTTTCCTTTTTTATAAATCTATGGATATTGGTTATTAATTCTCGTGTTTTTAAATGTAGTACTTCATTTCCTAATGTGCTGCTAGGAGGCGTCATTTATAAATGCTCTCTTGGAACCAGGAGGCAAGCACATTTTGAAACAAGCTGTAGTGTTACCGAGTAGCTCTGCACGTGTTTAGTTGCTCGCAACTGGTACGCACCTGACCTGCCTTATCCTACAGATGCAACCGTTCTGAGTTTGACTCGTCCAGATACCGTTGCGCATCGCTCTGCACTTTTCAAGATAAAAAGGATAAATCTTCATTTTGTTTCAGCTTATCAATTTTAGCTACATGTCATTGTATCATATTCTGACAGAGATTGGAAACTTGTACATTTTTTGAAAGGAAATTATGTAAACTTCACTCGGTGTATGAAGGTCCGCGTCGAGAATGAGGGGTTTGACGCTTGACTTTCACCAAGGCGGCCCGGGTTCGATCCCAGGCGACCGCAAAGTGAGATTAGTGGTGGACAATACGGCGCTGTGGCAGGATCTCAGCTTTCCCTGGCCATCTCATTCCACCGGTGCTCCATCTTCATCCCAGGTATCAGCAGTGTCACCACCTGCGGTGCCACATGCACTAGAAGAGGGCGTTAAGCACTACACATTTCTTTCGGTGTATGAATGTCACATTTTTGTTTAAATTTGTTGTATTCTGCAACTTACCAATTCCCGAAAATGTTTTTTATTTTTTTATTTTTGCGAATTCTATACACTGCTTTGTTTCTGTAGCATTCACAGATTTTGATCATCAAAGTAGACAAATGTAGTAGCCGATAGTCACTAAGATTATTTCAGAAGCGTAATGCAATGTGACAAAAATGTCAAAATGGGCTCACCCCAAACTTATTTATTTCTCAGCAAAATCCTTAGCATAACAAATCCTTAATACATTCACTTTGTCTTTTTTACAAATACATAACTTCCATGCGTCTATTTAAAGTATCTTTGTATCAGTTGCAAGCACCAGTTTGTACTACTGGTAATCTCTGTGAAGTACAGATAAGTTTTCCCCTTACACTGCCTGCTCCCGACTCCGAACACAACTCCGATATGTGCTTGTGAACTGCTTCCCTACACTGTTTACCGACTCCTCACCACGGAGTTTGGAGCGTGCTCTAGAATTGCAGACTGACGCACTTATCTCTACCTCTCTGCTTTTCTCTGCCAACTTAAATAATTGCTGACCGACTCACTGACTCCTGAACTGCTTCACTGCACTATTCACGCTGCCCGCAGACTCCTTACCATCGAGTCGTACTCGAAAACTAAACAAACTGACTGACTTACTTAACTGAAACTCCAGTACCTTTTTATTTGAGGCATGTATCCAGTTAAAACTTCAAATATTTTGAAAATCTAACTTAAAATCTAAATTGGAATGTTGCAAGTTTCAATAGTTTATAGGTGAATTCTATTAAATATATATAAAACTATATTTTAGTTATTTTTTCACTAGGTGTGTAGTATATCAGAGATAGATGCCATGATCCCAACTCCATCCGTGAATCTTCGGCTCCTTGTATGTTGATGCAAATATAGATGTGGGTAGCGCAGAGTAGAGCAATGAGGTTACTCTCAGGGTATGTGTGGATATGTATGAACAAGTATAGTTCTAATGACACTGGAATGCCCGTTTCAAACTGGTTTAATGGCTGCTTCTTTATCATCACATCAAACTCGAAGTTGCCCACCAATGGTTACCCATATATCAATGTTCAGAGTTACCGTATGTAGACTGCTTATTACTCCATAAAACTTAATTCGTTCTTCACGTACATTCGAACCAACAAAAATCTTCTCCCATTGCTTCTGATCTGCCTTCGACCAAGACAGAGGCGATGTCTTTCTAAATCGGCCTCAAGCCGCGGACTGTCCTCCCACACTCTGCACAACTGTGCGTGTCCGTGTGTGTCTCTTTCACTTCTGAAAGCCCTCTTTCTTCAGCCAAAACTCATTTGAGACTATTTTGTCCATTGTGATTATTAGTTTCGGTCGTGCCATTATCAAGGGTCCGAGGAATACCTATTCAAATGGAGTCAAGTGCTATCCCTTTAGCCGTTTTGCTAAGGAAACTGTTTCTTACGTTTCGTTTGTTAAAACAACTATTCAACCAAATGCTGTTCATCTCAGCTGCACGTGCACGCGTTTCACAACAAATATAGGTACATTCCTTTGAATTCCATTACGATTCTTTATGCATTGCATTCCCTAGTTCCGGTAGCAATTTTTAAGGAAATATTTTACATATTGTTGATTGAGATGGGAGGTAATTATTGGAAAAACGTCCGTCCAAAGAATGTTGTTTTCATAATTTAAAACTATATGCAACATTTTCTAAGGAATTACTAAGCTTCGCAATTTATTTGTATAAAGACAATGTATAGCCATACTAGTGCTATTACATTGTTCTCAATTGCTTTACAGCATGAGATATAAATGTTTGTACCTAATGAAAATGTTTCCCTAGTTTTCAGTTTCACTTATCCAAATTTTGAGTGGTAAATAATAATAAAAGCTAGCAGGATACGGCATAAATAAATGGTGAACATTTCATGCACCTGCTTAACTAGTACTTGAGAAAATATCTTTATACAGGAACAAAGAAATCTTATGCCAGTTAATTTTTAATGTGTCCCTGTTTCATAGCAGTTAATTATCATAATAAACAATTGTAGTATGTAGCATTTATTAACAATTAAAAGTAATGCACTTACAAAGTATATCTTTAAATTGATGCAGAATTTCATAGCAATCACACGTGTCTTCTGATGAAATAAACACAATCATATCTTATCATAAACCAGTTATTACTTACTTTGTGTGCCATTCTTGATTGTTTTTTGCCGTAAAACTGTAGGTGATATTTTAGTAACCCTTCTAAGAAACACTGGAAGAATAGCAAAAATATCGTTTTATCTCAATTTAGTGTAATGTCCTGTGTAGTATCAGATATTCCTTGCAGTTTTTCCCGGTGACTAGGAAAACCGCGAAAGGGGAAGAAGAAAAATTATGTTACTTTTAAGTTACTTTTATACAAACTACCTTTTTATATTTCTGATATAACATGTTATTACAAACTCCTATTTCTCTATATATTCCATGTTAATCGAAATAAAGTTTTGCTGAAATGGTTTCATTACAAAACTCGTTGTAGGTATCAGTACATTTAGGTGGATGAACCTATTGTCAAATATTAAAATGCCAGTCGCTATACGCTGACTTTGAATTTCCACATCCTTTCCATGATACCATGATAAATAAATGATTGTTTCCCAAGCGGTTTAATGAATGTAACATATATACGAATCAATAGTGGCACAAATCTGTGAAAACATTATTGGGTTAAATAAATGTGGGAATGTTAAATAAAAGCAATTTCGGATTGAAAGTGGAGTTTAACATATTTTGTCCTGTAGTAAGTTTTTGTGGATTTCTACGTTTATGAAAATTGCTACAAAATTCAGTTTAAGTGAAGAGGATTTCACAGGCTATTCGGAGAAAATACTGAACCTTTCGTTTTGTTTGACACTAAAATGTAGTACTTTAATGAAACTGAAAGTTTCCTATGTAAACGGTGGTTTGGGATGGGAGAATTCTCTAGAGAGTTAAGAGTCTAAGACTTCGTATCATATCCTTGTAAAGATAATTCACAGTGTAACAGCCAGCAAGCGTACTTGAACCTGCCAGTCCGATTGCCTGCCTCACGCGCACATACGCACGGGCTATCACCCAACCTAACCTACTGGGGAGATGTGATAAGCATCTTGGCAGCACCAGCCGGAAAGTTGGTATTTCTGAGCGAGATTCGCTATCTATTGCAGCTCCTGAAATTCCTCACGATTCTTAGTGCGCACCTGTGCTACACCCGGGACATGAAATCCGCACCCAAAGTTCGGGATTGAACTCGAAACAACGTTTCAGCCCAATATGCAATGGCGCAGGAAGTCATATCCTAATAAACATCCTAGTTTGCTATTCAAGCACATTTTGGTTTTGAGTTATGCCGTTTATAAGTTACATATATGCACGCATACATACAGAGAGTGAGGGGGGTAGAAAGAGGGAGAGAGAATGTAACCCTCTTTCACCAACACTCGTATTCAAACTTGATCTCATGTATACTTCGATATAAAATATTCGCAGATTGAGTGATATCTCGACATGCAGTGTTTCTGTGGAATGAAAATTTATTTCCTCAACGTAGGTCCTAGAGAAGATAAATAATCAGATACATATGTATAGATTTAGAAATTTGCTTCAACCAAATGTCGAACTCAGGCAATACTGGATGAGCCCTTCCACACAGAGTAGTCATTTATTGTACCAGTTCTAAACTAGAACATGGTTATAAAGCTTTAAAGTTAAAGTCCCTGGTCTTTAAAGAAATCTGCCAATGAAACACGCTATTAGATATAGAGTGCAATTTGTATCCAAACACAGGTCACATTAAATTATTATTTGTACGAAAAGAAAACTTCCAAGAGACGTTATAGATGAAACGTGCTTTAGAATATTTAATGAAATAATTGTTGACATTTTAGAAAGATAATTTTAGCAGAGGTCAAGTATAACATGCCTGATAGAGTAAAATATGTGTGCGCAGTCCTTTGAAGAGCTTCAAATTATTTAGGAAGTATCTGATTATTTTCGAATATACAGATAAAAAATAGGCTTCTAATCTTAGGTACAATTAACACAAACTAATTGCAATACAACTTATGAACCGGTTTTATTCTACATAATGTGCCCCATACATAAACACTCCTTCAACAGGCACGTTAATATTACGTTAATGTCAGAGGATCTACTCCCATTAATCCTGGATCCGTAGTACCAAGGACCCGGGCCTCCTTCGACCAGGGAGTTACCGAGCTGTCCCAAAAGGGCGCCCGGCGCCTCCGTGGGGCTTTCCATAGGGCAAGACCTAGAGACTAACAAGCCCCTCCCATCTGGTCCTATAGGCTCAAGACGGGATACAAGTGGATACGCTATTTACGCAGGCCAACACCAAAATGGGAAGGCTCCCGGTATGACCTCAGTGAGGCCGCCTAGTGATCTAGCACACCTTCTACTAGCTATGCTGGCTAGTACGCGGGAATACTAATGGCATCCCTCAAATCTGTCCGGAGACGTACTCGATCTCTCACAGGTATCGGGAACCACTGCCCCCTCGAGTCCAACCCAATCCGTACAACTCCCAATCAGGGAGGGGCTCGAATGTGCGGCCCGAGGTTCCTCTAGTAACTTCAGAGGTACCACGAGTGCTAGGGGTCCGTAGCGCCCGCACCACGGCAGCTGAAGTTGACGGATCCCCTCCCCTAAGGGACCTTCAATAGGCAGGTAACTTGAAAGAGCTGCATTCCTTTACAAGTGCACTAACAAGAAATTCATCTTTGAATTTTACAGAACCGCAAGTAATAAAAGGCCAGACACGTGGCGTTTCGTTCATCAAGAATACTCGGTGTTTTCCTTTTTTTTTTTTTTTTTTTTTTTTTTTTTTTTTTTTTTTTTTTTGTCACGAAGATCCGAGAAGCAAAATCTTCCTCTGTATTTTAATTGTAACGAAAAATCTTAAGCCGTTGTTAAATAGCAGCAATCAAATACAAAGTCTACTAATAAGGTGTTGATAATATTGAGAAAGAAGGAGATTCAAGCAAAGGAGAAGATTTTGAAGCAAGAGAAAAGATTTTAGTTTTCTGGAAATAAAGTACAAGGCGGAGAAAGCAGCACCATGCATACAAAATCCAGTCTTCCGACAATGGCCTAGGCGACGATTTTCCTAATTAGTAACTCCCATTTCCCAACTTCCTCACCGACACCGCTTCAATTAGTGTGTTCATTAGCCCCTCCCTGCAAGAGAGAAACGGCAAAGAACTCATTAAGGTAGCTAGTGAAACCCTCCTAGCCGTTCCTACCTATAATAAAACAAGCTGTAAGATAGGTAATTAAAATTTAATCATGGAAAATGCACTGGCAACGCAGCTGATTTGTTTGAGTCGACAAGGAAATGCTACGCAGAAACCTTAACGTTTCTCAGTCGGACGTCAAGTAGATCGCACAGGTCATTCTCTTTGTGACCTTGTGCATTGAAATACTGGCTTCGCTGTTCTCTCAACAGAAGCTAAATCAAAATATTCTCTTTGAGAATTGTCATTGTGAAGTAGTTATAATCAAAGGACATGCCTTAGATCCAACATATCCCTTCAGACTGATGAGAAAAACTGTTACTGTGGGAACACTCTCTCATGTTGCTATTTTATCATACATACCGTTGCTTTTTTGATTTAGGTCTAGTTACAGACATTTTGATGTGCAATGGATTAGGTTTTTGCGTTTTCCTGTAACTTATAATTTTTATCTATAGGTTCACTTAGTTAAAAAAACTATTTAAGATGAAATGTTAATATTTTAGTGCATTTGTATACACTATGCGGTGTGAAGTGTCAAAGCGCTTCAGGTTAAATTAAATATATTTGTAAAACATATTCCTTAAATTTTTTGTGAGAATTTTCGTTTGTTTAAGGAAACATCAGGAATGTTTCGGTGAACGCCAAACTATTTAAGTTCAGCTCCTCCAGGGATACGAAAGGAAGATTTTCAAAATAATATGCCAATACCAAAAAATCCTTAGATTGAAAACGTTTTCTTATTGCTCACTTTCGAAAAAGTATTTCTAGTTGCTTTTATTAAAATAATTTGCTGTTCCTGCGAATGCAGAAAATTTATATAGAGGACAAGATTTTGTATCGTAACCATAGTAATTTTAAGTCGCTGTTTATTTATTTTTCGCGATACCGTGCAAAGAGCATGACATTTCAAGCAGCTCTAGTTTATACGTAACTATCCAATTTTGAAATAGCTGACTATGATTTCAGTCTTCTACATGTATATCAAAGTGTGTAAAACAGATTATTTCTTAGAAAGTTTGTCTCGTAAAACAACTAGTGGTTAGATACATAAACCCTTGAATAACAATCCCTGGAAGAATTGACGTAGAAAATCAAGTAAATAATATATTTCGCATTTATAATGTGATATGTTATGAAATCAAAGTAGTATAACTCATGAATATTCGTCTTGGTGTTGCTCAGGGGCCTCTCCTTATACCGGTAAAAAATCACTTAGCTATTGCTGTGGATACTTAATGCGCTTACGTATCCCAGAAGAATAATGAATTGTATTAGTAAGGAATATTTATTGTTCCATTTAAACCCGCCTTTAACTGCAATGGTCATATTAGCGGCAGTTCTCCTTTGTAACATATCGATGGTGTTAACTCGTATTCGTTGGGCTTTAATCCCTAGATCACGCACACATTCGTACTCTCATTTATAATTCCAGACTCCGGGGATGAGGAGTTATCTTGGTTGGAGAAAAATCCCCACCCCCACTTCCGGGAATCGAACCCGGAACCCCTATCACGGCAGGCAGGTTCAGTAAAGAAAGAAGGGAATCTTACAACATTTAACGGCGTAGTAGTACAAACCGTTAAATGAGGTGGAGTTCCTAATGTTGAATACAAAACTTATTTGTTATATAACATTATCCAAATGTAGGATCATCAACCTGTAACTCCATGGGGTAGTTGTTACAGGATAGTGTTTATAATTACATATAAAACAGAATAGCTCGCTTGTCAAATATTCTAAATATACTTGAAAGAAAACTGAGTGAGAAATGAAGGCATGTGCATGTAACACAAGGAAGAAGTCCTCCCACTTTGCACATTACCTCTAATCTCAGATGCACAGTGCTGCTGTCATCAACATCAGCTCTCTGAGAAATAAATATTATTGGTACCTTTAGTGGTTTTCTTCTTTACTTTGAAGATATACAAAATAAATTAAAATGCATATAAGCTGAGCAGTAAGGGCCATCTAAGGAATTAATTCATAGTCTGTGAGTGTGCATGGATCCCACCCCTAGGGGTGCGGATTTTACGTCCAACATATAGGACTGCTGCCCGCTCAGCATCCTAAGGAACTTGAGGAGTTACGCTAGGTAGCGAACCGCCAACTTTCCGGCTGAGGTTGCCGTAATAGTGACCACATCACCTCTCCTTATCGAATGGATGATCGCCCACCTCTGCCTTGCGTATGTGGGCGCGAGGCCGACCGTCGGATTGGCAGACTCTGGTCCGTTTGTCGGCTGTTACGCCATCGCTTGCGAGTGTGCAAGGATCACAGTGCGGTGTTTAAATGTTCAAATTCGATAAGTATTCGGACTAGGAAGAATTGTGTTGCACGCTGCACAGCTAATAGAATCAGAGCAGCGCAAAGCAGTATGTTTTGTAAACAAATGGTGTATGTTTACAATTGCAGTGACACCAAAGTTGTTTATTAGATAATATCACCAATATTTTAATTCTCTATTGAATAATGAGCATCTTCCTGCAAGCTTTAATTTACAAACAAAACTTACAGAGTTGAACGTATTGTATTAGGTGAGTTAGCATGAAATAATTCTAACAAGGAAATTCTAACAAGGAACAAGGAAATTATCAAACACCTTTATCGTTTATAAAACATGAATCAAGCACATCCAATAGAAATATAGGATCTCATGTTGTTACTTTTAAATCAAATTATCACTTGCAGTTACGTAACAGAAAAAAAAAACATTAGATATCTGCTAAAACACCTGTATTTTACAATATAATATTGCGCCTTTTTTGGGTTCCTGAAATTAAAAGTCCAATTGCACAAACTCAAAATGTTCTTTATTTCCACCGTATTACAGTTGGTACACTTGCCGATAAGATAGAATTATGTTGCACACACAATTGCAATCTACACATTCGTCTGTCACAGGTCCACTCCATACTCACTATTACGTACAACTCTCTCTAGAGCTGACTAAAAACTCCTCCAGTCCGTTCACTAGCACTGCGCTCTTCACGGCTGCGCGCCAAGAACTGAACTGACTCGTCCACTGCAGGCCTTATATAGGAAGACCGCTGTTTCTGGAAGCTTAGCGGCTCGGAACATCATCCCGATTGTTCCAGAAGTCAGGGGGGAAAGAGACGCACAGTGCCCGCGATACCCTTCCAACCATCCCCTTAGTTACCGCCACATGATGAATGGGTAGCCGTGGGCTATATGCCTCCTGTCCGTCACTCAGCTGTCAGTTGGTCGTGCCTTCCGATAATTGGGTGACAATATGAACAGGTAAGTCGTGAATTACAAAGTATATACTATAGGCTTTTGAATAATATTTCCTTGGAATATGTAAAGAAGGCATGTTCCTATACATAGAAACATATTGTTTTAAAAACTGTACGAATAACAGATGTCCTATATTCATTTGATTAAACTTGATATAAATATAAATTTTTTTTAAAATTTTGATCATTAGCATTCACTGAATAATTGAGAAACTCGTGGAAATGTAAAACACTAACTTCTTAATCATTAATGTACCACCTGAAATCATCTAGGAGGAGTAAATCTTATATGATAAAAGGTCTATCATTAACCTGGATATAGAATTAAAAACAAAGTGTAGTTCATGTCAGAGAGAACTTCTCAATTAAGCCACAGCTAAAATAAAATATAAGTAAATGCTGTGCAATTACTAAATTGTCTCCATTATTTAAGCACTTCTACAAGTGTGCATAGAATACAATGTCTGCAAATACACGGTTCTACGAACTTTTCATACCTTCTTGAAAATATTCATAAACTAAGTGCTCTGCCGAGAGGTGTATGCCGTAATCTCTGCTAAATTGAAAACAGTATTGAAAAGAAACGACAAACACTCAACGTTTGCTATTCATACCGTACAATGCAGGCTAAAGATGTGCTTTTCCTCAGAGATGTTCTTCATATCGAAACAAAATTCATTGTTACATACGTGTCGCTGGAGTAACTTGAAACCGAATGGTTTATCATTTACATATAATAAAATAACAAAGCGTTTCAAAATTATGAGATATATAAGTGTAATATTTGAGAATATTCATTATTTCCTTCATAAAAAGTCAAACGCACGGTTTTATTTTACGCAAAATGTGTTCACTAATGTAAAATGACCATATCAAATGTAGAAAAAAAATTCACAAATTAAGCACTTTGATATTTATATAAATATTTCATATTTATTTTTATAGTTTCTATTACAATTTCATTACAATAACTTTAACATCTAACATGCACTACGAGTATTATATCTCCTGTACAAAGACGTGACATTGCTGACTCAAGATTTACTTGCTGACTCAGGTCCCCTGGCCATATAAGCCTTTGGTTTTCCTGAGCAGCTAGGTGTCATTTCCTCTTGATCTTTGCTTCTTTTGCCATAATCCACTTTTCTCTTATCCTATATAAATCTTCTCCTATACATCTATTTTTCTTTTCACCCATCCCCGTTAACATTCGTAGCGCCACTACCTCTGATACCGAAATTAAAGGATTGAAATAAGTAAAGAATCATGATGGATTTCAAAGGAATGTTGGTTCTTTGTTACAACACGTGCAGGTGTAGTTGACTCAAATAGCAGTTTGGGTGAATAAGTTGTTATAACAAAAGAAATGTAAGACACAGTGTCCCTAGCAGATTTCCAAAGGGGAGCACTTGACTTTGTTGAATAGGCTATTCTTCGGACCTTTCATAATGGCATGACCAAATAGTCACAAAGGGAATATTTGGTTGAATAAGGGGCTTACAGAAAGTGAAAGTGACACATACACTCACGGGCAGCTGTGACCAGTACCGACAGTGAATCAGTCCACGGCGTGAGGCCGATTAGGACAGTTATCTGGTATTGTCTTGGTCGAGGATAGACCAGAAGTGATGAGAGAAGATATATTTCAGTTTATACACTAAACACCCATTATTTCCATTTGCATCAAACTGTCGCGCCAACGTGGTAACCTTTGCTCGTCACATATACTGTTGCTTCACCTCTTTGCTGACACTGTCTCATTTATTATCCCATATTTTTCTCCTGTAATTTGTTAACTCCTGAACAGTGCTCTCTTCAGCTCCACAAAATTCATATATACCTATCTCAATACTTCTCAACCCTTTTAGATATATTATTCCTACTCTCATCCATGCTATTCCTTCACTTACAGTTTTGTCACAATGATCTATATAGTTTTCCCTACCCCATTCTGCCTTTAATTGCTTATAGAGTTTCAAAGATTTCTTTTCTTCTATACTTTCCCATATCTCCTGCCTATCTATGTCTTATACTCTGGTTCTTAATTCCTTCCAAAACCCGCTATGATTTGACTTCTTTGCTCTCCAATAATCTCCCATGCCTATCTCCGATACGTTTCTTTCCAATTCCCACCACAAACTATTTGTCTTCTTAATGATTTTCAGTTGTTTTATGCACAGATTCAATTATTTTCCCTTTTGCCCGTTAATACATCTATACCTACCAGAATTTCAGTATTCTCTCTATTACTATTCTCTTCCTTTTTGTATTACCCAACTCGAGTAATGCCACCTCTCTTGGTGCCAATTTAGACAGCCCTAGTAGTTCTTTGCAAAACAATCCATGCAACTGGTCTAATTGTGTAGCTATCACTGATGTGCCCATACCTCCGCTACATACATTTTTCTGGATTCAATTACAGCTTCATAAAGTCTTTCTAACCATCTAACTGACATCTCCAATTTATGTTTACATATTCTTACCACTGTCATTGCCGCTCTGCCATTAGCTAACACTTTTCTGGCTTGTGCAGCCCATCCTCCATTGCTGGACAACCTTACAACCAAATAGTCATACTCCTTTACCACTTTTACCTTTTGGTCTTCCATGAATCACTTCTCTTCTTTCCTCAATATCAATCCTCTTTTAAATGCCATTATTTTTTAATTTTTGCTGTTTATTCCTAATCGCCAGTCAGCGCAAAACCTATGAATTGCCTTAATTGATTTTGGTAGACCTATCACAGAAATTATTCCTTCACTTAAAGCATCCGAATACAATGAACCAGAAATCTCTTTGTTCATTAATATTGGGCAATGAGCATTGCTTTCCTTAAACTTATTAATAATTTCATCTATAAATAAATTGAATATATAGGACTCAATTTGCACCCTTGTCTCAAGCCTAACTTCTGTTAGGCCTCTTCCGATAGTACATTCAGTCTGCATCTTATTTTGAATTTCACCTTATTATAAATTTTATCAGTTTCATTTAAATATAAATACAGTGTGTCTCTAGACAGCATAACTCAGAAAAGGAAAAGTGTGTTAAGTACTGCACTTGCATTTAAATTCAATATATTCCAAAAATGCCACACGAAGATTTTCAAGAAAATTCCCTTGCACCAAATTATGATTTATATAACGAAAAATGTTTAGAAAATTTGTTATATTTCTCCAATATTACTAACAATGTTGTTTAAAGAATAATATAATTTGTGTGACATAACAAGAACATATAATAAGCTGTTAAGTTCTCATCACTGAGGGGACTTCTCTGTAACTTTGTGCCACTGGTAAACATTAAAATATGGCCAAGGCCATAGATCATATAAAATGTAGATATCTTTCAAACACAGTATTCACTTCCAGTAACGCTTTCTGCTTTAGCCATTTTCAGGAAATCTTCATTATTGGTTATCTAATTTTTCAATACTTCATTCTTATAGATCTGCGCAGTTCAGCAATTTCTCTGATGACATGGAAAGAGTGCAGAATGTTAATGACAGTATACTGCGGCTCACGTTTGTCACCTGATTGTCGATTCATAGATTGTCATCTATTCCTTACGGGATGTAATGAAACCTTTGCTGCGAAGGATTATCTCGATTAACATGAATTAGACAAAATAACGTTTGATAAGAAGAGTGCGCAGAAGCTATACAACAATAAATGCTACTGCTTAGAGAACGTAACAAGTGGTTTCATGCAGGTTAGTTTTTCAGAATGATTTGAAAACGTCTGAAAAAGGAGATTCCACTTTGAGGAAATAAGTTCGATGGGAGAAGCATTGTTCAATTCTATTTTATTAATAGGAACATGTTATTTCATTAAAAAGTAAATCGTGACTAAGACTTTATTTAAGATTTTTCTCCTGTTTAACTTTGATACCGAAATTAATAATTGCAATGTCTAAGGAATCATGATGGATTTCAAAGGAATGTTTTTTCTTTGCTACAACACGTGCAGGTGTAGTTGAGTCAAAGAGCAGTTTGGGGTGAATAGATATTTTAACAAAAGAAACGTAATAAAAATTGTCCTTAGCAGATTTCTAAGGGATAGCACTTGACTTGTTGAATGAGGTATTCTTCGGAAAATTCCTAATGGCTTGACAAAATAGTCACAAAGGGAATGTTTGGTTGAATGAAGAGGGCTTCCAGAAAGGGAAAGTGACACATACAACCACGCGCAGATGTGGAGGACAGTCCGAGGCGTGAGGGTGATTAGGGCGGTCCACTTCTTCTGTCTTGGTCGAGGTCAGACCAGAAGTGATGAGACAAGATATTTTTCAGTTTATACGTAACTAATTAAGAATTATCGAGTAATAAGCATTCCGTCTTCAGTAACTTTAAACAGTGATATTGGTAATCCTTGGTCGGCAACTTGGAGTTTAATGTAATAATAAAAGAAGCAGTCATTAAACCAGTTTGAAACGGGCATACCAGTGTCATTAAACTATCCCTCTCACATATATCCACGCATACCCTGTGTGGAACCTCATTGCTATACCCTGAGCCAAACACTATTTGTTTCAAACTGTCCCGTAAAAGTGGAACTATTTGCTCGCCACATATATAATTAGCTTCAACTTATAATATCTATATTAACTACATTTCAGACCTGGCTTCGGTTTTCTCGATTTTGTTCTTGCTTAAACAAAAAAAAAAAAAAAAAAAAAAAAAAAAGATTACAAGGTATGTATATTTACAAAGTACTGTACCAAATGTCATAACGGTTATGATGGCCCTAGTTATCGACAGAGACCTGAGCAACACATTGGTTTAATATTATGAGGCGTGTCCGTAAAATAAGGTCTCCAATTTTATTTAATATAGAAAACATATTTATTGTCAACGAATGTTACATTGATGGAAAGGCGTAACCTACAGCTACTTTTCAACGTAATCACTATTACGATCGATGCACTTTTGCATGCGCTGTGGTAGTTTTTGTATACCCTTGTCATAGCACTCTCCCGCTAAGTTGCGCATGTAGCGCTCAGCCTCGTTTTATAAATCATGGTCGGTCTGGAAATGTGTTCCACCCAGGTGTGACTTCGACTCAGGAAACAGATGATAATTACTAGGTGCTAAGTTTGGACTGTAGGGGAGATGGCTGAGGATGTCCCATCCGAACTGGCCCAGGAGCATTTTGGGGACCCACCTCGGATACACCTTGCTATAATGCAAATGTTCGGTAAAAATCCTGTCAATCCTAGTCTTACTGACTTCAGGGATAAGTTCGCACAGCTCGCAAACCGTCACATGCCGATCTTTAAGCATTTATTGCTCCACTTTTGCAATTGTTTTGGCTGAAACCGAAGAACTGTATGGCTGTGTTCTAATAGGGTGATAAGAACAGAGCTTGTGGTTCACTGCAATAAGAAACACAGTCGTGAAGAAGCATTACAGTTAATGCTTTTACTGTTTTGATTACTTGGTAATTGGTGAAATATTATTGTAAGAATTCGGCAATATTCAAATTGTCACTTAATATGTTGCTTGTATTTACAGCCTTTAAAATCATTGTGTGGAAATTGTCCTGTTAAGGTATATATTACTGTCCGTGCTTTATGGGAGGTCGTAAATTCATATGGAAGTGCGTCTGCTGTACCTCACCTTTCATCATCTTTGATTACTTAATTACTATTTCTAGTGATGTTGTTATGAATTAAAGAAAGCTGAAGTTCATAAACACATATTTCAAAATTATCGTAGTATTCCAGCATCGTCAACATTGCATTTATATATTGTTGTTTAATTCACTTAGTTGCTAAAGAAAACAGAGTCCGTCTGGGAACTAACGCACTTTCTTCATCTGATTCCTCCCTAACCTAACTTTTGTTAGAACTAATGACCACTCAGGGTTGAACCATCTAGTCATGATCACCATTGTGTGTACAATATTCCGTGTCGTGTAGATCTATATCAATATCCACATGACTATATTCAGTAGGCATCAAATTTAAACATCTAAAACAGCCGATGCCTAAATATCTATTAATATCCCTTCTAGAGTGACAGACAATCCACATTTTTCTACTCACCCAAAGGAGACTAAGCAAAAGCAGATGTTACAGCGTTTTATTGATGCCTTACCTGCAAAATAAAGAAAATGCAATGTTATTCTGAGAAAAGAGAGGATCAATGCGTTCAGTAATACAACTGAAGCTGTAACAACAAATCAATCCCAGCATATTTCAACTCAGCTGCAGAAATTAAATGAGCATATAATTAATAATTATGGGTCTCTATTTCGAAGCCTTGTGTAATACGAATGACCTGTAGTCATAACACTGTTAATAAAAAGCGGAGTCATATATAAAACATTAAACATATCAAGAAAGAGTAACTGAGATATGAATACTTCAACTTTATTAAATATACTATTATCCTACAGAGATATTGAAACTTTCTGAAAGTAAACATTCATTAGTTCTAAAATAAGACCTGAAGGTTTCCTGGCGCCGAATACGCTCACTTTCTTCTCGGGCAGCCAGCCAGGTGAAAAGATGATTAGATATCAACGTTTCGGGACATGAACATAATAATCGAACATGAACGGAGCATTCGTTTAATACCACCTGAGAAGTCTGGGCTGGCAGAGCATTGTTTTGATAACGACCATAGAGCCAATTTTCGGGAGACGACCATCTTGGTAAAATGCAACATGTTACTGGGAGCGGAGAATTAAGGAGGCTTTGGCAATTTCCTCTGAAAGGAGCATGCTTAATCGTGATGCTAGATTTCAGTTCAGCTCCTCTTGGAATCCGGCCTTAAAACTGAAATCCGTCGAATTAAGAAGCAAAGACCAATACAGCTTGATAATCAGGTTAAATAGTTACGTTTGTTTGACACAATTTTGTATACTCACGCCATCTCCTGACCTGGCATTTATCGATCCCAGGCGACCGCAAAGTGAGATTTTGGTGGACAACACGGCGCTGGGGCGGGTTTTCTCCGGTATCTCCGGTTTGCCCCGCCATCTCATTCCACCGGTGCTCCATCTTCATATATATCTATGATTTGCACCAAAAATTTCTGAACATTGTCCATAAAATACTCCAGCTCGATTAAACCAAAATGTTGCTTGATTAAGCCGTCCAGGAGTAGCGTCAGCCTTAACCCCAAATCTAGGAATAGTTCATGAATGAATTACATCTTCAGTGTATCAGCAGTGTCATCGCCTGCGGTGCCGTATGTAGTAAAAGCGGACGTTAAACACTACACACATTTCCTGGCATTTAATTTACTGAAAACAGTCTTTTGTTCAGGAAAGCAAATTTTGATAGTGTTTTGTCTTTGTTTATAGTTGTGTTGTATCCAGTATTTGATTTTGTGGTTATAACATTTTATAAATATCCTGATGATGGGAGAGATGTACACTCCCGAAACGTTGTTATCTGATCATCTTTTCACCTGGCTGGCTGCCCGAGCAGAAAGTGAGCGTATTCATCAGTCCTGTTTACCGTATCAGTTACAATCAGGCATACAAGTATATAACTTGTAAATTTGAAGTCTAGACGGAGCGATATAGGGTTGAACTGCTACTGGACTTTTAGCGTTTGCAAACAGCCGGTTTTTACCTGTCGGTTAACAACTCTTGGTCTGTTTTCTTGTATTATCTGTGAAATATGGTCTGTGACAGTAGTTTAAGTGCAGATAACTTAAAGTCAAGTTAAAGCTTAAGAATTCCTCTGCCTGAATTCAAGATACTGCACAACAGAGCATCAGTAGAAGTTTGATATCCGTAAATAAGAATTCTATGGTAATATTAAGATTTCGCGATTATTTAATAAATATTGCATAATTCTCAGCATATAACCGCAAAGTATAAAGGAAAATTTAACATAAAGTAACCCCAGGAACGCTCTCATTTGGTTGCAAGACGGCAAATACGTATTATATAAGGAGGGGAGTCCTAGGGTAGGCTTGCGCGAGACAGACCAAATTCTCTCGACGTAAAATGCACATGTAAAGCACGTGGGGAGTCAGGGTCCGAGGAAGACCAACATTCTTTCATGGCAAACAACACGCTCTGTTGTAGAAGTTTCTTTTCTTTATTATCCGATTAATTAACGTACTTTACCAGTTAGGTCATATCGGTCGGTGAATAAAATGGGTGAAATGATACCCAAATGAGTCCAGGGTTCACAGAGCTTAGAGTTACCAGATATTCCCCTCTCAGGAAAAGCGAAACCCGGGAAAGAAACGTTATCCGGATAACTCACCCTGACGGAGATTTGAACTCAACATTTCTTGAACGTGAACGCGGATACATTACCACCACGCTACAGAGGCGGAGTTCAAATTTCAGTTCTAGTGAATCTGTGGGTGCTGTTTTTGTCTGTGGTTTTCCTTCTCATAAAACCAAATAGTGGAATAGGTCTGGCGCAGGGACGTCGGGCTTGTCGCTTGTTTGTTTCATCCTCTCTGTAGTTCCCTTAATGGGAACTATAGAAACTTACAAAGGACTGTGATTAATAGTAATACCAATGATGGTAGGTCAAGCGCTGTGGCGTAGCTGGCTAGAGCTTTGTGCTTTAGTTCTCTGTCAAGGAATAAGCTCGAATTCGATCCGAGCCTTAAAGAGCGCGGATTTCAAGTCCCGTGCATAGGACCTGTACTCCTTCAGCGTCCTGAAGAATTTGAGAACTCACAATAGTTCGGGAATCCTTTTCAAGAAAACCAACTTTCCGGCTGGAGGTGCGGGATGCTTATCACATCTCCCCGCATCAGATGGATGATCGCCCAACTCTGCCTTGCATATGTGGGCGTGAGGCCGACAGTCAGATTGGCCGGCTCTGGTCCACTGTTACGCGGCAGTTACGCCATGGACATTTATTTGTGCAGTGGTAATACATTATTATAATAATGAGGGGCCTCGCTGTGGCCGAGCTGTTAGACCGCATGCCTGTTTGACCGTATGTGAGATTTTTGGTAGACAACAAGGCACTGGGGTTGGTTTTCTCCGGCATATCCGGTTTCCCCCGCCATCATTCCACCATTTCTTCCATAACCATATTTCCTTTCATCCACTTCACCCTTATAACGTTCATCTACTTTGCTCACTCCCATTCCACACATAGGGCGGATCACCTATGAGTCAAATCGCATAAATTTCGCCAGCTGCTCCCTCCTCAGGGCTGCGCTATCCCAGCCATCCGTAGGCACTGCCGTAACTACTCGGACGCTGCTGCACAATCCTGCTCTTCCACTCTTGTGCACTGGCCGCAGTCTTCTTGACAGGGTCTTCGGGACTTTGCGTCTGCGTTACCATGCCTCTTACCTCTGCGATGTTCCGAAGTGAAGTCGTACCCCTGCAGCCTCTGGACCCAACGTGCTGTCTGGCCTTCCAGGTTCTTAAAGCTCAATAGCCAGGTTAGGGCGGAATGATCAGTCCTCAGGTGGGATGGCTGACCGTACAGGTACTTGTGGAAGTGCTTCAAAGTCTTCACTACCGCCAATAATTCTCGCCGAGTAACGCAGTAGTTTTGCTCTGCCTTGGATAGCGTCTTGATGTAGCCCGCTCATGGCCGTCCTGGATCTGCGATGGGACGCCTCCAATACAATGGTCACTGGCGTCGGAGTCCACAATAAAGGCGCCGCCCAGTGGTGGAAATCCCAAAATTGGAGCACTGCACAGTGTCTTCTTCAGGTGCTGGAAAGCTTCTTCGGCATACTCCGTCCACACATAAGGTTGGTGTCCTTCTGTCAGACGGGTGAGGGGCTTAGTGATGTTAGAGAATCGCTTTATGAAGCGTCGGTAATAACTGCACTGCCCCAGGAAACTGCGCAACTCCTTCTTATCCTTTGGGCGAGGCCAATATCTCACAGCCTGTGTCTTCTCCGGGTCTGTGGCCACTCCGGTTGTTGAGACTATGTGGCCCAAGTAGTTCACTTCCTTGCGGAAGGGCTAGCACTTCTTCGTGTTCAGGCAAGGTGTCGCCCGATGCCGTCATCAGCTGCTATGTTCGGCTCGGCTTCCTGGATGGCAAACCCTTGGCTATGTCGGGTCTTATGATGGTCACGGCTGCCCCGGTGTCCACCAGCACGCGGCACGGCTTCCCTCTCGCCCAACTATCCGCGATGAGGCTGTCATCCATCCACCGGCTGACGGTGCCCAGTGTCACTGGAGGGGATGGTGGTGATAGCGGCGACGTGCCCCTTGCCACGACAGCCCATACTCGTTTCCCGGCTGCTCTCCCTGGTGTGGGCGGTCTCTCTCCAGGTGTCCCGGCTGTCCACATCCCCAAAACAGGTCACTAGGTCTTCGCCGGCGTCCTTCGGTTGGTTTTCTGTCTCCGGTGTAGCGGACAATCCTCGTTCTCGACGTTGGGTTAGCCGTCACCTTGGCCGCCTCCATCCTCAATGCTGCCGTTAGCGCCTCGTGGATGGTTGTGTAGTAGCTGAGGATTAGTCGCTGACGTATCTCGGTCTCTCGTGCCGAGTCGACAAAGGCGTAGGCGGCTTCCCGGGATACGAACTCCGGCGGAAGATCAACCAAGGTCTTCCTAACCACCTGCTCAATCGCCTGGGCGAACTCCTGCGGCGTCTCCCCTGGCTGTTGCTACCTTATCTTCAGCTGACTGCAGTAGGGTGCAGCTAGGCGGTGGTTCCCGAACCGGTTCTCTAGGGCTTCCCAGATATCCTTGGGAGGCGCCGCTGTCTGGAAGGCCTTTAGGATTTCTGCACCCCTCCCTGGAGACTGGCTATTAGCTGTGCGACCTTTTCGTCCGGTGACCACTTGTTATGCCTAGCCAACGTGTCGAACTGGCGGCGGAAGACCTCGAACTTTGACGTGCCGTCATATTTCGGAGGTTTGACGCGCGCCGATGCTGTGTCGCGTGCCGGCGCGTCGGCATTCAAATCCTTCAACCTCCTGCCGACGGCGTCCTCAACCGCGGAGGACGGTGGAGGACGCCCTCCACCTTCAGGGACTTGACGCGTTAAGGGACTTGACGCTGCTGTCGGTTTTTGCTTCCAGGTCGTTAACGTGGCCCGCCAGGTTTTCGACGCGCTCACCAAGCTCCGCGACGTCCTCCTTTACGTTGGCCAACTGCTCTTCAAATTTTGCGGCGAGGACCTCGTTTGCCACTTTAATTTTCGTGGTCAATTCGGTCTTCATTTCCTTTAGTTCCGCGGACAGATTGTTTGCCGTCTTCATTTCCTTCAGTTCCGCGGCCAGATTGTTATTCACCGCTTCTGTTTTCGCAGCGAAGTTGTCATTTGCTGCTTTCAGTTCCGTCATCTTCTCCAGAATCTTTTGCAATGGCGATTCCATGGCGTTATCCCACTTCTGATACCAGTTGTGACATTGTGGGTTCGTAGAATTAAAGGTCCAATTGCACAAACTCAAAATTCTTTTATTTCCACCGAATTTCAGGTTGAACACTTGCCGAATACATATAATTACCTAGCGCACACAACTACAATCCACCAGTTTGTCTGTCACAGGTCTACTCCACACTCGCAATTACGTACAACTCCTCTGATACACGAACGCAGTCTTCCAATCCGTTCGCTAGCACTGCGCTCTTCACGGCTGCTCGCCAAGAACTGCACTGACTCGTCCACTGCATCCCTTATATACGGAGATCGCTCTGTCTGGAAGTTTCGCGGTTCAGAACATCATCCCGATTGTTCGAGACGTCAGGGGAAGGGGAAAGAGACGGACAGTGCCTAGTGACACTTTCCTAACCATCCCCTATGTTAGCGCTACAAGATAAATGGGTGGGCGTGGACTGAATGCCTCCTGTCCCCTACGCAGCTCCAGTTGGTCCTGCCTTCCGATAATTGGGTGACACTATTAAAACACTTGGCCCTCAATCAACAGTGAGGAAATCGAATTTTTCTAACAATGAGTAGTACTAAAGTATCACACGGCTCCCATTGACAAGCTATCCTTTCTTTAACTCTCAACTTTAAACCTAAAATGGAATGCACCTTCTGGGAGTCAGGTTGGCCGAGTAGTCTATGGCACCACTCTGGTTACCAGAAGGGATATTCGAAACCCGCACTTAACAAATATTTTTATTTTCTCCATGATTATTCTAAATAGGAGGCTTTCAGGTGCAGCATATTGAAGGCTTTGCTTAGAAGTCAGTTATGCCGAGTGGTTTAGACGCCAGATTCAAGTGCTGTGTCCCACAAGGAAGCTCGATTTTCATTTTCTTGAGATTGCTGCAGCAGGCCTGCCAGATTACGTACAACGACCACGACGAGGTACTGGCAGGCTTTTCCCAGCCCGAAAGTTTTCGCTGCGTGCCCACCCAGGTTTTCCAAGTTACCCCTGTTGTACCTGCAACAAGGGTAGCGGTGCAGTACCAATTAACTCTGTTCGTACCGCACCATTACACCTGTTCCAGGGTGACACCAACCCTCTTACGAGCCCCAGTACCTAACAAAGTCTTTTGGTGTGAGTATTGCTGTGAATGAATATAGTTATACACTATCTGAACTTTGTTATTTGACATCTATTTTATTGAAATACATATTACCGAGCAAGTAAATAATAAATCCCTCACTTCCCCACATTGCTTTAGGTACGCAATTTCTAAAATCAAATTGATTTGTTCTAATTGCCTAAATGTGAAGGAAAGAAGCAATCAAAAGGCTATGGCTTCTGAAAAAAACGGGAATAAAATGATATGCCAGGTACGGTGTTCGAACCCGTGCTCCCACTCGGGAACCAGTGGCCTTCGACCACTCGGCCAACCAGGCTATAGTTAACTAGATGCGTTGGTGTGCTATTTATTGCAAATTCAGGTGCCCGCGAAGTACAGTTTATTTGCAGATTAGTTTAAAAATTTTTTGGGACAAAAGTAACATGAGTGTTACTTTGAAACTGTCCCACAATCAAAAAGCAACCCATATAAGCAGTTACAAAATCCATAAATAATATCACAATTAATAAAGAAACCATTGTGTAACTTTTAAGAAAATAAAGGTAACCATATGAGGTTTAGGAGGCCATGACTAGCTCCAAAACAACGTCTGATATTTTCTGCAACTTATCCCGAGGATAGCGTTTTTGCGACAATTTTCTTTTTTTTTATAGGCGATTCTCCTATTGCCACTAAACTCTCATTCAGTTTTCTTGCTGCGCATTTTGTGTCCATACTTACTGCATCACTGTAGGATGAGGAAAAACTATCACTATCTGTAATTTCACATTCTCCTAGTACTGCACTTTCACTTGTAATTGGTACACATAACTCACTTGTACTTGGTTGATTTGGAAGTTTAGGAATTTTTTGATGATAATTGTCACACACTTTCAAATCGCGAGATAGGTTTACGCCTTCTAGTTTGAGTTTAATGAGCTTTGCTGAGGTTACCGGCCTTAACTTTTCATGTCCTACTCTGTGGTTAACTAGTTTGAATGGATTAAAACTGTAACAATTACTCTTTTGAACCAAATGTGACATGATGAAAATTAACATCCACACTTCAGAACTTACGCGAAATGTCAGTTGACATTTATGTCAGCCCCATCTAGACTGCTGTATCTGGACAGCATTTCTATCCTGTGACGCAGTGTACCGTATACTCAAACTTCCGCCAGCCGTCAGTGTACGTGTCGATACCAGAAGAAGACTCACGCTTCTTTCCACTCTCATACTATATCTGCTTTCCGACACAAGACATAGACGGACTGACCACGAGATAGCAGGTCCGCAAGACCAAAGCCAAGGGTCAGAACTCTAGTTTTGAATCAAGAGTAGAAATGCCTCGCTCAGGCGCCTACCCTAGGGAGGTACCTAGGGAGGTCCGGTCTGCTGCGGACAGCCGGAGGCCAACTGCACCGACCTTGACCAACCAACACGGGCAACAACACTCAATCAGTACCTATCCTCTCTCTACGGGAACCAACTCTAAGGCAAAATGCCTAAAGAGGAAGGCTGCGGATATTCAAAAAAACCCAGCACCAACGACACCAGCATCCATGGACCCTTCGTCCTAACCACCTCTGTCTGAGTCGAAGGGAGAGTCCGACCATGACGACTTCACTGTCGTTGAGAGGAGGAAGCGAACCAACTCCGGTCCTAAAAATATGGGACAACCCCAACCGCCTGCACTTGGGGAGAAGCAACCCCTACCCAAAAGGGGGACCAAGATGCCGCCAATCATGGCGGACATCTGTATAAACCACGTTGCAATAATGCGTAAGCTGGCTCCCAAGGTGAAGGATCTCGAGGTGAGGAGGAAACCTCGAAAAGTACAGATACAGACATACAGCCTGTCTGACTTCGAGGCAGCCAAAGAACTGGTAAGATGACTGGAGATCCCTGTCTATTAATACTCTCCTCAACGTCCTAAGGTTGAATGGAGGGTCATTAGCAGTCTAGACTCCGAGAGCCCACCTGAAGATGTGAAGGCCGCACTATTTGAGGAGTACGGAATCAACGCCAATTCAGTCGCTCAGTTAAATAAGACAATATCCACAAAAGAAGAACCGGTGAAAGTTCTCATGCCTCTCTTCTTGGTCAATGTAGACAAGGTCGCTGGAAAGTCGGAGCAACCTATCGACACCGTCCGGAAGCTATTTCATACGGTCGTCAGGATTTGGAGATTCTACGGCCAAAGTGGACCAGTCCAGTGCCACAGATATATGGGGCTTCACTACTCCAGTACGGCGTTCGAGCGAAACAAATATGCCTGCGTTGTGCTGGACTCCATCTTCTGAGGGATTATGATAAAGCCCCGGAAGAGAAGAGATGCGCCAACTGCCCGCAGAACAACATCAGCGTCTACAAGGGCTGCGTGGCGAGGCAAAGGATAATTGAGAGCCGCCGCAGAACAGATGTCGGGAAGGCAACTGTCCGACCTGGCATGTCTTTTGCGGCAGCCCTATCTAGGGCGGAACAAACTGTTGAGCAGGCAGAACTATCTGTAACCGCCCCTACGAAGGACACACAATCAGCAACTACTCCTACACCAACAAAGGAAACCCAACCCAAGCCTCAGAAACCCAAGGAGAATAAGATGGCAGCAAAATCGGCTGTTGCTACACAACAGCAGCCAGCAAAGCCAACTGCTGTCCCTCAGAAGAAGCAGCAGCAAGCCCCGCCCAAGGAGGCGGAGTCTACAACTTCTGTAGTCAATCCAGCGCCAGGTAAACTTAGTGTACCTTTCTCACCGCTGCTAACTACGGCGATTGCTTTATCTGAGAGAGACGTCGATGAATTCAGGGACCTATCTTGTCGGTTACGCGATCTCCTCCAAAGGATTCTCCCCACACTTAGAGTGCAAGCGGGTAATGAATGACCCACAATACAACTCCCTGGAAAAATACGCTATCTTCCTCAAAACAGTGGAAGAACTGTTCCCAAGTACCGAACTGTAATGGCCCCTAGACTTGTTCGGAAACCATTTCGGGTCGCATTCTGGAATGCGAACGGGATCGGGGCACAGTATCCTGGTGTGCTGGAGTTTGTACAGTCGTACGGAATTGACATTCTAATAGTCCCTGAAACGTACCTACAGGCTTGTACCAATTTCTCGTTGCCCAATTTCGTCACCCACTGGTCCGATAGAATCGGCCGACGAGGTGGGGGGGGGTACGGAACAGCCATTTTCATTAAAACTATCACACACACCCTTTCCCGTAACTGCGCTTCAGCATGTTGAGCCCTGCGCCATCCGACTTGTCATCGGTGGCCTGGACTCTTTACTGATAGCAGCCTATGACGCACCTGGCTATCGATTCGATGAGGAAGATTACACCACCTTATTGAACCTACACCCAGTGGTTTGCATTGCAGGAGACCTCAACGCGAAACATGTGCTCTGGAATAGCGGCAACAATAGCGAGAGAGGACGAGGGCTCTACTGCCTCATAAGCGGAAACATAAGTCTGATCACGCAAGGACCAAGAGGTCCAATATGCCATCCGGCTTGCGGCAGACCGGATATCATAGACATCATGATCACCAAAAACATTCCATTCCATCTGGATCTCTCGGTAGTCAATGAGCTGGACTCTGACCATGACCCTGTCATATTTGACGCCGATATCAGTGCCCCTGCACTGATATTCCCTGATTGGGAATACGAGGTCGACTGGGATGCTGCCATTCCATCCCTTAACCAAACGTTCGACCCAGGTCCACGCATCAATGACATTGAGGCGCTGGAGTTAGCGGCGACACGTTTCTCCCAACAGATCCAACAGATCGTAAGAGCACACACTTACCGCAGTCTACCAGCAGTTAAAGTCTCTGGCATGATGACTGCTCCAAGCTCAACGAGCTGCTACCTAGGAACACACTAAGCAGAACATCAATCTGCAAGAAAAGAAACCGTGGCAAATATTTAAATCCCTACGTAAAGACAAAACTCTGTACCAGCATCCCTTGCATGGCACTCGCGGGAGGCTTGCCTTTGAACCTCACGAGAAAGCCACAGTTTGCAGACTATCTGGAGTGTCAATTCGAACGTAGAGGGGACCCCCAAGACGAGGACTTTACTGTACACGTGGAAGCGAATGGTGGAGTTCCTCTATGAGAACCCTACACCGAGAAACGCGGAGATCCATATCCCTATAGTCACCCCTAAAATGGTGGCTTCCGAAATCAGAAAGCTTAAACCTAATAAATCCCCTGGACATGATGGCGTCACCGCGATCATACTCCAGCACCTTCCCAAGAGAACCGTCATCTATTTGACGAGGATATTCAATACTTTCTTTAACCTGCGCCACTTCCCGATCTTCTGGAAGGCGGCGAGGGTGGTATGCTTCTTGAAACCCGCCAAGTATCCGGTCTTTCCTTGCAGCTACCGATCCATTAGCATTCTCCCAGTCGTCTCAAAAAAATTTTGAACGACTGCTCGTTGCCCGCCTCACACCTATTTTTGAGGACAGGAAACTCCTTCCGGATCATCAGTTTGGTTTTCGGCGGGTCAATCCACAACCATGCAGTTCCTTCGAATGGTTGAGAAGGTAAACCTGGGTATACAGGAGAACTTTAAAACCATTGCGGTCCTGCTGGACGTGGAAAAGACCTTTGCGACAACTTGGCATCAGGGTCCACTGTACAAGCTCAAGAAAGTTAACATCCCTGCTCCCTATCTCGCGCTGATCAGCTGTTTCCTTTGGGATTGCACGATTAGGCAGAGAGTGGAAGGAAAGCTTCCAGTGTCAGACCCATAGCCGCGGGAGTCCCGGAGGGTAGTGTTCTATCACCGTTGCTCTTCGCGGCGTACATGTCTGACTTCCCCACAGATCCACAGAGAGTTACGTGCCAGTTTGCGGACGATGCTCTCATTATGGCGCATAATAAAAACGTCAAGTTCTGCTTCCCTCCTCTGCAATGACAGCTCCGAGCGATCGGCCGCTGGAGTGAGAAGTGAAGGATGGCAGTTAGTCCACGGCAGAGTTCAACTTAAAACAATTAAATACGAGGTACGTCCAGAAAGTAAGTTCTGCTTGGTAATAAAATTAAATTTAGTACAGATACAGAAAGGTTATTAGTGCACAAAATTCTACAACTCTTAAACTACTTTTCCACATAACTGCCAAATTCTGCAAGCATTTGTCATAGCGAGGCACAAGTTTCTGTGTACCTTCTTCATAGAAGTTTGCCGCCTGTGTCTTCAACCAGTTGAAAACATTTTCTTTCAGCTCTTTGTCATTGTTGAAGTGTTGACCGCCAAGGAAAGATTTGAGATGCAAAAACAGGTGAAAGTCGCTAGGAGTGAGGTCAGGGCTGTACGTGGTGTGGCCAAACACGTCCCAGCCAAATCCCTGTAGGATGTTTTTCGTCGCATTTGGAGCGTGTGTTCGTGCGTTGTCGTGAAGAAACACAACAACTTTTGACAGCATTCCTCGGCGCATATTCTGTATTGGGCGGCGCAATGACAGCATTCAGAAAACGAATCACAGGTATGATTTCATAAGCGGTGGGATTTTCAATCAACACCGACATTGCAAACAAGCGCAACAAAGCTTACGTGGCTGTCAGTGATCGCACCATGGCGCACGTTTCTTCTCCTTGATACAGAACGTCTACCGCGCATGTGCGGAACTGCGATCGCAGCGCTGCCGCGGAGATAGATTGAAACAGAACTTACTTTTTGGACGCCCCTTGCATAAAAATAACTATTTCCAAAAGTACTAATATCACACATAAGTTATTCTACTTAATGTTCAATTCAAATATTGTGTCTTTTCCTTTTTTATTTTTTGTTTTTGTAATTTATGTCCTCCAATGTTAAGTCATATCGTACGATAAATGGAATGTGTGAAATGATATTCAAACGAGCCCGGGTTCCATAGAGCTTAGAGCTACCCGATATTCGTCTTTCAGAATAAGGGAAAACCCCGGAAAAACCTTATCCAGCTAACTCGCCCTGACCGAGATTCGAACTCGGGACCTCTGGAAAGTGAGGCAGACACGCTACCACCACGCTACCAAGGCGGGCGTCTTTTCCCTTGGTTTATCAGATATCAAATAAACAAAATTTATTTATGAGGAAGAGATCTTTTGATCTTAAACTTATTATATACACTTTGGTTTGAAAGGAAAACAAAACAGGAGCACCACAAGTGAAGTTCGCGGCCTTGGCTTATCAGAATTTGTATTGCTCCTGTTCTGAGAGTTATATTTCAAGAATAACAGTGTTACATGTGGTTGTTCTGTCAATTATACAAGTACGTCTACTGCAGTTGTTCTGTAACTAAAGGTAACCTTGTTACAATTATATTTCAGTAAATATTCATTAAAGTTTTATCAGCAGTAGGGCTGAGTTTAGTGCAAAAAAATACCAGTTGTCGATTAAACAACTGCGCATCAATATTTACAAGTCATTCTCACCCGTCTACGAATTGGTCACTCCAGCCTCACTCATTTATATCTTCTCTCAAGACAGCTGCAGCCTACGTGTAAAGGATGTAATAAATACCTTACCATTTACCACCTTCACATAGAATGCAATATTTAATGTCATAATGTCATAAAAACATATTAATTAATTAATATTAAATATCATGTCGGCACGTTGGCCATAGTAGCACAATGGTAGTGCGGCTGGACGCAAACCAGAAGATCCGTGGTTCAAATCCCGGCTATAACATTGAATTTTTCAGTCTTACTCTACGTTTCCACAATTTAGCCTACACACGGCCAGTGTGAAAGAATAATTAATTTCCATGAATTTCTGAAGTTGTATACTGTCAAGGCTTAATGTATGAATGTCTCACTTTCTACAAATGGACCCGTTTTGACTTTTGGCATTTCCATTTCTAGTACTCCGGTTGTATAAACTTTCGCAACTTGCAAGACATTTAACCAAATAAAGGCGAAGAGAAGACATACGCTGGTCGACATAAGTTAGGGAGAGCAGGTCTGTTTTAACACAAACCCTTCTGACAAGGCAGGATAGAAGCTTCCCTTTCTTTCCTGCTCCATTCCACACATAAGCTATGTATTCCTTATTCAGTGGACTGCTAATATTGGAGTCAGCCACATACACGGCGAAGTCTTGGCTTTACTCAACACCATTACCTCTCTCTCACACACAAGTTAGAAACACGAGTAAATTGAGTTTGGAATGTTAGTGTACGTACTCCACGGTTTTGTCGTTCACCCCCTTGCACGTTCTCATCCCCTTCGGCTCTCTTTCGCTCTCTCGCTCTCTCTCTTTCTCTCTCTCGCATCCAATTGTACGGTAGCGTCGCCTCACAAGGGAATTTCTTCCGATTCTCAAGTCCGATCCTGCACATGCCTTAAATATTTCCCCTCTCTGTAGAAGAAACCGTATGCGCAAGGATCAATAATTATTAATAACAGATAGTGAAAATTAAGAAAATCTATTAAACTTTATTTATCAGCAGCATTTAATGTTATAGGAATTTAAACCAAAAAAAAAAAAATATTTTGTCTGAGCTGAGACATATGTTTTATGGTTTTATTTAATGCTTTATTCTACACAATCTAAATATTTTTCAGTAACTTTTGAACACATTCGAATACATGTTCTACACAATTATTGCTGACCTTGATCCACAAGGAAGTTCGTTCATCGATCTCAGAGGATCGGATGAGACGAAGGAAACGCAGGAAACTGTTCCCTAACGATTATCACGTCTAACACAATTTTTACGATCTGACAAATGAAATGAAGTGTGTAGTGTTTAACGCCCGCTTTTACTACATACGGCACCGCAGGTGATGACACTGATGATACATGAGATGAAGACGGAGAACCGGTGGAATGAGATGGCGTGGGAAACCGGAGGTCCTGGAGAAAACCCGCCCCAGTGCCGTGTTGTCCACCATTAATCTCACTTTGCGATCGCCTGGGATCGAACCCCGGCCGCCTTGGTGAATACGATCTGAGAGATGGATGGCGATGCAGCTTAACAAACAAGTACCCTTCAAGCCTTGGATATTGCAGTTATAAGAAACACTAGCATAAGGATACTCCTTACCGACACCATTACCTTTCATGTAAGATAGTGATTTAAAAAGAAAAGGTAAAAGGAAAAAGGAAAAAGAAACTGTAACCGCAGTATCAGCCAGTGATATGGAGGCGGCGAATTAATCAAAATCAGATAATTAAAAAAAATAGATTAATAAAAATGCTTTGTTAATCTAATATAAAAGATCTTGTTATAATAATATGAAATTAGAATGGATAGAGTAATCATTAAAATAGCAGTTCTCTTAAAGAATAAGAAGGGAAGAATATAATTTAATATAGCAAGGAAAAGCAAACATTCTTGTAAAAATCTGTACATTTCGAGAGACAGGAACGGAGGACCATTATCTTATTTGTGCTAGTAAAAGTAAAATGTATGAGAACTATTGTATACTTTCAGCCAGGAATGTGTTGGCACAAAGGACTTTGAAACTGCAGTTGAGCATGAACGCTAAACGGACTTATTTCCCTGATTTGATAACGATGTATGCCGTTACAAACAACTCAGGTTAGGCGTTCTTCAACACAGGGTGGGGTGAACGTCAATGAGTTAGATGAGTTTTGCAAACAAATGCGGGAATTCGAAATAAATGAGAAACCAATAACAATGTAAGATTTGAGAATGATGAGCTAGTTTGTTCATGTGATAAAGTTAATTATATAGGGGTTCAGAATAAGGTTCGAACTGAATCGTGAAGTAAGAAATACTTACTTGAAATTTGATACTACGACAGGAAGGACGTGTTCCTGCTCGTTAAGAAGGAGAAGCGAAGATTTATAATTCTGAAATGTAGGGAAGTTAAGAATAGCGCAACCAGCGTATGTAGAAGCAGCATTAGAAGTTTATTAGAGCAAAGTAGTGGCCGTATAAAGAAGAAATATAAACCGCGTGGAAGTAACTTTAAACAACTAATTCGGGGTTTCAAGTCAAATTGAATTTATGTTAGGAATTTTACTAACAGGTGGTCACCGATCCTAGTCGATAAGCAAACTTAGTAGTAATTAAACAAAATAATTCTGCAACAAACAAAGTGTTATTAATAAGACTGAGTAGCCAACAACAACCAAAATCCATTTCCTACAGCCATTCACCTGGGGATAAGAGAACTCATAGCTCCAATTAGAACCCAATCAATTTAACACTGGTATGCGGGTTTTCCGCAATGACCTGCACTACGCCCTCCTAAAAATACCATAAATAAACATAAGAAAAAATAAAATAGAAAGGGACATACTTTGAAGATGTATAGAGTAAACGTTTTGAATTGATATTTAATAGATGTTTAAAATATCCGTAGTTTATTTCTTACTTTACCGGCATATCCATCCAAATGTTGTACTCCAGTAATTCCACATTTAAATTCATTATAACACCTCATATCAGGTATGTAACCGTTGTTTTTGGTTTTAGCCCTGAGAGGTGAAAATTTTTATGTGTTTAAAAAGGATTAGTTTAAAATGACTGTTTTGTGTGAAAAAGAAACTATATTTGTATAGCTGGCCATGAATGGGTAAATTAATGAGATTATGTAACTTTAAAGAAATGTGGTGCAACGATTGGTGTTGACGAATCAGAACGAGAGTTCTTTAGTAGTTATGGCGACGTAGGACAGAAAGTCAATAATCATGGTAAGATGGATTTAAATCGCCCCACTTGATCCTGGAACGTAGGAAGTGAAGGACGTAAAATGTATTACTTTGTGTGTGTTGGAAATTCGGAAATAGTAGGTATTTATTAAAAAAAGATGTGAATACAATTTGCTTATAAGAGGAGTATTGTAATTAAAATATAATTAAAATATTGAATAATTTTAAATTGGAAATAATTCAATTATTTCGCAATTGCGTGAAAATTTAATTTCCTCGATTTATACCACACCCTGAATCCAGAGTTCCCATGTTCTACTGACTTGAGCTACACCAGAGAACATCCAGTACTTCCAGAATTATCATCTTTCCTTATCTCCACATACCATATACCATATATAACATATTGTTACATAAGGCACCGCTTCTTAGGACTCTATAATTCATCATTCCATGGCTTCATCATCAGAATTCCTCACCTCTCCATCGCATACGTAATACTACGTTAAATATGGCTTACCAACGTAGTGCTTCGAGGTCATCATCTCTACCTCCAAACATATTAATCAACCGTTACATATGTCGCCACAACGTGGGAATCGTAGCTGAATAAAAATACGTTGCAGGTGGTTCATATAAAGCATCTAATTTCCTGTATTTGATTATTTATATATGCCGGTGTACATAGTTTTCTTTAAAAAAATGGGATTTTAAATACACAAAGTAGTTTCAAAAGAGAAAAGAAAGAAAAGGCATTGTGGTATTGACCACGCGGTGATGCAGCTAAGCCATTCTGTCTTACAAGCTTATCTCCAGTGGCAACCGAGGAAGCTCGAACAACCACCCAGAAAATACACAATTTGATGCTCACTAATCCAAAAGCAAACGAATTTTCAAAAAAGGAAGTGCGTGTATATGTGTATAGACACCATTATTTTAAGAAAAACTTTGCTCCCCACACTACACTTTACATGGACAGCCAAGCAGAACTGGGGTTTAGGCCAAGAAGCCCTTTGAACACTCTATAAAGGATCTGTACTTCCGATGCTGCTATATGGCGTGCAAGTATGGGAAGAAGCGGTCCTAAAAAAAGAACATGCTCTAATATCAACGGGTACAAAGACTAATGAACATAAACATAACCAAAGCATATAGAAATGTGTCATATGAAGCGTCCTGTGTTTTGGCAGCAATCAAACCAATAAATATAAAGATTAGGAAGTACTAGGGATGCATAAATTCAAAAACGAAAAATCGACATTAATTGAAGAAGTCCCGAAACTAAGCGAGTGGCCACATCCTTCAGAGAGAATGCGTGTTCAAGAAGCACAGGAAAACATACAGTACAACATAGAGATTTATACAGAGGGAAGCAAAATAAATGGAAAAGTCGGAGCAGCAGCAGTCATTTTCCAAAATGGGGAAGAGGTTAAAAAGCTCAAGTATAAACTCGGTGAGTACTGCTCCAATAAACAAATAGAACAGATAGCAATTCTAGAGGGACTTCGAGCAATAGCCGATAACAGTTTAGGGCTTACAGTGGGAAATAAACTAGGCGTAGTGAATACGGACAGCCAGATTACAGTAGACCTTCTTAAGAACAGTCAAATCCGAAGTAAAATAATAGAAGGAATAAAGGCCAAGATCAAGCATCTGCAGGACAACGGCTGGACCATCCACATAAAATGGGCAAAGGCACATGCAGGACTACGCGGGAACGAAATAGCAGACCAGTCGGCAAAAGAGGCTACACAGGAAAACAACGGGGAGATTATCTACAGCGAGATACCCGGGACACACATAATCAAGGAGGCAGAAGAGAAAGGACTCCGAAGGTGGCAATACCAATGGGAGAACACAACAAAAGGAAGAATCAGCAAAACATTCTTCCCTTCTGTGCAAGAACGACTAAAAATGAAGATCGCACCCAACGGAGAGACTACCGCCATCCTAACTGGACATGGGAAGACAAAGGACTACTACAACAGATTCAAAATATCGGAAAGTGCAATCTGCAAATGTGAGCTACCAAACCAAACAGTGGATCATTTAATATACAATTGTCCTCTTCTGAACAGTGAAAGATTAGAACTCATACAAAACATTAGACTGAGAGGTGGACAGTGGTCGGCAATAGACAGTGATCTAATAAGTACTACCAAATACAATTTTTAAATTTCATAAACAAAATAGACTTTGAAAAATGTAAAGGCATAATCAAAATATTGTATCATATATTGAAAACTTGTAACACTTGTAAAATTTGTAATTACTACAACTAGTTGTAATAAGTTTAAGCAATGCATGTAGTGTTACGATGTGAAGGATCATGTAGTGTTAATAAATAAATTAAAAAAAGTCTCACGTTATGCTTTATGTTGATGGAGATAACGATTTTGTAATAAAAGAAAGGAAAATGTCGATTAAGGTACTTGCATGACAAATGTATAGTTTGCAACTTCTATTCATTTTGTGTCTTGTGTATAACTGGTGAACCATAAAAAGAAATATTTTCAAATAAATTTAGCAATTTGTGGAACAGTGGACAACAACACATACAAACAGGCTGTATTATTCGAAAGATACTTTCCTGGTGCTAGTTTTATTCTTTTCTGACTGAAAGTTTCTTTAAATTGTAGGCCATTTGCTTCATTTAGAAGGTAATTAGAACAGCAGAGTCGAATTCAACTAAAGAGGAAGCTGGAGGAAGAATTTCAATACTGTATTTCAAATCAGACAAGAGTAATAATTTTCCGTGCGCTAAAGATGCTGGTAGCTGTGGTTTAATATTTCCCGGCAGAAACCCGATTTCTGGATCGCAGTATATTGAGAGATAGCGTATTGATTCCAGTACTCTATTGTGCACTTGGGAAGCTAAAACGAAAGGATGACTTGGAGTGTAATTAAATGCTTATTATTGGAAGGCTCAACTTTTGCAGATGCATGGTGCTGCCTAAGTTTCTAGTCAACATTAGTGCCACTAGAGCGCATGCAGTAGGGTAGTTAGTACATCGCATAATAGATAGCGCAGTATGTGAACTACGACAGTGCGGGAATGAATGAGCGAAATATTCTAACGCTTTTTGGTCCAACATATCAGCTTATTTGAAATGGAAATAAAATATCAAGTTTATTTATTGCATTTTTCAAAGGAGATGCAAAACGGAATTGTTACAGCGAAAAAATAAATAAATTGCCCTCAATGTGCTCGAACACGAGACCACCATCATAATTATAAATACCTGGAAGTTAACTTTAAATGGTATGATACAATTATAAATTCTTTTGTAACAACTAGATAGCTGTGGTACGCGTATACTGAACTTGTAGTTGGTAGTTCTGATTTACAGTTTCCGAAAACTCACATTCTAATGCAAGTTCAAAGATTGGGCTTTATGTAAAGCCATGACGTCGAAAACAACAAAAACTGAAAACTGTAATATCATGCAAATGTAGAGCCTGTAAGCCGGGTCCATTGAACCGGCACCAGGTATATCAAACAAAAAGCCTTAATGGTATGATACAATTATTGATGGACACTTCTCATGTCATTACAACTAGACTAATGCGTATTATAGCAATAAAAAGCTGATTGAAACCAAACATTCATAAGTAATTCTCATTACCTATCAGTAAGAGCTGAATAGAAAAGTAGCGGTTGATATTAATTTAGAGCCGATATGAAATTGTAGTAAACGGAGAAATTGTGTGACTCCTTACACAATAGTTATTTTAAGTTACTTATAACCTATTGAATAGTAAAGGGGTAAAGTACATAGGTAATGCTATTATTATTAATTTAAAACATATTAAGGGTTAACTATTTCTTTTTTGAATTTGAATGTTCACGTAAACATAATTTATCTAAATTACGGTCCTTCCCTGACTTCTCTTTTTAAGGCCCATAAATGCCACTGACCAACAATACTATGGCTGAATGTGGACAGATGTATGAGGTGAAGATAATAACTGAAGAACTCTCAGCTGTTTCTCAGAAAGGAAAGGCGTAATGGCGTGAGTAAGATTTCTGAGCGCTTTTAATTTCAGCTTATTTTCTAACTAGGTCAATAGGAAGACCCTTTGAACTAAGGCAATTTTGTGGGCACAGATTTATATGCGACCTATTCTCGTAAGTTATTTCGCAGCGTGTTTTTATCTCTTTTTGTGATGGAGCTTCTTACGGTTGAACCAAAATAACAGTTACAATTTATTACCTTAATATGTATTTATTTTCATTTTTCCGGCGCTGAGTAGCACGCAAATACCTGCGTAGTCTTTAGCAAACGATGGGACTCTTATGTGTTTCAAATGGGAAGAGTTCGGAAGTCCAGTTAATCAGATGTCGTATCACACTCAGCGTTGCCAGCTTGTTACCCCAGTCTTATATTTCCCACTCTCTCGCACTCTCATACAACATGCAGGTCTGCTTGGCGCAGAAATTATGATTTGCAAACTTTTACAATGATGCAGTTGCGAAAATCAAAACTGGAAAAAGCATTTTTGCAAATTATGCATATTTTAAAATACTATAACTATAATTATAGTTAATGAATTACCTGTTGTTCTAATCCGATGGAACAGCCAGTGGCTCATCCCTATCGCTGTTAATGTAGCTTCCGTTAAGAGACAACTTGTCATTGTCACTGTTTTCACCGTCTGAGTGTTGCAAATTTATGATTATAGGTTCCAAAATCTCATCACGTGCTATTTCTTTCTTAAAATCTGCGTGCTTCACGCAGTCTTGTTGTGTTACCTTGTCAATTTCTTCTTGAACAAGCCCTTTAACGTCCGTCAGGTTATAAGTAATATTTCTGTTTGCAATCCCCCTTTTTATTTGGGCCCACACCAACTCAATTGGATTATATTGGCAGTGGTAAGGTGGGAGGCGTATTACCTCCTGTCCCGTTTCAATTGCAAGTTGATCCAGCTGATACACTTTTTTCCGTGTTTTTAAATGGAAGTACCTACTCCTTGCAATAACTCATTTTAGTTCCTGTTTCCGAAAAAAATTTTGAAGAAAGTTTACACCTTAAAATTATACTGTCACCCAATTAGGGAAGGGACGGACAGGCGACAGTTGGGAGGGACCCTAGGCACTGGGCCACGCCCACTCATCGGTCTCTGTCACTAACTGAAGGAAATGTCACTTGTCCCTCGAAGTTTCTCTCCCCTTCTCCTCTCCTATGGAACGTTCGGGTAATTTGCGGAAAACCAGAGACTTCTAGAATAGCAGGATATTCCTATAAAAGGGACTTCAATTAGGAGTGAGTCAGTCAGTGTTTGACGTGCTAGCGAAGGACGTGTTAATGAACGAGAAGACTGTGCGTGCATCGGAGTTTACGTAATCGCGAGTACAAGGAAATTGTAACGGACGAGCTGGTGAATTGTAATTGTGTGCAGCACGTAATTCTGTGTAATTGGCAAGTGTTAAACTGTAAGTCGGTGGAAATAAAGAACATTTTTGAGTGGTGAAATTGGACTTTTCATTTCACGAACCCACAAAGTCACACTGGTGTCAGGAAGCGGGAAGATAACATCACCGAATATTCCAACCATGGACGCGGCATTGGAAAAAATTTTGGAGAAGATGATGGAAATGAAGGCCGAATTAACAGAGAAGACGGAAGCGGCAAATAACAGCTTGGCCGCGAAGATGAACGAGTTAACAACAGAAACAGAAGCGGCAAATGACAACCTGGCCGCAAAGCTGGAAGAAATGAAGACGGCTAACGATAACCTCACGGAGAAGATGGAAGAAATGAAGGTTGCGAACGAAGCCCTCGCCGCGAAATTTGAGGAACAGTTGGCCGGCGTGAGGGAGGACGTCACGGGACTCGGCAAGCGGATCGGCCAGGTGGACGAACGCGTCGGAGAGCTCGCGAGCCGCGTTAATGAGCTGGAAGGAAAGGCAGACAACAGCGCCAAGTCCCTGAGCGCCATGGTGGAGGACGTCGTCGGCAGGAGGTTGAAGGATTTGAAGACCGACACACCGGGACGCGACATAACATCGCCGCGCGTCAAACCTCCCAAGTATGACGGCGCGTCAACGTTTGAGGTCTTCCGCCGCCAGTTCGACACAGTGGCCAGGCACAACGGATGGTCACTGGAGGAGGAGGCCACACAGTTAATAGCCAGCCTCCAGGGAAGAGCCGCGGAAGTCCTAAACGCGGTGCAGACGACGGCGGCGCCCAAGAACATCTGGGAAGCCCTGGAGAATCGCTTCGGGAACCACCGCTTAGCCGCAGCATACCGCAGCCAGCTAAAGGCAAGGCCACAGCAGCCGGGGGAGACGCTGCAGGAGTTCGCCATTGCGATCGAGCAGCTGGCTAGCAAGGCCTTGGTTGACCTGCCACTGGAGTTCGTATCCCGGGAAGCCGCCTACAATTTTGTCGACGGGGTACGGGACACGGAGATTCGTCAGCGCCTAATGCTCGGGGAATATAAAACCATCCACGAGGCGCTGACAGCGGCATTAAGGATGGAGGCGGCCAAAATAACATCCATCCCGACGTCGAGAACGAGGAGTGTCCGCTACGCCGGAGACAGAAGACCAGCTGAGGGACGCCGGCGAACACCTAGTGGCCTGTGTTGGGGGTGTGGACAGACCGGACACCTGCAGAGAGAATGCCCACACCAGGAAGAGCAGCCGGAAAACGAGTAAGGGCCGTCGTGGAGAGGGGCACGTCGGCGCCATCACCACCATCCCCTCGAGTGACACTGCGCGCCGTCAGCCGGCGTATGGATGACAGCCTCATCGCGGACGTTTGGATAAGAGGAAAGCCGTGCCGCGTGCTGGTGGACACCGGGGCGGCCGTGACCATCATCAGACCTGACGTGGCGAAGGGTTTGCCGACAAGGAAGCCAAGCCGGCCATACCAGCTTGTCACGGCATCGGGTGACACCTTGCCTGTGGAGAAGGAGGCCCTGCTGGAGCTGAACTTGGGACGGAGTGCCGTTCGTCTGTGGGTGTTCGTCGCGAAGGTGGCTGAGGAGGTGATCCTGGGACTGGATGCCCTCAGGAGCAATGAGGCGACGGTCGACGTCGGCAAGAAGGTCCTGCGGCTTAACGGAGAAGAGGTTATACTCCGTCAACCCGAAGAGCGCCTTGGAATGTGCAGGGTCGTCTTGGACGAAGACGTGGTTGTTCCCGCGAGGATCGAGGTGGTGGTGACGGCGCGACTGGAGGGCCAGAGAACCAGTAACATGATGCTGGACCAGAAGACGCCTGTACACGGACTGTGTGTAGCCAGGGCATTGCTGCCGTGCCGAGAGGAGGTGCCAGTGAGACTGCTAAATCCAACGGACACCGATCACGACGTCCAGGCCGGGACGGAGTTGGGAACGTGCGAGCCCGTAGTGAGCGTAACAGCAATCGACAAGACACAGGAGCCGGCGCCGAAGCAACACCTGGGGCCCTGGCTAGAAGGCTTACTGGAGAGGGCGGCCGACCACCTGACCGCAGAACAGCTGGAGCAGGTTCGACAACTACTGAGGCGATACGAGCGCGTCTTCAGCCAAGGCGATAGTGACTTCGGCCGCACGGAGAAAGTGCTTCACCGCATCGACACCGGAGACGCCCGGCCTATTCGGCAACCACATAGAAGCGTTCCGCTGGCGAAGCAAGGGGCGGTACGAGACATGCTGGAGGACATGAGATCCAGGGGAGTGATTGAAGAGTCCGACAGCCCTTGGTGTTCCCCTGTAGTCTTGGTGACGAAGAAGAACGGCGAGCTGCGCTTCTGCGTAGACTACAGAAAGCTGAACGCTGTCACCCGGAAGGACTGCTTTCCCTTACCCCGGATTGACGACACCCTGGACACGCTAGCCGGTGCACAGTGGTTCTCGAGCCTGGACCTGAAGTCGGGCTACTGGCAGGTAGCTCTAGACCCGAGAGACAAGGAGAAGACCGCATTCTCGACGGGCCAAGGTCTTTGGCAGTTCACGGTTATGCCCTTTGGCCTCTGCAACGCACCAGCTACCTTCCAACGCCTCATGGAGTCAGTGATGAGAGGGCTGACTTACGATGCCTGCCTGCTATACCTGGACGACATCATCATCGTCGGGAAGACTTTTGAAGATCACCTAGAAAATCTGAGTAAGGTGCTACAGAGACTGCAGGCGACCAACTTGAAGCTGAACGCGAAGAAGTGCCAGCTCTTCCGCAAGAAAGTGAACTACTTAGGCCACATAGTCTCAGCAACCGGAGTGGCCACAGACCCGGAGAAGACACAGGCTGTGAGAGATTGGCCTCGCCCAAAGGATAGGAAAGAGTTGCGCAGGTTCCTGGGGCTGTGCAGTTATTACCGCCGCTTCATAAAGGGGTTCTCCAACATCGCAAAACCACTCACCCGCCTGACAGAGGAACACCGGCCTTATGTGTGGGCAGAGGACGCCGAAAACGCTTCCCAGCACCTAAAGGAGACCCTGTGCAGTGCTCCAATTTTGGGTTTCCCACAACCGGGTGGCGCCTTCATTGTGGACACCGACGCTAGCGACCATTGCATTGAAGGTGTCCTATCGCAGATCCAGGACGGCCATGAGCGGGTGATAGCCTACTACAGCAAGACGCTATCCAAGGCAGAGAAGAACTACTGCGTCACCCGACGAGAATTATTGGCGGTAGTAAAGACCTTGGAGCACTTCCACAAGTACCTGTACGGTCAGCCATTCCACCTGAGGACTGAGCATTCCGCCCTAACCTGGCTATTGAGCTTTAAGAACCTGGAAGGCCAGACAGCACGTTGGGTCCAGAGGCTGCAGGAGTACCACTTCACCTCGGAACATCGTAGAAGGAAGAGCCACGGTAACGCAGACGCCATGTCCCGAAGACCCTGTCCAGAAGAGTGCGGCCAGTGCACAAGAATGGAAGAGAAGGAGCGTGCCGCAGCAGTCCGAGTAGCTGTGGCAGTGCCTGCGGACGGTTGGGATAGCGCAGGCCTGAAGAGGGAGCAGCTGGCGGACGCAGACTTGGAGCCACTCTTGAGGGAAGTGGAGGCAGGGACAAGACCAACCTGGGAGGATATCGCACCAAGGAGCGCCACCTACAAGTCGTACTGGGCCCAATGGGCCTCGTTGAAGATCAGAGAGGGCGTGCTGTTCCGGGTATGGGAACCACCCGATGGGAAGACGCAGAGAGAGCAGTTGGTACTTCCCCGGGGTAAGGTCCCGGAAGTCCTGGAGGAAGTGCACGCCGGTACTTCGGGAGGACATCTGGGAGCGAACCGAACGATTGACAAACTACGGCAGCGCTACTACTGGCTGAGGCTCCGAGCAGATGCTGAGAGATGGTGCCGTCAGTGCCACGTGTGCGTGGCGAGTCGCGGCCCCCAGACTAGGAGCCGGGGTCGCATGCAGCAATACAACGTCGGAGCGCCATTCGAACGGCTCGCCGTTGACATTGCTGGACCGTTCCCAGTTTCCGACCGAGGCAACAAGTACCTAATGGTGGTCGTGGACTACTTCACCAAGTGGCCGGAGGTGTATGCCATCCCAAACCAAGAGGCAAAGACAATCACAGACTGCCTCGTGGAGCAAGTGTTCTGTCGATTTGGGGTGCCGTTAGAGCTACACAGTGACCAGGGTACCAACTTTGAGTCCAACCTAATGAAGGAGGCATTACAAAGGCTTGGGGTGAAGAAGAGCCGCACGACGCCTCTACATCCCCAGTCGGATGGCATGGTCGAAAGATACATCAAGACCTTAGAGGAACACCTGAGGAAGGTCGTGGCCAGCCATCAGCGGGACTGGGACGTCAAGGTGCCACTGTTCTTGCTGGCCTACCGCTCGTCTACACACGACACAACTGGGATGACGCCAGCCAGCATAATGTTCGGTCGAGAGTGGCGCCTCCCTTGTGACCTGGCTTTTGGAAGCCCTCCGGAGGGGAAGCAGCCTGTGACCGAGTATGTGGAGAACCTGGTGGACCACCTCCACGACATGCACGAGATGGCTCGCCAGAACATCCAGAAGGCGAGCGACCGCATGAAGACCAGATATGACAGGCAAGCCAACAGCCAAGGGTTCCAGCAAGGTGACCTGGTCTGGTTGTACCGTCCTACCCGGACCAGGGGACGCTGCCCGAAGCTCCAGCAGCCATGGCAAGGACCGTACCGAGTGGTGAAGAGGATTAACGACGTGGTCTACCGCATCCAGAAGGTTCCCGGGGGAAGATGTTGGTGGTACACCTGGATCGTCTTGCACGCTACGATGGTGCTGTTCGGGACGACCAGCTTTGAGGAGGGAGCAGTGTCACCCAATTAGGGAAGGGACGGACAGGCGACAGTTGGGAGGGACCCTAGGCACTGGGCGACGCCCACTCATCGGTCTCTGTCACTAACTGAGGGAAATGTCACTTGTCCCTCGAAGTTTCTCTCCCCTTCTCCTCTCCTATGGAACGTTCGGGTAATTTGCGGAAAACCAGAGACTTCTAGAATAGCAGGATATTCCTATAAAAGGGACTTCAATTAGGAGTGAGTCAGTCAGTGTTTGACGTGCTAGCGAAGGACGTGTTAATGAACGAGAAGACTGTGCGTGCATCGGAGTTTACGTAATCGCGAGTACAAGGAAATTGTAACGGACGAGCTGGTGAATTGTAATTGTGTGCAGCACGTAATTCTGTGTAATTGGCAAGTGTTAAACTGTAAGTCGGTGGAAATAAAGAACATTTTTGAGTGGTGAAATTGGACTTTTCATTTCACGAACCCACAAAGTCACAATACTTTGAGCATGACTTCGAAATACCTACCTTTTTGACTCGCCACTAAATTCAATGCAAGAAACCATTGCACTATTTAACTCTTACTCTACTGCTGTGTAAAGAACAACGAATGGTATTGATCTGAACTCTCCAGAGTAACTAAACACATCTTGTCCAGCATTCATTCATAAACACAAGCATACAGCATTCAACAGGCTAACAGGAAATGAAGTGTTTGTTCTTTCTCGAATTTAACACCTTGATTTATTCACAATAATTCTTTTAATCACGTAATGTCAGGAATTAAAATGTCAGTTCTGATTAATTAAAGGTATATGTACATACACACCAACCACTTTGAACTCTCTAAAGTAAATAGAGATTATGAACTACTCATAAACAAAGATAAAATGTGACCAGAGAGGTTTTGCCACGGCAGCAGGATATTTAATGTTTACTCTCGCTCGAATTGGATTATTCAAAGTATTTCTTTTATCACGTCATCTGAAACATTTACGTTTCATTTCTGACAAATATACGTACATGCATACTTGCCAACCAATCATGCTAATAGTGCTTTATTTATCTGTATAAGAAAAGCTATTTGAGCTAAAAATATGGGGTTTTCATGGTTATGTTAGATACATTACTCTCTACCTACCAAATGGATCAGTTTCGGCAAAATCTGAATTTTTGTCTTAGCGCGAATAGTGTTTCATACAGATTGATTAGCTTGGCGCTACCCACACACCACTTAGCGGGAATGCAATACGACACCGCAGGTCTCCTATTGGTTGCTCACCCAGTAGAGCTCAAGGACAAACACCTTCCCATTTGAAACACATAATAGTCGTACAACTCAGCAAGTTTAAATAATTTAGATAGCGGTAAAAGTTAGAAGTGAAATCCTTATTTAATGGTATAACTGTAGCTCTCTTAATTTATATTATTACATCTACTTTTGTAATGTAGAAGAAAGCTGAAATGCTCCTGTGTTACAGATCTATATGCAGTTTCTCGGTACATACACAGGAATCCATATGTCTACACGGAAAACTGTTCGTTAGATCGATATTTGAATTTATTTGGTTCAATCAATTTCCAAATGTCGATTTGCAGCATATGCTTACATTTTTCTATATCAAGCTATAAAGGCAGTTATTTAAATGGTCGAGATTTAAAATCTGAGGGATCGAAGCATCATAATTAATATTTGTAATTAATTATTTACTTTCATTTAACTATACACCCTGTGGTTTGGTAAAACAACCTGCAAATTATTTCAGTCTATTCTATGCCATGAGTATTCGTCTTTATTTTCGCGTAAGCTATAGTTACAAAACACTGGAATTAAATTCACCAACCTTTTTGTTTTGTTTCAAAGCTATTTACTTGAAAACTAGCACATAGAAGATGAGTAATCAAATAAATGACTGTGCCAAACCTCAAATATTTTCTCAGATAATATAATACAACTGTTTTATTTAGAGATAAATGTTGCACATTTTAAAAATATAATTGTTGTTGGTGTTAAATTTGTTTTTCAGTATAAGTTACTTTTTCTGTGGATCAATGAATGAAGCAATCACAAAATCCGCAATTGAAACTTTGTGTAGCAGCTTTGTGGATATGTTTGTCAACTTACGTACCCGTGCAAATCGAAGTAACGCTAAAATGGAAAGAATAAATTTAAGCAATATTACAAATCCAAGGGAAAATGCCCCTCATAGAGAAAGGGGATATGGGCGGATACAGTGGGATTATAGAGGAGCATAAAGATGACTGAAACAGGTTTATGGACTTGAAAATGGCACTTTGAGAGAAATCTTTTACCGAAATTAATGTGAGTGAGGTTTCCACACCGTTGTTCATTACATATAATTAAATGTAATTTTCAGCTAAAATCTCAGCTCCTGGTTCCTTTGGTCGAATAACAAGAGAAAAACGCCCCCCCCCCCCACAACACAAACACACCTCTGCTATATATGTGTCTGCTGAGTAGGTTGGTAAATGTAACTAAAGCTGTAAGGGCGGTATGTATGGAACCAAGTGTACAACAGAATACCGGTTTTAAAATAATTCGTCCACTCAATTGATTCAGTAATTAAAAAAAAATGTTAAGCATTTCAGCATTGCTAGTAATACTGCATCCATATTATATGTCGACAAACACAGAATGAGGAAACATAACTTAATGTTTCGGCTAGTTTGCATTTTAACGAATCATAGCGCTTATTTCTCCCATTTCCTTATAAAAAGACATAATCTCTAATTATAATACACTGAGGTATTCCACATCTCGTTATTGCATCAGCCCTCCAGGGATTAATTAGATTCTCCAACCAACTCGTATTTTCCCGGCAAACCACTTAGGAGTTATCATAAACACATGAGACAACCACCTTAATGGCAACTTACAACATATAAGTACTTTATAGTCTGGGCTTGATAGTTAACCACTACTACTGATAGAGCGGCTGGACGGAAACCACAAGTTTCGTGGTTCAAATCCCGGCTATGGCATTGAATTTTTCAGTCTGACTCTACGTTTCCACAATTTAGCCTACACACGGCCAGTGTGAAAGAACAATTAACAGCCTCACTTGTTCACAATAGCTAGAAATATTCTTTACCAGAAGTTACAGAATAGCCCTCAATACGAGGTTGTTAACTTTTTGTTGTAAAAGATATTCGAAACCTTGACTTTTAAACGTTTATATGTTTGGTAGCTTTTGAATACATTATTATTGAAGAGCCACGCAGTTTTCAGACAACATATTAAAAAGCACGTAAACACATAAACATACTTATTCCACAAGCTATTTTCTAATTTGTCCAGCGTATGGGTATTTTTTTCATAGACACCAATCACATTGATTTAGATCTGGAGAGCGAGCAGACCAGTCAGTTCTGGATAATATTATAAAAACCATTTAATAATTTGAGGCCAGGTTTCCTTAGTTTGTTTTCAATGACTGTCCCTATCTCGTCTAGATTTTTCTCGGTTAAAATTGTTACTAAGTTTATTTCGGCCTAATATACACCCAATATCTTTAAATGTTTCTAACATATAAAATACGGATTTGTTAAGAACGGTGACTTCCTATAAATGAGAGTTGACAGTCCACATATTGTGACTTGGAGTACAGCTTAACACAAAGAACGCATGCTGTTTCTATATTACCAGTTTGATTACTATTAAACGCAATCAACAGACAGTTTCACAAAACGTTATTCTCACTGTACATAATGCTGAAGAAACTTAAACTGAGCAGCAAATTTCGAACCCGTCGTAAGCTTTTGAGCTTAACTACCCAGAGCTAGCTCATTTTATCTGATATCTGCTACGCGCCAGACCTGTGGCTGTCAGCTGCGTTTTTCTAGATAAATTCAGTAGCATTGTTCTCTAATAGGTAAAGACGAACCACTGTAGAATCAAAACGGCAAAATCATCGTTATGGGAGAATAAATTTATTTTCTGTATTCTGGAAATATTCGGCTGTCGCTTTGTTCTACACTGCAATACCAAATTAATTCTGCGTAATTAAATGATATACCCAATGTAAAATGTAGAGTGGGTTATCTTTGCTAAGCGGTCTACCAAAAAGGAATATATGGGAACTTTGGAATGCTGAAGAAAAATTCTCAAGATGTAGCGACCACCTCTTATCAAAGCATATTTGACAAAGTTTTGTATTTTAGCTTTTCTTTATTATAAGCTTTTCGTCTATGTTTTAATGCTTCCTAGTTACACAAAATTCGGTAAGAATGAAAATTTTATAGGTTTTTCATAGATAATTGAAAATCATCTTTTTGGTACTCTGGAATAAAAAATAAAATTGCGTACAGCAAATTTTAAAAACATAGGAGAAGAAAAGATCCAAACATTTGGTTATTTGGGAAAAATACTGTAGTATATAGCTGTTCTTCTTACACAGGTGAGACATGCTGGATTTTGTGATTTTTTTCCTCAAAACGCTACCTTCACTTTTTAAGTTCAGCATATCGATTGTGCATTTTCGGAATGCATTGCACGATGAAAGTTTTTAATACAAATTCTATACATCCTCTGCCTTAAGTAAGTAGTGGAGAGCATAAGTATTGTATTTGTGGCATGTGAAAAGCAATGGAAAAATATTTTAAAATATTTAAGGTTTAACTAAATATTATATGTGGAATCTAAGCTCATAGTGTAGACAAAAGGTTTTGATTTGCTGTTTATGTTATGATTCATTCTCATGACGTATTATGCATGTAAATGCATAATCACGTACGCTCAATGCTTTAAGTTTGCTTAAAAGGATACAAATACAAATGTGCCTATACAAATGTGCTAAATCTATTAGGACCTCATTGCTATGTGATAGCTTTGACATTTCATTCTCTTTACATGGCCAAGATATAAAAAGTGAATTACGGCTTCCCATTTGACAAATATATACGTCTTGGAAACTTCAAATGACGAAGAGTATCTTGGGAATGGCTGACTGTACGAAAACAAAATGTAGAAGAATTTTCCTGTCTCTTACGGTTTATCCAATACCTATGCTAAAGTCACCCAGAATAAAGAGAACTTCTGAGTTAATTCCCAGAAAATTCAAGGTAAACATTTCAAATTTCATGAAAATATCTTAAAAAAGCGGTATTTTAATCTAAATCTCAAAGTTATTTTTGATAAAATTACGTTTTTTGAATGTTCCTTATAAAGGATATGCTGGGGTGCAAGCATTTTCCTGTAAATATTTAAGTCCCATCCTGGAAAGACATTAAACATAAGTAGTTTCCGTTGTTCAGTTACACCTACTGTTCACAGACAAAAAGACACACGCGGACCTTTTTTAAAAATGCCTTTTTTACAGAAGGAGTCTTAAAACATGTATTTCCAATATTGAATGTTTGGATAGAATGCAGTACTTCCCGTACTTACTATATTTAGTAGAGAAAATAAAAATAACCAATCACATCATTAGTGCCAAATTAGTCCACAATGACTCACAGACGTTGTTAACATTATCCTAAAATTTAATTTGGGTAATTTCTATTGTTTCTGGAATAAACGTATCATTTATACTAGAAAATGTCATTCACAGAAATATTTGTTCAAAGCAAAAATAAAGAAACTCGAATATATTTTAAAATAAGAAACCACATGAGTTGAGAACATAGAAGCTACCATACTAAACAGAAGAACTAATGTGTAGAACCCTTTTGCTTAAGAGGTTGAGGAAAGTTTGCATCTTTGCCTCAAAGTGTTAGGCATATTTTCTGTGATGTGGTGCAGAACTGATGGTACAAAATGACAGATGTAGTACCATTTTAAAAATATATTTAAAATATAGTCATTGTGTTATAATAATATACATTACATTAAAGAGAATACTCTAACTAGTAAGACTACACAAAAAACTAAAAATGTCACTCACGACAATTTTGTTCATTTAGTCTCCCCGTAATGTTCGTTATGACTTAACCATACATTAAACATTCAGCATTAAGACGTTATAAAATTTCGCTCCAATTCAACTTTACTTACCCTAAGGGATACGTTTGTCCTTTGATTTTCACCATACTGGGAGCAATATTATTATCCAGATATGCTGTCAAACCGGAGTTTCTATTAGTAAACATAGCATTTTGGTAAACACTTTCCCGCCCTCACATGAAAGTAAAGCCATATTAGCATGCGTGTTTCGGTCGGAACCCGATCTGCCACTGATTTATCCATACTTGAGTAGCTATACCATCACCTAGCAACGGAATGGCGAGGGTGATGGAAAACCAATACAGCATGACACCCGTCCTCGCGTCGCCATGTGTCCCTTCTCCCAGCATTCCTTAGGGGTGCCCATATTTTTATCTGTAGAAACCTATGTCTCGATATATTAAACGCTCGTCTCTACTCAGCTTAGGTGTTTAAGGTAATGCGCGTATTACAGTCGAAATGAAATTAATATTAAAGTTTCATTAAATTTTATTTGACATAAATTGTGTGTTTAACGAGATCTATCTTTCTTTACAGTAAGATTTTTGTCCATCTACTACGATTTATAAATTGTGCCAAGGTCATTCAGAAAGAAATGCACCTCAGAGGCTATTCCCAAAAAAAATTCAAAGGTGCATTTAATTTGTCATGTACACATCTTAAATATGTAGTATTTGAATTAAAATCGTTACTCATTTTTTATAAAATCACAGTTTTGGAAAGCTTTTAAATATGTAGGAAGATATTCTTGAAGATCTCAAAGGATACTGAACTTAAACACCGAGATTGTTTTAAAAACGCCTTTTCATTTAGGGCTGTGTTGTTTCATAGGTACCTACACATACACGACGCGCCTACCCTTTTCTGATAATGTTTTTATTTATTTACTTTTGTTCAGGATGTCTCAAAGCGCGTATTTCAGATGAAATCTCGGCATCCAATTTTGGGGTGGAATTAAGCACTTCCTCCAGTTGCTATAGGTAAGTAGCAGAAAATAAAGGCATTTGTGTAGTCATTTATATAATAGATATTAAAATATAATGAACAAAGTCAATGAATGTTTTTCAAATTTCTTTTCTAAATTCTGTTTTCAGTATTTTAAAACAAATACTACTTTATAATATGTTCTTATTTATAAGACGTATTTGCCATGAATAGGAAAGAAATAAGGGACTTAAAAACAGCATAATTTGTAACTTTAGGCGGCAATTTCAATATTTTTAATCCGCTGTACTTTTTAACTGTCAATATATTGCAGTTCAAATGTAAAATCTAGAGCTGATTTTATGGCAAAAACATCTATTTTAAGAAATTACGCGAAAAGAACACTATTTCGAAAAGAGACAGCAGAACAGCCAGAAAGATGTAAGCTGAACGTCTTCATGAGTTTTACTACGACAAAAGTCCAACTGATTATTGTTTTATTTTGTTACAGCTGTACAACATGAGCGGGCCCCTCGTAACTCCCTGTCCTCACATCACCATCACCATCATCATTATACTGGAGGAGGAATTTTACCATTACGTACATGTGGTACAACACCGCTATATCATCCTTCACTTCTGGAACCTGCATTCTGCACGGGTCTCAGGTAATCTCTCTCTCTCTCTCTCTCTCTCTCTCTCTCTCTCTCTCTCTCTCTCTCTCTCTCTCTCTCTCTCTCTCTCTCTCTCTCTCTCTCTCTCTCTCTCTCTCTCTCTCTCTCTCTCTCTCTCTCTCTCTCTCTCTCTCTCTCTCTCTCTCTCTCTCTCTCTCGCTCTCGCTCTGTTATTTTATTGACTAAACACTATTTCATTCACGAATGTGGCTGACCTGGTTGTTATTGATGGAATTAATTTAAATTGTTTTGAAATAAACTGGACTTTTTCTATATAGAAGGAGACACTTGTGGCCATGCGCACTATTCTCGGTCAGGTTAGATGGCGGCCAATTGTGCATTTGACTACGTTTAATACGATTTTTCGACGCATAGATAATGATCAGAGTTAAGAGAGGTAACTGATTGTAGTTAACATGAGCATATGATTGAATGCTCTTCCTCAAGTAATTCTGTAGCATAATGGGCGTTCAGCAACCTTGCGATTGGTCATCTGAAGTCGGTTCCTTGAACGACAACTAACAATAATGCACAGTAACTACATCTTGACCACTGTCAGGTTTCATCGTATTTCCGGATGCTCCTACGCATCTCACATACCTGTAAGTTCAGAGCACAGCTGTTCCACTCCTCTCACTGATAAAGACGGATTCTTCTCTGTGAGTACATTAAACACATGCACCACAATTATTTTTTCGCCGCCTTGTAAAGGTTTGCTCTTGCGATGCTTCAGAAAAACACTGGCTCTAGACTCTGCCATTATACATATAAGTAGACGCGCAATAAACGATCAATAAATTAAGTTCGCTCTCACTCTCGGCACAACACACCTTAAAATGGCGATATATGACTAATCCAGTTCAAAACGAGGTCAATGATAAAAGTCATATAAACAAGTATGTCATCACTACCGCTAAATCACGAGCTATCTTGGCATGTGCTTTAGAGCAAAGGAACCTCCTCTTTACTTCGTTTAAGAATAAACCTGCATTTCAGACAAATCAACTCTGTTGTGTAATATATTTAATTAAAACGGTTGTGAAAATATAAATTTGGCAATTCTCTTCCTACATATAAGGATATATCACCATGCTAAATAACGAAATATTTTTTACCGCACAACAGTCTCTACTACAATAGCAGCCAATTAGTGGTGATGACGTCACGTGTCCGTTAAGAGATACGAGGTAAACTTATGTGAAACAAGGATTAGATAAATGGAAAATTCTAGTGGCATCTTGATTGATGGAGAGCGTTCTTTTTGTTCTTTATTTTGGAACAATTATCAATGGAAGTATTTAAGGAAGTCGCGACTCGCTAATGGATAGTTGTAAAGTCAGTCGTAAACAGAGGCGGAACGAGGGTTGTCATTGCAACTGGTGTTTTGGAAGTGAACTCTTTGTTGTGGTCAACACCCTTGGAAGATTTTATTTGTGTGTTCTGCGAACCCACATACTAAGTCATAGTATGTTATGGTTTTAGTTAGAAAAACACATAAATAAAAGGATCAGAGTAACTGAATATGTTAATAGTTATAACATTTCAAAAATTTTGGCCAATAAATTACTCAAAAGCTGAAGTGCAACTTTTTTTAAAGAATGCATTAATCAACTGTGTTCGAGGATCTGTATTACAACATGAAAGCTGTTGAATAAAATTATATCTCTTTTTGGAATGAAGATCACATCTAAATATTAAGTGTTGAACACTTTCACATTTACATAGTTATCAATCAGGAGAGTCTATATGGAATTTTCAAAAGTAAATTTCAAATTTCCCATATCTGGTAGCAAATTGGGTCAAAATAAAATTAGGTGAAAGGAAACTGCAGTTTACACGGTCAATAATAGTAGGAAAAATAAATTTCGAGTAAGTTTTCCTTTATCCTATTTATCCAAATGCGGTTCCACATTTCAGAAATTTATTTTTTAGTGTTTTTTAACAAATGTGATTGTAGACTGTTTAAAACTGAATTCCTTTTGGGATAATCCGTAACGCTTGGGAATTTCATCTGCCTTTCATTGCCATGGATACCCATATAGCCTCTAACCCATGTGATACACACGTGATTGGTGTTTCTTATAATATCGTTCCTTATTTTGGTAGCAAGTGAATCTGAAAGGTAGGCTAGGGTCACTGATAAACAGCAAGGGGTAACGTTTTTGTTTTCGTCGCTGGTGTGCCTCAATAACAACTTCATACACCAGTGGTTCCTGCACTGCCTAATCACCAAATCATGTAATATTTAATGCTGCATATAATTATACCCAACAGAACTTCGAAGGTGAGACACCAAAACTCGGACTAGTTCATTGATAAACCTCGCGACGGCTATAACCATTCGGTGTCGTTTTGAAATAATCTGTATCGCCTATTGGCGGTTGTGTTGACTCGTAGACGTTAGGCTGCTGAAACTTTGGATTTTTTTAATCATTAGATCACGCACACATTCATACTATCTCACAGTGGGGAAGATAGAGAATCAGCTTGGCTGGAGAGAAATCTCCACCCGCAACCGGGAATTTAACCCGGTACCCCTCGCATGACAGGGAGGTGCTGTACCGACTGAGCTACGGGGCCAGCCGGTATAAGCTGGTAAGGCAATCACGCTCGTCTCAGAGATATCGGTACAAGATTGGAAGTATCCTACAAAGAAACAATAAAGGCTCCTGGGTGCTACCATTTTAGGTTAAAACCACCCAAAAATATTATTTTACAACGTTGCTTTTCAGTAAAGTTCCAATGAGCGATGAGGCAAACTACTGTACTGACTGATAATACGTTTGTGAAGCTAGACAGAACCTTAGAAACGTCTATTGCAAGAAATTTAGATATAGGGGTGTCAGTACAGCAGAACAAAGTCAAAATATATCACAGAAACATTTATTAGATATCTGGAAGATATCAGTCTCACGTTCAAGAGGTCCGGAGTTCTAATCTCGGTCAGGGTGAGTTACTTGGATAAGGTTTTTTCCGGGGGTTTACCTTATCCTGAAAGACGAATATCGGGTAAATCTAAGCTCCATGTACCCCGGACTCATTTGAGCATCATTTCACCCATTTCATTTATCGTCGGATATGTCTAAACGTTGGAGGATGTAAATTAGAAGAAAAAAACAACAACCAAGAACCTAGATGTATTTTCTGAGATAGCTTCTTGGAAGACAAGAAAGATAACCAGGTTGTTAGATCTGTCTATATCTGAACATTTTTTAACTGTAATTATATTTGGTAAACATAGAAAACATGTAACATTTGACAAGCCACATAATGTAAGTGATGCAAATAGTGGTCAGTTTTTACTAACCGAAACATGAAATAGCCCACCTCTGTAGCGTAGATGGTAGCGTGTCTACCTCACGTTCAAGAGATCCCGAGTGAGGTAGCATCTCGGTCAGGGTTAGTTATCTGGATAAGGTGCTTTACGAGGTTTTCCCTTATCCTTAAAGATGAATGTCGGGTAGCTCTAAGCTGCATGGACCCCGGACTCATTTGAGCATATTTCACCAACTGCATTCATTGTCTGACATGACTTAGCTATAGAAGACATAATCTTTTTTTAAGAAAAAGGAACATGACATCAGTGTTTCATCGGTATTATAACACAAATATTTGTGATTACGAATATTATAATGATAAAAATATATCTAGAGATCATTCATTAACATTGAGAAAATAAGTTAATATCAACATATTTGGATTTTATCGTAGTTTTGGACTGTGTCTACATCAAAACTTCACAATCTACAATTATCATGTTCAACTGTTATCTAGAATTAAACTTTGGTTTACCGTGAGACATTATGACCTTTAAAGCTACTTATCGTATACTACAGGAAGACAGCTTCGAGAGTTGTGACGTATTTCAGTCGGGAGCGAGGCCTGCACTGCGTGTGACGTCAGCAAGAGTCGCGTAGCACTAAGTTGCCTAGCATATATGAATGGGGTTGTAAGTACAGAATTTGAGGGTTCAGTCAGGTGTAACACACTCGATGACAACAATGTAGCTGCAACGTACCAAATGGAACTGCTAAATTTACAATGTGGCGATGTATTGAAGGACAAATATACAGTAGATTACTGCAATAGGCACTGTGTGCCTCCACCTGAGAATTGGGTCCGGTCATCACGTGGTAAGGTGAGATTACCCCGAAGGGGGTGTTGGTATACATACATACACCTGGTACATGAAGGCAGTAATCGCTGTTTAGTGTCGCACTAGCAGGTGATTAGTTCGAGATTTGTGAGACTTTGAGGTTTTAAATCTCGAGATCGCCAACAACGAGCTACTAAGAATGGATATTTTTATACCCAGCAAGAACTTTTAAAGGCATTCTAATCCAATAATTTCACCTACCTTGTTTGAATACCAACTTATCAACACTTGATACCTACTAAGTTAACACAATTCTCTACGTTATGTTCAGCCGCAGACCATGCAATGCCTGTCTCAACTTGTATATATTAGTCACGACTACAATAGTTGAAATTATTTCGGTGTAGTTCATTAACACCCTGTATATGAAATAAAATTATTTTACCTTACATAATTACAAGTGTTCAAGAGTGTAGCAATATCTTTAGTGTTAAATTAGAAAGTTTATATCGGGCGCAAATACAGGAAGTACTCCAGCGTTTTATAAGACCTTGGAACAGTGTGAACGATTTTGTTACAAAGAAAATATATCCGCACATTCCTGGACGGCTTTGTCTAATAGGTTGAATGCATAGTTTTGTCGTACCGGGACATAGTAGGTTGTTCCGTTGTGTATTGCATGACGTGAGGGAGAGTCAGAGCTAAAATAACAGGAGATAGCAAATGGCCAACAACAAGACATCACTTGACTACGAAACTAGCTTCAGATGGGTTGACCTGAATCTGGGCGCAAAACACAATTGTGAGGTCACTGTCCGGCATGATGGTGAGAATGATAACAAAAGTGCAAACGTTACTTATAAATGAAATCGTTTCAGCAACTGTCCCACACCACCTTGAAATATATCAGAGCTTCTTGCTGTCATTGAATTATAAAACCAGAGAAGTAACAAGAAACTTTAGCTATAACCTCTCATTAGCAGATGCATTTTCGGTACAGAATTTTTGGATGAAACACTATTCTTCCCTCCACTTATTGTAAGTCCGTAATATAGATAGTAAAAAGTAGCAGTGGAATTCATTTAGTGATAGTTTTCAGAGTTTTTGAAGTATATTTTGCATAGTTGTTCTGAGTTATAAAACATTTTCATTATTATTCAATAGCAATATAATGATTCTTCAGACAGGGATTCTTTAACGAGAACTTTAGAAACCGAATCCCTCCAAAGCCATCGTCTCTGGATATCCCTGTAACTGGCGAGGGCCACATTTACCTCGAACGTTCGGGATAGTACGAAAACAAATAACAATCGCTCATGAATAAAACAGCGGTCGGGCCATTTCCATATAAAAGGTTGCACTATATTTGAATAGAGGGAAATAGACTAACAATAGATCAATAACAAGGGAGAAATTATACGTATTTCAGTGGCATTAGTGTATCATTACATTTTCTACCGTGCGTTTCCTGAGCGGCAGGACCGTCCCGCGGCGGCACCGTAATGGGTGAGGGCCAACGCGCTCTCAGCCAAAATTACGCCTAAAGGACCGGCAGGTAACGTGTACGAAACCCTAACTACTGTACCGCTTTACAGTATGCTTACCCAAAATCACAACAGATATTGAAAATGATAATGGCCTTCAACGCGAGTACATTTCGTATTTTTCCGAAAACAGTTCTGGTACACTCGAAGAAGTCCATATTGCCTAATTGCCTGTATTTGTCTCGTGATGTCCTTCAATTCTTGTATAGTCTATTTAGTTAACTCATGTGCATGTCGGCCACTCCCTTTGACGAACCCTTATAATTGTTTTACAACACAGACCGTCCTTCTCCCTGACCTTTCTGCAAGTTTGCCACCTTTCTCGATTCGTCATGGGTATCGTAGAAGGTTTCGTCTAAATAAATTATCTTATGTCCATTGGTGCCAAGCTACAAATCTACAAATCTACAAAGTGTTACTCATTTCCTTATTTGCGTATTTTTCGAATAATCGGAAATTTTTGGTTAGGTATACATTTTACACATGTCATTACATATCCGTACATATACTCATTACATCATATTTTATTACACTTTCGTACTTATTTTATTACATGTCATATTCGTTTCAACTGTTTTGTCACAATTGATACTGATATTAAAACATTTTCTTGACCCTCGTTCGGTCTTTCAGTTTGTGGAAAAACATAATAACCTATAAGTTGTAAATGAAAATAGACGCAAAAGTCGTTTTAATACGTGATAATTTTATTATTTACCTGTTATTTCGTTTAATTTATTAATGTTTTACGTTTTACTACTCACAATAAAGATAAATTGGCAATAAAAGTAACCAGTTTTTAAATGAAACACATCTTTCACGAAGTCCTAACACTTTTGTTTCTAATTAGCAAACTAGTTGTATTTTTCGTTATTATGGTTTTAATTATTCAAATACCGAACTTGGGTAATACTATCTGTTCCTTTGACTATTATTGTTTAAAATGGAATTTAACATGTTGTCGATTTGTTAAATGACAGAAGTTTATCTGACCGAATCGGTTACTGACACTTGATAGCCGTTTGTAAGAATGGCCCTAAGGCAATTATTTTTGTAATGAAACTCCTGTAGGGTTTCTGAATTTTTCATATTATTTGAAATTTGTTGAACATACCTGGATGCGTGTTGTTGATACGCTGTTGAGTGCCACAGAAACTATACGGTGTATAGTAGTATGGACAACATAAGACTGAAATAAAGAATGAGTGTGTGTGGGGGGGTTACTTCGGATTCAGCCGACTCGAGCCGACTTCACCCGAATGAGCGTCATATATTCCAGCGTGACGGCTCAGTTTAATTCACTACCAACAAAAAGTGCTAAACGCGCCTAAATAAGTTTTCACTTTAACAATCTTTTCAGCAAAACGTTCATGCATGTGAGTTATGTGTGCGTATGTGAGAGGTATAAATCATAAAAGAAAGGGAAGAGTTGTCATACTATGCTTAAACATAGTACATAAGTATATTTTTCCAAAGACATACTGCACATGAACTGTATTATTATTGATCGAGCATGTAAACAACTGCAGTTAGGTACAGCCTGACCACGACAGGTACAGCGAGAAGAAACAAAATAGTCGCGCTATACTACATCTTGACCTTGCATCTGCATAAACTTGCAAGCAGTTGCTTGTTGTTCAGTGTTAATCGCCCTCTTTTATTACATACGGCACCGCAGGCGGTGACACTGATTAAACATGAGATGAAGATGGAGCACCGGTGAAATAAAATGACGGGGAACCCGGTAATCCAGGAGAAAACCCACCCAACGCTGTGTTGTCAACAACAAACCTCACTTTGCGGTCGCCTGGGATCAAAACCGGGCTGCCTTGGTGAGAGCCGAGCGGGCTAACTACTCAGCCATGACGTTGCCACTGTTCGCAGAGAAATACGCTATGTTGTTTTCGACGTTTACTTTTAGTGGCAGTTTGCACATTTGATGGCCGAGCTGTAATCTGACGTCATTCATACTGTGCGTCCAGTTAAGTTGTACCGAATGCGTGCACATCCCTCCGGCCCTAACAAATAAGATAATACTTATGCACATCTAAATTGATAAAAATGAAGTAGATAGAACAAGCGTTAAGGTAGCTACAAAATAGAAATGAACATAAGGCGGGGCTATGCGTGGATGTTCTATTGCTACTAGCCAATGCGGTGCGTACAACGTTGTACAGTTAAGGAAACTTACTGGCTCGCCTTGCCGAAGCATGCGGCTTATTTCTTTGCGAGCTCTAAATATGCTAATCACAGAATTATTTTGTTTTCCCCATGTTACGGAGCTATTTTTTCTGAGCATTACTGTCCAAACCCCATGTTTGTAGCACATCCGGTTTCGCAGATATGGAAAGATAAGGCGCCTCACTAGAAAGAAAAGAATTAACTGTCAGTGAAGAAAAGCACACACGTGCTATGCTGCAGTTGCTTTTTGTACCTTGCATTCAGTAAAGTGGTGATCTTTGAAGAGTGCACATATGCTTTTCTAAGTCAGTGAATTAGCAAACCTAGTGCTGGTTCGCCTAGTAGTAAATATGAAACAACTCATAAGATTTTACATAAGCAGGCTAGAGATATTCTTGTTCATGTGTATTCCTTTATCAAACAGATGTCAGTTAAAGATATTTTCGAACGTACAAATTTCGCCCAGAGTCGAGAATTAATGTTACAAGCTTGTCACGTGAGTACTCACTGAAGCGGTACTTGCCCGTTAAGTACCTCGTTGAGCCCTCCCGGCACTCAACACCTCATATGATAGGATATGTGACGGGTGAGAGCTACGGACGTGAAGTTTACAACAGGTTGGGGTTTTTCTCTGGGTATTTCTGCATGGATTCTCTCTTTTGGGTTTTAGGGAGTGGGTGCGTCCTGACAGTGTATGGGTATTATCACATAGAAGACACCACGACCGTTGAATGTCAAGTATATTTACACAGGGCACCCTCTCCACTCGTCACTGTTGTGTTGGTGTAACTCGCATATTAGCCGCGAGATTTAGGACTTGCCCGTAGCTGTGCGCGCGACATGACGGCTAGTTTGAATCACAGTCGCCAGTGAACTTGTAAATTTCTAGGACGCGCCGAGTGGTATATGTAGCTGTGTAAGCGTTGTCGTTCCTGGACGTCGAGAGCATTACTTCGCACAATAGAGTATTTCCGGACGATTATTCAACAACAGAGTATGGTAAAAACTTAATGATGTTATAATGTGTGCAGTTTCTCTCACTCGCTAACGCAGAGTGTTCGATAACCACCTAACGTGTGTTGCTCCGTCCATTTGCGCACACGGACTTTCAACTTTCCCTACTTGTTGCTCCCTTCACTGGCCACTACAGAGTGTTTTTCCTAGCAAACATCAAACCTCGCCATTGCACAAATTTCCCCTTCCTTTCACCGAATTTTGGACACTTTAGAGGTCATGTGACCTGTTACTCGTTCCTTATAGGTTGTGTTTCATCCATACTCTTAAATTTCATCACAATTTCTAGTTTCTGAGGCGTGTATTCCACGCAACTTTCACTTCCCCACGGTCTAGGTCATTATTGCAGAAGCATGTTTGAAAATGTGTATGTTGAATCCCCGGTTTCTAGTCTCTCATCACGTATCATGTGCAGACGAATGCACAGGCGGGCGACTGGCTGCCGCTTGGGTCTAAGCCTCGGGCGATTCTCGAACAATGCCACCTTTCTCGGCCCAACACAAAGAATTCCTGTAAGTGTTTATTTTCCCGGCTTTCTTTACACGTTGCGTTCGCGTGCTTGCAATAAAATGTACGTACTGGGATTGCCTGTTTAGTTTCTGCAACTGTATATTTAATTTTATCCTGTATATTTCTTATAATTTAGCTTAATTCATATTGTGGTATCTGTCCGCCCTTAATAATGCATTTAATATAAACTTCACCGTTATTATGCCAATGTTATGTCTAACAGGGACGGTATCATCATACTGTGACGAACATGTAAAGAAGGCAAGCAGTTTACCAAATTAGGAGAGTTTCCATATTCAGAACTCCAGGGAAACATCGAGCAGCTAAAAACGTGCTACCAACTTAGAAAATTTTCAAAAGCGTGTTTTACATAGAAAAATTTATGATTTATATGACAAGGATGAATATCCAACTGCCAAATGCTGGCCAATTGAATGCGGTAAAAATAGAATATATACAGATTCTGTATCTTCTATACATAATATTCTGAAATCGCTTGGGTTCAAATATAGGAGAACAAATGATGGTCGCAAACTTCTTCTTGAAGAAAGCGATATTGTTGCTGCAAGATTAAAATTTCTGTGCACATAAACATTGTATATGTTCTGACATACAAGCTGAAATATTAAGCGAACTTTTCTGCCAGCATTGTATCACACTACAGCTCAGCATCTGTATGATAATTGCTAGGCTGAAACAAAGTCAGATATATCTTCCATCTCTGTCGCCCGCTAGCCGTGGAACTGGCAATGCCAAGACAACATGATAACCATATTGCCTCAACCAATGCTCATTCTTATTTTGTAGTTACTCTAGTAAGAACAGCTTGTACAAGAATGACCACAGAACGTTATGTGACTACAACACATCATATTTCTTTGTTTTTGTTTTATTGAACATTGTTTTTCATGTGCCATGTATATAAAGTCAATATTGTGACTCTGTGGGTTCGTGAAATGAAAAGTCCAATTACACCACTCAAAAATGTTCTTTATTTCCACCGACTTACAGTTAAACACTTGCCAATTACACAGAATTACGTAATGCACACAATTACGATTCACCAGTTCGTCCATTACAATTCCTCTTTGCTCTCGCGGTTACGTACAATCCTCCGATGCACGTACACAGTCTTCTCGTCCTTACACTAGCGCTGCACTCTTACGCTGCTTGCCAAGAACTGAACTGACTCACTCATTGAAGCCCCTTTTTATAGGAATATTACTGTTTTTCTAGAAGTCTCTGGTTTCCGTGAATCACCGCGAAAGTTCCAGAGGACAGGGGAAGGGGAAAGAGGCGGCCAGCGACAAGTGACATTTCCCTAATCACCTCTCAGTTAGTGACTGAGATTAATGGGAAGGAGTGGCTTGCCTGCCCCTGGTCCCTTCTCAGCTGTCGCTGGTTTTGCTTTCCGCTAATTGGGTGACAATACGTAACTGATGCACATACCGTTTCATAAAAACATGATAGCTTTAATCAGGTGCGTATTTAGTTTATATTTGTACGAACAAAAGTGCACCAGTGAACTTAATGTGTAAAATAAATTAGTCCATTATTTGTTAAAGACAAACACAAACAAAACGTGGGATAACAAAACAAACTGGTACCGTCCATAATAAAAACCTGCCGGCATTCTTTAACATTTTCCTAATTCAAATTATATCGCAACAAATAAACACGACTGCTCTATTGGCAACTTCGTAGCATTGTTAAAAATCCCATGCCTTACCTTCACTTTACATTCTCTATTCACTCTTGTCGTAACTGTTGTTACAAATGCTAATTCCCCTACCTAGTTCATAATAATAGAGGTAAACATTTGCAGAAATTATATTTTGACGTATGTATCTTCTAAGGGGAATATGGGAATGCAGTCTGCTGTAGGTGTCAAATTTTAAGGTAATAAGGTACTTCACTTGGAGTTAAAATTCACATTTTTATTTTAATATTTTATTATAATTTCATCCCACTAGATTACAAATATATAGAAATTAATTGTTGTTTCACAATGACCGTGTGTATGCTTAAGGCAAGGCTACACTGAAAATTCCAAATTCTATATCTAATAATAAACCTATCATTATGAAAATTTAGACACATAATAAGAGTATCATTTTGAACTGGCATTCAAATTTTTATGTTGCTACACCAAACAGTTCATTAATTATTAATTATTTTTGTGAAAATATTGTAAAAACTAAAAATGTTCTACGCGTCAAAAAAATGATATTTTAAGTTTAATTTTTGTTTCTTGCTAGTACAGAGCAATTTTAAAGGACCCCCATTCTGGAATACTCTTGTAGAATTTGTTCTAAAATATTTTCCACGTGTTAGCGCTCAAAAGTTTGAAAATATTAACTTATTTTATTACTTAACACCATATAATATTCAAAACATGAGCATCAACGAAAAAAGGGGATTGTGAAGTTTCTTATTTACATATTATGGACCAATCCTTGAAGTTTCACCAAGTTTAATGGAAAACTTTTACGCGAGGGGTATTTTGTATATTGAAAAGTGTTAGAAAAAAGTTTCATAGAAAATCAATTTTAAAGTAGTGATTGTTAGTTTTAAAGATTGTTAAAGGTCTCTTTAAATTGTTACGGGATGGCTTAAAGTGGTGCAAATGTTAAAAATAGCACTCCATTTATTACTACAAACCCTAAGCTACCCAAAATGCCAAAAAATAAAATTCCATGGTTTTCAACATTTTCGGCGATTTATCAGTGTAGTCTTGCCTTAAGTATAGAAAGGTAGAGTCAGACTGAAAAATTCAATGCCATGGCCGGGATTTGAACCACGGATCTTCTGGTTGCCGCCCAACCGCTCTAACCCTTGAGCTACTATGGCCAACGTGCCGACAGTTTTCAGTCTGACTCTATCTTTCCACACTTTAGCCTACACGCGGCCAGTGTGAAAGAACAATTAATTTCCATTAATTGACCTAATAGTGGTAAACTATAAAGCCCGGGCCTTTAAGTACTTACATGTAGAAAGTCGCCATTAAGGTAACTTGTCTCATGTGTTTATGAGAACTCCTAAATGGTTTACCGGGAAAAACACGAGTCAATTGGAGAATTTAATGTCATGTCGGCACGTTAGCCATAGTAGCTCAATGGTTAGAGCGGCGGGACGGCAACGAGGAAGATCCGTGGTTCAAATCCCTACTATGGCATTGAATTTTTCAGTCTGACTCTCTCTTTCCATACAAATATATGGTTAAAAAGTTCATCGGAGTAATAATTTATACCTAATTTGCTAATTACGTTAGTGAGTGTTAAGTTTTTGCCACGTCCCTTTTTGTAAACATTCAGAAAATCCATCATATCTTCTGTAATACTGAGCAGATATTTCTGAACTAAGCCTTGTTTTGTAGATCTTTCAAGCTTTATGTTGGAAAAAATGTAATTACAGCTATGCTAGATTTTCTTTGTCTTTGGATGTATATGTGAACAGTTATGTGTTCTGAATTATATTTTGTACTAGTTATTGGTGAGTATATGAAATGGGTAGGCCAAATATATTTGGAAATGAAAGTTTACAGTCAATGGTTTTACTAAAAGCAGAACAGTAAATGTGGAAAATGTAAATGCAATATACGATGAAACCACATGTAATATTGAGGTTAGTAGGCCCAGTTAAGCAATACATGTGCTAATCATGATAGTAGATATATACAGAAATTGATGAGCTGCGAGTCCTGAAAGCAGATGAAATGGTTGAAGAACTGGCCAAGAAGGCAAGAAAAATCAAGAGGAACCTGAAAAGAACAATTGAGGATACAGAGAGTCAAAACTATGCAGCAGGAATGTCCTGACTCATGTGAGAAGTCAGTAATCAAAATAAACTTTAAAGCGGTTTTTCTCAGTTTCACATATTTTCAGGTTCCGGTACACCTTAAAAAAACGATTCAATAAAAATTTATTAATTTTTCTGTGTGTATGAAACAGTCTTATAAGAATAATAATAAGCAGAAGAAGGAATTTCTCTCTAAAATTCATAATACTTGTTTAAAAAAAATAAATTATCTGAAATTTCAGTGCTTTTAAAAAAATTGTAACAAATTATCAGTATAACATTTTCAAATAATAATATGCCGTTACACCACTGCAGAAATTAAGAACTTGGGATGGCAAGTCTTACCTCACCCCCCATACAGTCCTGACCTGGCACCATCAGACTTCCATCTGTCCAGACCACTAAAGTAAGCTCATCATGGATTCATTTTGAAGATGAGGAGGCTGTGAAAACGTCCGTGCGTCAATGGCTTAGGAAATAAGCCATGTGTTTTACCACACTGGAATGCATGCCCTAGTTAAAACGTGGACCAAAACTGTGGAAAAGGACGGAAATTATATTGAAAAGTGACAAATTAATCGTCAATGTTGTAGTTTTCAAGCTATGTAAATTGGGTTCTATTTTCTTGGCAATTAAAAGAGAAAAAAATAGGAGGCTTTACTTTTGGACCCACCCTCGTAAATATGTAAGGTTTTTTATTGTTCTACTTACTTATTTTACCTTTTGGTTGTGTAAATTGTTATAAACCGTTTCATTTAAAGTTCTGGTAGAAATCCGGGACGAGCTAGTAGGTCCCGAGTAATTCAGTTATATTCTTCTTTTACTAATGAAGCAGGGGCTGTGACATGCACTGAAATGATCATATACAGGTTGAAGATTTTTATAAGAAATGTCTCAATTTTGTATCCAAGAAGACAATTTGGAAATGTGTAGACATCCTGACTTTCTGTATGTAAACGTAACGGAAATTTATAATATTAATTGAGAGGTATGTACGTCATAAATAAAATAAATATCAAAAGGGAAGTCATGGTCGCTACATGGGTTAGTGCCACGTACTACACTGCGGCCATTTGGGCAGTCAACTGCCGTGTTAAAGATGCCAAGATTTTAGCTAGTGGTTGTATATAAGTGACCCTGTAGCTTCGGACCTCCCCGCTACATTGACCGCGCAACCGTTCTTATATAGTACATGACATGCCAGAACTGTATCAAGGAGAGTTTCTACGTTATTTGTACAGTTCCAGCAAATTAACTTACATATCTTCGTAAAGCGGTTTTCCATTTTCCTGAAGTACTGATAGTATTAAACCTTTTGATAATAATTTAATATGCTAGCCTTATTTACATAAGTATAAATCCAATTATCATTTCTAAGTATTTTAGTGCTGTCATTAAGCTTGACACACGTCTGCTGTAGATTTGCACATCGCAATCATATTAATGGGAGCATCAAGCCATATGCTACGGTACAAAATACATTTTATTTATAAACTTCTCATATTTGAGGTACACTTTATTCACAAATAACAATCTAACACAAAACAAATTTAGAGTTTGCTAGGGGTACCGGGTTCGATTTCCGGCGGAAAGACTGAAGATCCTTCTCGGACTAACTGATAACGTGTAATAATTTGAAAGCGAATTCTTTTGTTTATTTAGGTGTGCAGAAGGCACGAGAGACTATATTGGAGTGTGTTACGTCATTCTGCTGGGATCAGGATTGTGTGCAAAAGCCTTTCTACGGAAATAAGGAGAATTTGAATTTCTGCAAACTGGACTTTTAGTTTACAAACCCACAAAGTACCAGTATTATTTCTACTTACTTCGTTATTTTCATGAAGCACCCCAGCAACAGTGACATCATTTGTTGCTTTGGCTTTCCATATTCCTTCTTATGAGCAACTGAACCAGCTTCCTTGAACTTCCTAATTCACATAAATATGAATGAAATATGAGGCCGATCTTAAATTGTTAAGAGTTCCAAATAGCCGAATAGAAAAAGTTCAGATAGGTTAGATTAGATGAATTATGCCCGCCTCGGTAGCGTGGTGGTAGCGTGTCTGCCTCACGTTCCAAAGGTCCCCAGTTCGAATCTTGGTCATGGCGAGTAACCTGGATAAGATATGTTCCGGGGTTTTCCCTTATCCTGAAGAACGAATGTCGAGTAACTCTAAGGTCTATGGACCCTGGGCTCATTTGGGTATATCCCATTCATCGTCCCATATGACTTAACGTTGGAGGAGGTAAAATTACAATACATAAATAAATAGATAAATGAATTATGATAGTAAAATACGAGAGGAGGCTCTAACCTTTGTGTTGGGATTGGTATTTCATTGCGGAGGCGGATTTGATACGTAGGCCACCATGCTGGGCCCATTGTTCCTATGCCCCCAGTGGGGGCACCCCCGGGAGGAAGGATGAGGTGAAGGAGAGAGAGGGCGGCCGATCCAAGAAGCCACGACAGTACCGAGGACACGGTCCCTGCAGTTTACTTGGCAACCGGTTCTAAGTAATACGTGTTGCCAAGCCCTACTCTACTTCAATGGCCAGCGTTGTGTACAATCCATTGTCAGGGCACCAATTTGTTTATATTTTATATGGAGTGATACATCTCTGGAACAGCGCTAGAACAAATTCCCCAATATTATAAGCTCAGTTGAAAAGAATTTTGCAGCAATGCTGCCACTAGTGCCATTCCAACACTCGCACATAAAACAACGAAGGCGCAAGGAATATAGTGGCTTTGGCTATTACATGATGTGATTGTAGTTATTTCACCATAAATGAAGTATTTCATTTACACTTTTGTAGTTTATAACTATCCAAATAATCATAAGTATTGTGACTGTGGGTTCCGGAAATTAAAAGTCCAATTGCAGAAACTCAAAATGTTCTTTATTTCCACCGAATTACAATTGGAACACTTGCCGATTACATAGAATTACTTAGCGCACACAATTACAATTCACCAGTTCGTCTGTCACAGGTCCACCCTACACTCACAATTACGTACAACTCCTCTGATACACGTACACAGTCTTCCAGTCCGTTCAATATCACGGCGCTCCTTCGGCTGCTCGCCAAGAACTGAACTCACTCGCTAACTGCAGCCCCTTTTCATAGGAAGAACGCTGTTTCTGGAAGTCTCGCGGTTCAGTGAATCATCCTGAAGGTTCCAGACGTCAGGGAGGGGGACTAGATAGCTAGTGATGTTTTTCCAACCATCCCCTCTTTAGCGCTATAAGATAACTGCGTTTGGCGTGACTCCCTGCTTCCCATCTGGTCCCTACTTGCCAGCCTGTCCTATCGGGAATTCCGATGTTCGGGTGACAGTATTGATTGTCCGTCGGCCCGTCAGTGCTGGCAGGCTTCAGTATGGTTTTGCTACGTGCCCACACTCAATAGTATTTTACCGCAGATATGACATTTTTAGGATGGGCTTTTGTAAGGTGACTGTCCTCCACGATGCTATTTTATACTAGCAGTCTAAACGCCCGTGTGCGCGACCGCAGCCTGTTGCGCTGCAATCCCCTGAGGCATCCAACTGTATTAAGCTTATTGAATACGATGGTTTTCATTTATCAAGTAAAATATCAGTACCTTAATAATTATTTCCATCCTAGGTTTAAAAACATTGTAACTAGATAATAACTTTTAATGTATTGACAGAACAGGTGCAACCCTACTACACCTACTCTACTGCCATCTGACGGGCACATAGCTATAGCAGAACCTGGAACTGATGCGGCCGTAGGTGGTGGAAAATGCTTATAAGCTTAGACAACCTGTCCTCAAACTACAATTTTAACGCAGTCAAATACAATTGTGGTATATCGGGCTGTTATTTAGTTATGCACACAAAACACTGTTTAGCAGTGAAGTAAACATGTACTGCTTAATATTAAAAGATTAGCAATGTGCAGTTAGCTAAATAACCTTAAATGTTATTGCAGTTTACTATTGTAATGCATTAGTGTAAGATCATCTTTAAACTATGGTTACACATTTAAATATAAAAAAATTGCAACCTGGTATTGAGTTCACTTAAAACAAATTATTGTTTACAATATTTATAATATTGAGCACAACATAATGTACCCATACAAAGATCAATTAATGGTTGACACACAAATGCTTCTATTTAGAGCAATTAGCTACTGCATTTAGAAGCTCTAGGGGGCAAATTTAGTTTTACGTTCACTGCAAATTTTTCGTTTCTCAGAAGTAATATCTTTCCAGGCACCTTATGAAACTTCTTTAGTGCTTCTTGCTGTGTAAGAAACAGCTGAAGAGAGAAAGAGTGTTTGAAAAATTACGAAGTATTCAATAATTCGAACCAATAATATTTCGGAAATATGACGGCTGTTCAGTAAAGAATGATCACAATTCCTTTTTAGAGAACGCATGTTTACTCATCCCCATAATTTTGATGGTCCTTCTCGAAATAGTCTCCCCTGAATGCGATGCAATTGTCCCAGCGTTTCTGCCAGTCTTCAAAGGCATGCTGGAAACCATTTCTTTCAGAAATCCTTCAAACTCGCCTCCGTAGCCTTCACCGCTGCTTCTGATGATGGATAATGCCTCGCACGAATGCGTTTCTTCAAGTTAGGAATGGAAAAATGTCACATGGGGCTAAATCCGGATTACAGGGACATGCTTCAAATATATTTTTGCAATATATTCACCAACTGCATTGGCAATATGTGGCCGCATATTATCGTGGGGCAGCATCCAGCCTGCTTCACGGAAATGTGGTCTTTTGTGCCTGATATAGACTTGCAATGTTTTCAGGACACCCCTGTAGTATTGTCCAGTTACTGTAGTGTGTGCAGGTACAAAATGCTGATAAACCATTCCATGAATATCAAAGAAGGAGATGACCATAACTTTCCCAAGCAGAAAAAAAACCACTTTTGCTTTTTTGGGGGGTTGGTGATGAAGGAGATTTTCACACTGAGCTTTCCTGTTTACACTCAGGTTTAAAATGATGTAGCCAAGTTTTATCAGCAGTGATTACGTTTGAAAGGAACTCCGGATCCTCCTCTAACATCAACTTTAACTGCATGTTACCTCCATTGCAGCGGTAGGTGATACTGAATATCTGAACTTGTGTTGTTCTCACAGGCGGGAATCAGGAGTACCAGCAATGAAACTACTACGGCGTGTTTGTTTCACATTAAGCTAACAGAGTATAATAAGACTGAATTTTAGTGAGCAAAATTAAGTCCGTAAAAAATTATGATCATTCTTTATTGAACAGCCCTCGTAGCTTATATCACCTTCTCCTCCTCCCCCTCCTCTTGGTATAGGACACTGTCCTGTTCATATATGGTCCTCTACCCCTTACGTCATTTTAGGCGTAAGGTAAATGAACCACAACTATAAAACAGAGAGAAATCCAGGGATAGGTGAACAGCACGGTCCACGGAATGAGAACGAGGAAAGCAGATAAAAGGAATAAGGGCTAAGTGGATGAAAGGAAAGATGATATAATAGAGCAACTAGTGGTGTGTTGGTGGGGTAAACCGGAGAGACCCGAGAAAATGCGCCCCAGTGCCATGTTGTCACCACAAATATCATATGCTGTTGCCTGGGATCGAAAAACTTTTTTGAATAAATTGTGTCTTCTAAAGGGATGCATGATTTAGTTTATTGCTTAACGTTTACCGGTTCTGTGTAGAAGAGCACAAAATTGGCATTTTCATGAAATTATCTTATAAACTAAAAGTTGGTTAAATACCGAACTTGATACTGACGTTTAGAGTCTTCTAAGAGTGAGACCTGGAGATTGCTTTTTTAAAGAACAGCATATCAAATCTGTGCTTTCCACGGAAACCTTTACAAACAATTTTGAGATTCTTATTACTTCATTAAATTGCCACATGTTTTAGATATCTTGATAAGAAACGAAATGTCTGGCTTAAACGTTCCTAGCTTTAGAAAATGTGCTGTATAAAACGGCAGAGCTCCTCAACGCACTCAATTTATACAAAATACATTTGCTTTTTAAGTAAACCATTTCCTAGATATTTCTTTGTACTAGTTTCAAACTTCAAATACTGATATTCTTCTCAAATGAGAAGTCGCTACTCGATTTTGTTTCATCCCTACTGGTCATGTAAATATAAAGGAGCTTCAAAGGGATTGCATACCTAGCAGCTCTTAAAAGATTTGACTATCCTTTTGGCCTACTGCATCCTTCTAATCCTATTAGATATCGCTAAAGCACTTATAAAAGCTTTTTATCTCGGTTAACATGAAGTGAATAGAAGAACTAAAATTTCTAAGAATAGTTTTTACAATAATGAGTAGAAAAAGGCGTGAGTGGAACATACCACATTTCTAACTATCTAATTATCTAATTGAGTGGAATACAATACTTCGTCTGGTTACTGTATGTGCGAGTGCCTATCAACAAAGACGGAGACTGATTTCTTTCACTGATATTTATTGTTGTAATTCAATGTTTACATGATTTTTTTAAAGTAGATCTCTCCTACTTCAATGCGGTTTTATAGCGTCTCTGCAGGTCCTTGAACAGATGCTGCAGACCATTCTTTGTCAGGTCCTTGAGAATCCCTCACTTTTCTTGAGTACTGCTTCAGAGTTCTCAAATAAAATACTCCAAAGCTATGCCTTTAGTGATGGGTATAAAAATGTCACAGGGTGCAACATCGGGGACTTAAGGTGGATGTGGCACAAAGGTAATACTGAATCAAGACAGAAACTGCATGACTTGATTTGCGACGTGAGACCGTGCATTGTCATGATGAAGTCGCCACCTAGTCCGAGAAAGCTCTGGTCGTTTCTTTGCAACGTGCTTGCTCAGTGTAACCAATACTGACGTGTAGTATGCTGCTGTAAGAGTAATGTGAGGGGTAACTGCATGCTGGTACATCATAATTAAGTCGCCACACAGTCGGAGAAAGCTCTGGTCATTTATTTGCAATATTCTTCCTCAGTGTAGCCAATACTGACGTGCAGTATGCTGTTGTAGCATTAGTGTGAGGAGGAACTGCTTGCTGGTAAATCATTATGAAGTCGCCACCCAGTCCGAGAAAGCTCTGGTCGTTTCTTTGTACTATGGTTTCTCAGTGTAACCAATACTGACGTGTAGCATGCTGCTGTAGCAGTAGTGTGAGGAGAAAGTGCTTGCTGGTAAATCATTATGATGTCGCCACCCAGTCCGAGAAAGCTCTGGTCGTTTCTTTGTAATGTGCTTTCTCAGTGTAACCAATACTGACATGTAGTATGCTGCTGTAAGAGAAATGTGAGGGGTAACTGCATGCTGTTAAATCATAGTGAAGTCGCCACCCAGTCCGACAAAGCTCTGGTCGTTTCTTTGTAATGTGCTTCCTCAGTGTAGCCAATACTGACGTGTAGTATGCTGGTGTAGCAATAGTGTGAGGAGGAACTGCTTGCTGGTAAATCATTACGAAGTCGCCACCCAGTCTGAGAATGCTCTGGTCGTTTCTTTGCAATGTTCCTCCTCAGTGTAGCCAATACTGACGTGTGGTATGCTGCTGTAGCAGTAGTGTGAGGAGGAATTGCATGCTGGTAAATCATTATGAAGTCGCCACCCAGTCCGAGAAAGCTCTTTTCGTTTCTTTGTAATGTGGTTTCTCAGTGTAGCCAATACTAACGTGTAGTATGCTGCTGTAGCAGCAGTGTGAGGGGGAACTGCACGCTGGTAGATCATAGTGAAGTCGCCACCCAGTCCGAGAAAGCTCTGGTCGTTTCTTTGTAATGTGCTTTCTCAGTGCAGCAAATACTGACGTGTAGTATGCTGCTGTAGCAATAGTGTGAGGAGGAACTGCTTGCTGGTAAATCATTATGAAGTCGCCACCCAGTCCGAGAAGGCTCTGGTCGTTTCTTTGCAATGTTCTTTCTCAGTATAACCAATACTGACGTGTAGTATGCTGCTGTAAGAGTAATCTGAGGAGGAACTGCATGCTGGTAAATCATTATGAAGTCGCCACCCAGTCCGAGAAAGCTCTTTTCGTTTCTTTGTAATGTGGTTTCTCAGTGTAGCCAATATTGACGTGTAGTATGCTGCTGTAGTAGTAGTGTGAGGGGGAACTGCACGCTGGTAAATCATCCCATTACAGTCAGAAAACGTGATCCCCATCGTTTTCCCCGCAGATGGAACAACTGTTGCCCTTTTTGGTGTTGGAGAACCTGGCGATTTCCACACTGTGCTGGCTTGTTTTACTTCACGATCATAATGATGCAGCCATGACTTATCACCGCTGATAATCGATTTTAGAGATGTATCCCCTCGATGAAGCAGTGCTCAAGAAATTTGAGGCGATTCCCAAAGACCTGACACAGAATGGTCTGCAGCACGTGTTCAAGGTCTGGCAGTGACGGTATAAAATGTGCATTGATGTAGTAGGGGACTACTCTGAAAAAGATCATGTAAACAATGGATTGAAGTAATAAACATCTTGGGAAAAAATGAGTCTCAGTCTTTGTTAATCAGCCCTCGTACCAGCTGGAGAAAATAGACTGAGCAGAAAAACTCATGTGAACGTATTATGAATGTTACTTACTGTGGCTTTGCTGTTGACGTAGGAGAGGACTTGTCCTCTGTGGGAGTGGCTACAATTTCTGGAGGAGCCACTTGTCTTGTTGGGCCAAGTTTAGTCACTGCAACAACAGAAAACATGCTCAATGTTGATACCACAATTATTCACTTAGAACAAAATATATTCAACAAATATGCCCAATATATAATAATTATCCTACATTAAAATCAATGCATCGCATAAGAAGCACGATTTACGCGACATTAGCCAAAAAGTTGCTTGTTAGGACAAGTATTTACTACGTCAGTGTAGCTAATGTAAGTAGTCATTTCGGTGAATACAGTCAATAATAAATCCATTAAATTATGGTTATGGTAATCAGAACTGAGTTCGTCCATAAATCACAGCGTTGCACACAAATAAACACTACTGAAAAATAGGAAGGAGAAACACTTCTTAGAATTTAGCAGCTCACAGAGAAAAAGCGATGTTTCGGTTACGAAAACTGATGATTTGACAACGATGTAGCAAACTTTGGGATTGTAGTTACAAAGTAGGCGAGAGTTAGGTTACCAAAAGAGCATCTGTTTCTAAAATCTTGTCTTACTGTATATACGGATTGCAATAATGTACGAAGTACGTCCAGAAAGTAAGTCCTGTTTGGTAATAAAATTAAATTGTGTACAGATACAGAAAAACTATTTATTGCAAAACATTCTACATCTCTTAAACTACTTTTCCACATAACTGCCAAAATTTGCAATTATTTTTCATAGCGAGGAAGAAGTTTGTGTATACCTTCTTCATAGATGTTTGCCGCCTGTTTCTTCAACCAGTTGGAAACATTTTCCTTCAGCTCCTTATCATTGTTGTAGTGTTAACCACTACGGAAAGATCTTCTTATTCTTATTCTTATTCTTTTCTTCTTCTTCTTCTTCTTCTTCTTCTTCTTCTTCTTCTTCTTCTTCTTCTTCTTCTTCTTCTTCTTCTTCTTCTTCTTCTTCTTCTTCTTCTTCTTCTTCTTCTTCTTCTTCTTCTTCTTCTTCTTCTTCTTCTTCTTCTTCTTCTTCTTCTTCTTCTTCTTCTTCTTCTTCTTCTTCTTCTTCTTCTTCTTCTTCTTCTTCTTCTTCTTCTTCTTCTTCTTCTTCTTCTTCTTCTTCTTCTTCTTCTTCTTCTTCTTCTTCTTCTTCTTCTTCTTCTTCTTCTTCTTCTTCTTCTTCTTCTTCTTCTTCTTCTTCTTCTTCTTCTTCTTCTTCTTCTTCTTCTTCTTCTTCTTCTTCTTCTTCTTCTTCTTCTTCTTCTTCTTCTACCTCCATGGATTAGGCTATAGCCTGTTTAGGTGTCACATCGATCCATCGTTTCCTAGGTTGTCCTATTGATCTTCGTCCTTTCGGTTTATATTCCATTATTTGTTTAGGGATTTTCTCTAGAGCCACTCTTCCTAAATGTTGGAGCCAATTTTCTCTATATTCCATTAATTTTAATAAAACAGAATTGATGTTTAATTCATTTCTTATGTCTTCATTTCTAAGTTGATCTTCCCTTGTACATCTCATAACAGATCTTAGGAAACGCATTTCTGCTGCTTGTATTTTACTAAAAACATTTCTTCTTAATGTGCATGCCTCGCTTCCATATAGCAAGACCGGGAATGCCGTGACAGAATAAAATTTTAATTGAGTTTGTCTTCTTGTTTTACCTTTTAGCGTTCTCTTAATTGTTCCAGTTACTACTTGAAACTTACTTATTTTCTGATTTATATCTTGATCCATTTCATAACTTAGGTCGCATCCCAGATACTTAAAATGTGACACTTGTTCAATAATATTATTCTCAATTAGAATTTTTGTCCTTACCGGGGATTTGCCGTGGAATGCCATTACCTTGGTTTTTTTTATTTGAAATTTTCATATTATATATTTTACTCATTTTATTCAATTCATACATTGCTTTTTGCAGCTTATCCTCATTGTCAAAAACTAAAACTACATCATCAGCAAACATTAATATATTTAACGTTCTTTGTCCTATGTTAGTACCACTATTTACTTTAAATTCCACGGAAACATTTATGGCAAAAACAGATGAAAGTTGCTAGGAGTGAGGTCAGGGCTGTACAGGGGGTGGTCAAACACGGCCCAGCCAAATCCCTGTAGGACGTTTTTTCATCACATTTGCAGTCTGTGGTGGTGCATTGTCATGAAGAAACACAACACCTTTTGACATCGCAAATTTGCCGATAAGTTTCAATTGGTTTCACTTTCCTAGCATTCAGAAAACGAATCACAGATCTGATTTCACAAGCGGCGGGATTTTCAATCAATTTCAACATTGTAAACAAACACTACAAAGCGTACGTGGCTGACAGCGATCTCACAATGGTGTACGTTTCTTCTCCTTGATACAGAGCGTCTACCGCGCATGTGCGGAACTGCGATCGCAGCGCTGCAGCGGAGATAAATTGAAAAAGAACTTACTTTCTGGACGCCCCTTGTATTTTGCAGTGATCATTTATTCGGCAGTCCATGATGCCTAAAGACCACGTTTGGGTTATCACATACTGTGATATTGTAAATATAAACGTACTATATGTATCGGAGGATACCTCTGTCTACTGATGTAATTTAGCTGTAAGTAATATTCAGACAATTTATTATAGCTAGCAGTATCTGTGCAAAGAAACTTACTTTGTAGCAAATTTTATCAGGAAAGTTCACGAGAGACGAACATACAAAAGAAAATCCCATAGTTTGTAAATCAGTAATAAAGAGAATTTCAAGAATGTTCGATTGAGGAATTAAAGAACTTACGGAAAGCTCTTAAAAGTTCCAGCTATAAGCTGCTTGATATTGGTTGGTTTGTGTGGAAAGTCATAGCAGAAGCAATGCTACCTAAATTAGCTGAAAGTATGTAACGGAATCCTGCTTAAAGCGGTGATATAAATGCTATAATAAGTCGAAAACGGAAGATTTACTGTAAGAATACTGATGATTTTAAAGATACCAACTTAAAGATATATTTTTCATATGGTTTAATGCAAAATGTCACAAATGAAGAGCACTTAGCATATTTGTACTCATATATATACAATAATATAATAATTTGTAACTTAAAACTGCATTTATTTTATAAGGGATGATGATAATTCTTATAAATTCACCAGGATCGCGATTTCATGTAAACTTATACACATCTTTAGCGGGAAACAAAGCTGTCGTCATTGGTACAAACGCTAGATAATTACACAAAAATAAAGGTTTTAACCTTTTTTCATATAAATGTGCTGTTTCCAATAGTTTGATTTATAGATTAATAAATACGAGGGAACACCCAAAAGAAACCGGATTGATGTCATAAATACTTTATTGATGAACCTTTTTACAAAAATTACTTCAGTTACCTTCAGAATGCTCTCCATTACTTGCGATGCACTTGACAAGTCCCTTTTTCCACTGTTGGAAGCATGTTTGGAACTCTTCAAGTTTGATATTGTCCAGTGCCCTTTGCGAAGCTGTTTTTATCGCCTCCGCATCGTCATGACGCTCCCATTTTAGCGTTTTTTTTTTCATTCGTGGAAATAGGAAAGGTTGCACGGGGCTAGTTGCGGTGAATAGGGAGCGTGGGGAACGACAGACCACCCCTGGGATGCCAAATAGTGGATCACTCGTAAGGCCGTGTGTACTGGAGCGTTGCCGTGATGCAGAAACCAGTCACCTGATCGCAAAAGTTTCGGGCGTTTCCTCCTCACATCATCTCGCAGACGCCTTAAACATCCAAATAAAAGTGCTGGTTAACAGTCTCGCCAGGGGGTACGAATTCCCGATGCACAATTCCACGAACATAAAAAAAGACAATGATGATCGTCTTCACATTTGAAGTCACTTGCCTTGCTCTTTTCGGTCTGGGAGAGTTGGAAGTCCTCCACTGTCGTGACACTTGCTTGGTTTCTGGGTCATACCCGTAACACAAAATCTCATCTCCTGTAATGACTTTGTTCAAGAAGTCTGGATCACGTGGAATCTCTATTTTCAAGTCCTGACACACATTCACGCGGATGCTTTTGTGCTCCTGTGTGAGAAGGGGCGGAACAAATTTAGTAGCAACTCATCTCATGTGCACACCCTCCCTCAAAATCCGCTGGCTCTAGCTCCAACTGATTCCGGTCGCTGCTGAAATTTGGTCGATTGTTTGGCGACGATCCTTGTTGATCTTTTGGCGGACCTTTTAAATGTTCTATGTTAAAGGGCGTCCAGAACGAGCTTGGTCTTGAACACACATTTCAGCACGTTTAAAGCGCCCAAACCACTCGAAAACCTGTGTGCGGCTCATAGCGTCCTCCTGGAAAGCTTCCTGAAGCATTTGGTGTGTTTCCGTTGCAGATTTTTAAGCAGGAAGCAAAATGTCACACACACACACACACACACACACACACACACACACACACACACACACACACACACACACACACTTTGTTCCTTTAAAGTTGCCATAGTGACTTCGCAGAGGTAACCAGCCAATAGTCAGAGAAACACAATGCCATACTTGCACGTTCAGCTCTACACTGGCGCCGTCTGCACAGCTGTTTCATGTAGGTCTCTACTAACACCATCTAGCGTGAGAACCCTGCACTATGTCTACGAGTGGCAGTGCCCTCGGAGTCCGGTTTATTTTGGGTCCCCCCCTCGTATACCCCTGAATAAAGATGAATTTAATAAAGAATATAAACATATTATTAATACTGCTCTAATTAATGGTTCTAAGAAAGACTTTATAAATAAAAACCTGAAATATTGAAATATAAAAAAATTGTTAGTGAAAATACTACTCTTAGAAAAATAAAAGACCATTATAATTTAAAACAATCTACTTTCCATCCTTGGGTTAATAAACACTTTCAAAAATATTTTAAAGAGTTTGGTATAACTCGAGTTTCACGAAATAAATATAGTACTAAAAAGTATTCCATTTCTCTATGAAAGATAAAACTCCTAAAATTAAAAAAATCTTGTATTTATCAGTTTAATTGTTTCCGTTGTGATAAAATTTATATTGGAAAGACAAAACGTAATTTGGAAGCCAAAACGAAAGAACATGTTTGTAACATTAAGTATAAACAAACAGATAAATAGGCTGTAACAAAGCATTTTTGGTCATTTAACCATGAATTAAGTCCATAAGTTAAATTATTAAAACAATTAAATGATCCGATAGATTTAATGTTTTGGGAAAAGATGTTTGTTTTAAAAAACAAGCATCGCGTAATGAATTTTGAAATACCGGCAGTGTATTCTATTTTTAAATTTGTTTTATTTTCAGATTTTGGTAGTACTAACAAGAATATATCAACATATAATGTTAAGTAACGATGACGAAAACTGAAGATTTGTATAAGTTTACATGAAACTCCGATCCTGAGGAGTTTATAAGAATTATAATAATTTCTTATAACATAAGCGACGTTTTATGTTATGAATTATTATGCTTGTATATATTTGTTTGCTTTACTGTTAATAGCTTCATATTTACGTAATTATTTGTGAGAATATATTAATACATGCAGTGAGATACACGAAAATGTTTGCTTCAAACTGTTTTATATTTCACTAAATCGTTAGCTCAATGCTAACGTACAATCAGCCTCTCTCTTACAAAATAAAATACTTTGACACTTCTGTCCTTTGGCACGCATCGTTTGTGTTGCTCGTAATCTCTCTGACGTACGCAATGGTTCACCTCTTACACGGAGCTACACGCCGATTCAGAACACCAATTGTTACAGTAAACCGCTTTGCTGGCAGTCCAGCGTTACGCGTTTCCTCACCAGGAGCCGCAATTACTGGCCTGTGAAGTGCTTCCTTCACCGTTCCACCTGAGCACGCAAATTGATACGTACCACGTTTCTGTGCAGCACTCAATGACTGCTGATTCGTGAAGTGCTCCAAGACGCACGGAGCTGCACTCAACCAGAAGCTCTAAGCAACAAACACACTGCTATCACTACTACTCCAACACTCACATCATCTTTATATACCTGACGCGCGCGGGAGATGCTTCTAGAATTATAAGCCTCTCGAATTACGGTCTTTGGGTAGTAGTATTATAGCCCGTCACGTACCTCGTGATGTCAGCTCATGACTGGTCTTGAAGATGTGCGTTTCGACCCACCTGCCTTTCTTTTACACTTCGAAACGTCTCAACAATATTCCTTTAAGTATGATTAGAACGCACCCTATGTACTGCTAAAATCTCTCTGATCTACACACAAGTAAACCTCTAACACGGAGGTATGCACTAGTCCTGAACACAACTAGGATATTAACACGCTCCACGGCGTGCCAACTCCATACCGTGGAGTTGGAACGTACGGCATTCAGCTCGAAGCACCAATATACTTGTATATTCAGAATCTGAATGTGCTATAAAAGAAGGCATACTCACGTGTATAAAGGTGAAATAAGAAAATTATATACACATTAATGATATCTGAAAGCCTTCTTTTGTTTTGTAATTTAGGTCCTCCAACGTTAAGTCATATCGGACGATGAGTGAAATGGGTGAAATGATGCTCAAATGAGTCCGGGGTCCATGGAGTTTAGAGTTACCCGACATTCGTCTATCAGGATAAGGGAAACTCCCGGAAAAACTTATCCAGGTAACTCACTCTAACCGAGATTGGAACTCGGGACCTCTTGAAGGTGAGGCAGACATGCTACCACCACGCTACCGAGAGGGGCATGAGAAAGCTTGCAACGTTTTTTGGCACTTAGAAATGCTGAAGTTGGCAACCATTCAGTTCATCTAAACATCAATAAAGACGAATAATTTCACATTTGGCTGTCTCAAATTTTCCAGTACTTATACTTTTCTCATATGGAAAGAGGATATTAGTTTTCTCCGCAATCTATAGAAAACTTAAATTCGAAGCCACTGCATAGCGAACCGTTCTTAGAAAGTTTGACTTTCGGTTAAACTTACTTCCTTGTACATGAAACAAGATATGCATTAATTTCTACAAAGCTTACCTCGAATAACACGAAGGAGGTAAAATAAAAAATAACGAATACGTAGTGTTTAACGCCCGCTTTTACTAGATACGGCACCGCAGGCGGTAGCACTGATGATACATGTGATGAACATGCAGCAACGTTACAATGAGATGCATACCTCAGTAGCGTAGATTGTAGCGTGTGTGCCTTTCGTTCAAGAGGTCTCAGGTTTGAATCTCGTTTGGGGTGAGTTACCTGGATAAGGTTTCTTCCAGGGTTTTCCCTTATCTTGAAAGACGAATGTCAGGTAGCTGTTAGCTTTATGCACCCCGGGCTCATTGGAGCATCATTTCACACATTTCATTTATCGTCCAATAGGACTAAACGTTGGAGGATGTAAATTACATAAAAAGCGTAATGAGATGGCGGGGGAAACAGGATATCCCAGAGAAAACCCGACCCTCACTTTTCGGTTGCCTGGGAGCAAACCCAGACTGCCTTGTTGAGGGTCAAGTGGTATAACCATTCAGCCACGGCGCGGCCACGGAGATAAAAGAATGCATGATTTGTACAACAGTGATTCACGCGAGTACACGCATCACATTTTTAAAATTTAAATTTATGGGGGGATTATAAGTGGGAGGGAGAGAAAGAGAGAGGGAGAGGAGAATGCCCGTTGTTAATGTAAAAACTGCAGCAGGGCTTCAAGTTCTGATATTTGACGATAAATCTGTTATTCTAATTCCAGTTTTGTTTTTGTTACGTAAATTCGTCCTCTATTAACTGCGCTCAGTCATTTTTACGGCGATATTTTTATTTTTGAACTAGAAGCCTGTTCTGCTTCGTCTAGTTTATTATTTTGCATTGAACCGCACAACGACGACCGCTAGGCATTATTCCAAACGAATGCGCACCACTTCCCAGTTACAGCTACTGTGTCGCCATCTCTACATAAACGTCCACAATGATTAGCTGCTCTACTCTTTGGTGTTTTCTAAACATATGACAGCTAGTCAAAGGGTACGGATTGGCTATTTTGATTTATCGAGCTCATTATAGATATTTACTATTAAATAACGGCATATATGCATTGCAAAATGAGAAAATGAAGCACAACGGTTTGCATATTAGTTTTTGTTACTACATAATCAACCAATGCAGGTAAAACATGCATATTGATGCCGAATCCCTGTGTGACGTCACAATGACTCGCGTAACCTGCTTACTGCTGACGTATTCGGCTTAAAATGATTATTCCCACAATAGCAATAAATTGGCGCGGATATCCAAACGTTAACTCGAGCGCGTTCTTAGGCGCTACGGACTGCCGATAATGGAGTACACTTTAAGATTGTACTACACGAAAGCAAAGATGCAGATTTCAGAAATATCCCGGTGCATCCTACCACAGTAGGACACCCATCAAGTTTTGTAATCTGTTTAAAGGAAATATGTAATTTTCATGACTATTACATATATATACATACGGTTCGCGTTACCAATTTGAAGATAATATATCTGCAGTAGGATGTGCTTTTGTTGTTTACGAAAACCAAACGGAACTAACTCACTCCATTTTTAAATTGTCACCTGAGTGTTCTGTATTCCAGTCGGAGCTTTTAGCAATTAAAGAAGCTATAAAATGGTGTACTGTTAATGGGAACAGTGTACGTATTCTTAGTGATTCACAATCAGCTCTACTCGCTATTAATGATAAATACAATTTAAATTCATTACCACATGAAATCAGAACCTTGCTTCAAAACCATGCAGGACATATTTGCATGGGATGGCTTAAAGGATACAGTGGAATTTTAGGTAACGTGAGAGCTTTTTGCTTGGCTAAGAAGGCCGCAGAATCCAATCTTCCTTTGATATATTCTTTATGTCCTATTTCTAATGTAAGGAGAATAATACGTCGTCATATTCTTGAAGAATGGAACCAACAATGGTTAACAACTCCAAATGGAAGCTTAACAAAAACATTAATTTTCCCTAGTGTATATGACAGAGGTAAATGTGAACTCTTGCACCAAATTTTGTTTTGACACAATTTCTAAATGGACATGGTAAATTTGGTGAATGCGTATCACGCTTTCACTTAACATCCAACCTCGAGTGCATGTGTGGTGAAGAAATTCAAACTGTGGTTCATCTCCTTTTCTCTTGTCCCATTTTCTTGAGAGAAACACAAGAATTAATATTCAAGCTAGACTCTCTAGGAACTGAATTTTCTGCTCCGCTCACATTTTTGCTAATGAAGCCACAACAGTATAAGTACTTCATGATGTTTATAAACTCAGTGTTTAAACGTCGGAAATAGTTTAAATTAATATGCATCAGATTGAACCATCATTTATTCCTTCTAGTATTCAAAATATTTTTGTTAAAATTGTATATTTTTATGTATCAACTCTAACCCTAACATACCACTGTGTAAACCAGGGTTCAATAAATCTGGATATAAAAATTTCAGAAATACATTCTCTTTTATTAACTTTTATTAGCTTTGCCTACACCATATTGTTGTGAATAAGGTCTGAACAGGATTTGGCTGATTTACTCTGATGTGGTTTGTTTTATCAACAAGTTTTATGATAAGAATAGAGCAGCAGCATCCGACTCTCTAACTAACAATGATGTCACTAACTAACCAACTAATCCCTCCTTGCTGGCTGTAATGGTTTAAATAGAACTTACTTCCAAAATGTCTGCTATCATACGAGTCAGCGGTTCCTCACAGAGGGTTTAAATTCTAAGGTTCAATATTGTACTACCCAAGAATGAGTCTTCTTTAAGTTTTTCTGTCGAATTAACAGGAAGCATGAGCTAGCAGTTCAATAGCCCTGTTTACTCTGATCACTGAGTTATCAAACCTGTCTCAACTTGTTAACTACTGCTGAAGGCTGGAGCTTACCACGAAATGAAATGTGAACCTCCAATAATTAAAATATTTCCCAAATTTCGTTCAGACCAAATACGCAACAATATATCCCCACTAAAATCTCTACTCTACTTTGCTAAATTCGAAGCTTCTTGATCGCCTACGAAGGATTGTTACTCAACAACTTTCCTGGCCTTTGGACTTTGGTTTCTCAGTTACCTCATTAATTTCATAATTTCCCCTTCTTCTTTGGCCAAACAGCTATACCAAGATTTTATTATACTTTCCATTATTATTCCATTGCTTCTTGTCTTTCCTAATTCTATTAAAGCTACTTCCCTAGGTGCTGATCTTGGTAAGCCTAGTAGCTCTTTACAAAACCTTCTGTAGGTTTGGCCCACCGTTTTATTTACCTCCGTGCTCCCCTCCCCCAGATCTACACTGCATACAACATTTTGAATTCCGCTAGTGCCTCGTACATTCAAAAGTGTCACTGGTGAGCAGCTTACTGCAAAATTTGAGGATGATGTGAAAAGTAACATACCTCATTTAACAAAGAAAATAATCTTGATTCTTCACGATAATGCTCCTGCCCATCGTTCAATCTTTGCAATAGGAAAAATGTGTGAATTAAAGATTGAATTGCTTGAACATCCAGGCTATTCGCCAGATCTAGCACCCAGTGACTACCACCTGTTACAAAACCTCAAAAAATTTCGCGGAGGACGAAGTTTTCTCAGCAACGAGGAGGTTATTGATGTGTGTGTGTGCGTGTAGTGTTTTACTCCCGCTTTTATTGCATACGGCTCCGCAGGCGGTGACACTGAAGGTACATGACATGAAGATGGAACACCGGTGGTATGAGATGGCGGGGAATCCGGAGATCCCCGAGAAAAACCGCCCCAGCGCCATGTTTTCCACCAAAAATCTCACTTTGCGGTCGCCTGGGATCGAATCCGGGCCGCCTTTGTGAGAACCCAGCGGTCTAGTCACTGAGCCACGACACGGCAACTCATTGATACGGTAAACAGCTATTCTGAGAACCATGATAAATTACACTACAGCGATCATTTAATTAAATTAGAGCAGCGATATAAGAAATGTATTTAGCCTTTCTGTTGATTAGGTTGAGATATAAAGGAAATTAAACTATTTTTTTAAACTGTGAAGGTCGGGACTTATCAGCCGAAGCTCGTAAATATGCATTTACGTGAATCGCGCCCAAAATGACAGGTTGCGACCTTGTGAAACCAACGCTCAAAGGTTTGATGACTTTGACAGGCAGTCATGTTCCGATAAACGCTGCGGTTTTCGGAAATAGGAAGCGTTTATTTTATTTTATTTTGTTTGTTTCTCTTTGCCACACAAAGAGAACGAAAATCAAATCAATCATAATTTCAAAACGTTTGACTATTGCTTTGGCTTATCATGCTCTTCTGTATGTTTATTTATTTTATTTATTTGATCTAAGCTACTTAAAAATAAAAAGTATAGGAAATATGGTTAAATGTGCCGCCCAGTCTGTTAATTTACCATATTTATTATACAACTTCTACTCGCTACATAGTAATTTGCCTTATAATTATAAGTTATTTACTTCTTTTTTTAATAACCAGTTCCATTTCATTTTAACTTTATATAAAACTCTTGAGCTATCATACAGTCTTTACTTAAAATTAATTAATTTAATCTTCATATCTATTTTGACTCATTTACCATTTATACATTATTCTCTCCTTATTAATTTCCTTCACACTAGAATATTATGTGATCTATACGAAGCGATCAGAATCAAAGTTTTAAAAAGTAATTTTAAATACCAAAATAGCAATACAAATAAAGAACTTTATGTGATGGGTCCGTTTGGAGGTACAAAGTACTGTGTTTAAGTATTTCTCGTGGTTTGATATATGCATACTCCTCCACAGGAGATAAAGTCTCCGAGGGGTGAGACGCAGGGGGGTTGGAGAAGGTTCCCACAGCCTACCTGGGCAGGTTTATGTCACCCCCTCTCAGTACAGTCACAAACCATTCAAAAACATTCTGACGGTTTCTAATTTTGTGAATGAATTTTCTCGGTTTTAGTGTACAGGGTGAATAGGGCGCATGTTCTTTTAACGGTGTGCTCCTTGTGTAGTATGCGTTCTCTGCCGCACACATTTTCTGTCCTTGTCCTACTGTGTAACACACCACATTCCTTACATGGATCTTCTTTGCGTTTTTTTTTTTTTTTTTTTTTTTGTAATTTTACGTCCTCCAACGTTGTCATATCGGACAATGAGTGGAGTGGGTGAAATGATGCACCCGACATTTTTCATTCAGAATAAGGGAAAACCCCGAAAAACCTTCTTCACTTTATGGCATAGGCAATCAAGTGCCTGTTCCGCCTTCGAAGTCCTCCAGCCATCGTCTCCTGAGTCTGCCCACCGATCTCCTACCTTTAGCATGACACTGTAATATTTGTTCTGTAAGTCTATTATCTGGCATTCTTTCAACATGTTCCTTCCATATTTGTATGAGGTCTTTTAACCTATCATTCATACTAAACATGTCCAGCTCTTCTCTTATATTTTCATTTCTTATTAAGTCCCTCTTCGTGCATCCTTTGACACTTCTCAAGAATTTCATTTCTGAAGCCTGTATTTTACTCTGTTGCCTTTTAGTTAACGTCCAAGTCTCACTTCCGTATGTCAGTATAGGTACAGCCATAACTTTGTAGAACTTTAATTTTGTTTCTTTAGGTATTTTGTTTCTAAATGTTCTATTTATCGTTCCACAGGCTTTTTGAAATTTGCATATTTTATTATAGACATCTCATTGCTTGTCATAACTAACACCAGTTTCCAAGTAGTTAAAATGGCTTACGTGTTCAACGCAACGATTATTTATAACTATTTTTGTTCTAATTGGCTCTTTCCCAATGAATGCCATTACCTTTGATTTTATAAAAAAATTTCATATTTTATTGCTTACAAAGTTCACTAAGTTCAAAAATAGATTTTTGCAGGGCAGACTCGCTATTTTGTATAATAACTGAGTCGTCAGCAAACAATAAAATGTTTAAAAAGTTTTTATTTGAAATTTTAAAACCTACATTCACTAGCTGCTTCCATTTGCACACTAGGTCGTTAATATAAATACTAAAAAGTACAGCTGATAAAGTACACCCTTGTCTGACACCCTGATTAGTAAGAATTTTGTTAGAAATTTTACCATTGTTCCTCACATTTATTTTTGTTTGGAAGTAGAAGAATTGTATCATTTTTACTAAAAAAACCTTATCCAGGTAACTGACCCTGACCGAGATTCGAACTTGGGGCCTCTTGAACGTGAGGCAGACACACTACCATCTATGCTACTGAGGCGTTGCTGGACTATAGCATGTACGACAGGATATTTGATTATTAGGACTTAACTTTTAATTTAAATTGGATGAAAATTTCTTAAGTCACTTAACAGCTTCTGATTCTTAATGTTAGAGTTATACAATATTATGGTATGTAACCATGGATAAACTATTACTTTAGTATCACCAATTTATCTCTACTATGGACTATTGAAGTATGTACTTCATGGATTGACATACAACATTGTCATCAAAATATTGCTCTATCTCTACTACAGCATCTTCTACATCACTTCCATATGTCATTGTGTCATAAAATGTGGTGCCCTCTGGCAGAGTGACATGTTCCAGCAGTGAACGAACATCTTAATATTTTGTCTTCCTAATCTTCCGAAGCCTATCTGGTTGGTTTTCGCACCACCACATGCCTTGTGTAAGTCTTGCAACCTCATTACTCTCCTCAAAAGAGACTGGGGACGATAAAGTGAGGAAACGTCTGGTACACATCCTCTTTGGAAATACATATCTCAGATTAAAGTGAATTTAGAAATACTTCTTACAACGACATGTTCGAGGGCATCTTTGAAGTGAAAAACCTCAACATCTGGAGTGCCATCATGTTCCACGTTTTCGGTCAGTGGACGTTTGACATGGAGAACATCAATGGGCTTCTTCTGTGGTGAATCCTTGATCAGTTTCACCTATGTGCAAGGGACTAACACTTTATCCATTGATCGTTTCGTCTACTCAGTAGTACCAAAAATCCTGTCAATAGGCATGAAACAGTTTCCTGGTATTGGGAAGTACAGATGAATTTCTGAAAGCGCACTTGAGGAATGTCTAAAAATGTCTAATGTCTAAATGTCTATTCTAAAACGTATTGTCGCGGCGCTGGGCATAAACGTTTCGGCACAAATAGATAATAGATGGCGGATAATGTTTCACAAGCTTGCATAAGCAGTCAACGATAACGCGGCGAGTGATCACAAAGTCAGCAAACAATGTTATCTCCGATAAAGGACTCGCCGGGACAGGTAAGATTCCCTGTCTGGAAATTTCTAGAGATATATCGATTGACGGAGAGTGGTTGTTTTTCTCGTTTGCTCGAGAATGTTCTCGAGTTATGAGTGGACATATAAAAAGGATTGTGACACGCCAGCAGGACAGTTGTGAAAGTTTTTGTAAACAAGAGTGAGTAAGCAGTAGTTGTGTAAAAAGAGTGTTGTTGTAACGAGAGCTAATGTAATCAGTTGTCACGGTTTGTTATTGTCATCGACCTTGGTAGACTGATGGTGTATGTAACGTAATGCTGCTGAAATCTATAAGAGTATTTCTACGAAAATAAAGGAGATTTTTAATTTCTGCAACTCGGCCATTTAATTCTACGAAATCACAAAGCCACAGTATCAACAGCTGATATCAAAGAGCTAGGGTGGCACAGTGTAGCTGCGCCAGCAAACGGCTAATGCGGCAGCTACTTAACACTAACTCTAAAAGGCTGACTTAACAACTTTTATTTCATAAAGTGATGCCTATATAACATGCCAGGGTCAGAATATGTCCGACCTAACATCTTCTGAGCCGCAAATCTTTTAGTACTATTACGGAACTGGTATTCAGAGTGCTTATCGTATGTTCAACAGGATTTCTCATAAACATTGACTTAACAACTTCTGAATCTGAGAGCTTCATATCTTATTTTCTTTCACATATTGATCACTAACTTTTTTGAAAACCTTTTCTTATCCCTTGGCTCCTTATACACGCTTTCGCACATTCAATACCCTCTCACTGTTATTTATTGAGTTGACTTTTTTCCAACTTTATCAGTAAACAGCGTTTGGATTTCTCTTTTGCACAGGATGAACAATACGTATGGATATGTTCATCTTAACAATTAAATGGATCTACAAAGATAAGTGCTGGCATTTTTCATTTTGAGAGATAAGGTTTTACAGTGTAGGCAAAAAAGCCCAGTGGACCCCAATCGAACTTCAGAATCGTAACCATGATATACATTTTAGATATTCTGATAACCCTTAATAAATAAATAACCTTTTGGATAGGTAGAGTGAAACTGAAAAACTCAATGCCATAACCGAAATTTGAACCACGAATTTTCCGATCTCCGTCCGGCTGCTCTTAACCATTAAGCTACCGTGGCCGACGTACCACAATGACTCTAAATTATCTAGCTGACTCGTATTTTCATCTTACTCTACCTTTCCATACATCATCCTACACACAGTAGTGTGAAAGAACCATTAATTTCCGTATAAAATTTTGTTTGAAACTACTACTATATGGTTTTTACAGCCCCTTTTGGGCCCCAGCCTCCCTCAGTTTTTGCCTCCATTCAACCCTATCTTCTGATTTCGTCTCCACATTCGGACTCCCAAAATCTCTTCTTACTGTATCTTCCCAACGGTTTTTTTGGTCTGCCTTTAGGTCTTGTATTGTAAAATTTTCCTTCTAACATTTTTTGGGGCTCCGTTTCTCTTCCATTCTTTGAACATGTCCCGCCCGTCTTAATCTTCTAATCTCAATTTCTTCTGCTATGTTAATAGCTTTGTATATCTCATATAATTCTTTATTTTACCTGTTTCGCCATACTCCATTAGCTTTACCCTTCGAAGTATCTTCCTTTCGAATATTAATAGTTTCTCCTCCATGGCTTGAGTCAATGTCCAAACCTCGCAGCCATATATTATCACCGGTTTAATCAATGTTTTATGTAATCTTATTTTTGTTTTAGGGGATATTATTTTATTCCTAAATATTTTCTGTAATGAGGCATATGCCTTCTTTGCTGCTGTTATCCGAGCCTTTATTTCCTCGTTTTCATCATTTTTATTATTTATAATTGCTTCTAGATACTTGAAGCTATTAACTAATTACAGATGATTTTCTCTAGTGCTGGTATTTCTGCTTTTGTTCTTACTACTTCTCTTTCGTATCATAGCTTTTGTTTTCTCTTTATTTATCAAAAGTCCTACTTGCTTTGCATTTACCTCCAGTTTTGTGTATATTTCTGAGACTGCCTTGTTGGTTCTCCCTACTATATTTATATCATGTGCATATGCCAATAGCTGTACAGATCTATAGCATATTGTGGATTTTACATCCACTGGTAGTTTCCTAATAATATATTCCAGTGTTAAGTTAAACAAGGTAGGTGCCAGCCCATCCCCTTGTTTTAGTCCATTTTATATATTAAAACTGTCTGTTATGTGGTTCCCAATTTTAATTTGGGCTACAGTATTATCCATTGTGGCTTTCTTTTGTTGAAACATTTTTTCTAAAATAAAATCTTTACAGTTCCTAAGATATAGAGATATTTAACACAATGAACTAAAAAGAAAACGTTGAAATATATACATTCAAGAACACATTTGTAACAACTGTTTTTTAAAGCCTGCTCTTTTATTTTTAATTTACTATTTTACTATCAAACTAAGAACATTTTCGTTATTCAGTCTTCCACACCTTCTCTTGTTCTTCAGGTTCCTGTTGAATTATATACAGTGAGATCTACATTGTCGCAAGCCATTGTTGCGACTGGCGCGGCCGGCGCACGCAAAGGGACAGACAGTGCTTTGCGGAGATAAAAGCTTGCCGAAACAGAAAGAAAAAGACAGATAGACGTCTGGAAGGTTCGTCTTTCTTCTGGTGCCGTCTTGATTGTTACAGAACATTCCACAAATTTCTGGAACAATGAGTGAAGGTTTAAAAGGAAGCCGTGTTTAGTCGTCAGTGACCGTCGTCATTGGATTCGATAATAGTGCGCGTGCAGCTGTGATTTGAAAGTGAACTCTTGTTTATTTACGTGTGCAGAAGCCACGAGAGATTGCGTTGGCTTATTTTACGTCATTCGGCTGCTCAGGGCTGTACACACTGTTTTTCTAAGGAAATAAAGAGCATTTGTGATTTTCTGCAACTTGAACTTTTAATTCTACGAAACCACAAAGTCACAATATAAACCTGAACCATTTCAATAAACCATAGCTTTTTAACCAGTAATAGGACATACTTGTAACTTTGGGAGAATATAATACACAATTGGGAGAATACATTAACTATTTACATATCAGAGAAAATTTTGGAATTGTCCTCCACCAGCATCTATGTGTCGTTGGTCGCATTTTCTTTGATGCGACTGTGGACACTGAAGTTTATATGGGTATCTTCAAGACATTTGTGGAGCAGCTGGATGATATCGAATTGAGAGAAGGTTATTTCCAGCAAGATGGAGCAACGTGCCATACATTTAATGACACAATGGAACTTGTAACCAGTTTCTTTGATGATCGAATAATCTCAAAAAAGCCTGTGGCCCCCAGATCCGCTTACCTAACCTCACCGGATGTTTTCTTGTGGGACTATCTAAAAATAGAGTGTATAAAAATAGGTCATAGACAATTATTGAAGTTCTCAAGGAATCCGTTTGAAACTAAGTAAGTAACATTGGCGAAGATACTCTTCGTAAAACTTTAAAGAATATGGTGAGACGAGTGCAAACATGTATAGATGCTGTTGAACATCACTTCAAATACTTTCTCTCAGATGTAAATAGTGTAATGTAATCTACCAGTTCTGTATTATATTCTCCCAAAGTTGCACGTGTGTCCTATTGAAGTGGTTCAGACTTATATGGATCGCACTACAATTTTGAATGTCTTATATTTCTGTTTGATTAAATAATAACACAAATCTTTTACCTCTATAACCATATCGAACCGACATGTCTTATTATATTTTAACTCTGAACTTCTAAGTTAGTAATATGCTACACAAATGCAGATAAGTTTGTTTTACGCCACAATTCTCATGATCTGCTGAATTTTATTAACAATCAATACTCACCATATATTATTCTACCGGTCACATTGTGTTAATGTTATTTTTGAGCATCACTTAAGTGTTTCTGTTTCATTTTGTTCCTTAATGAAAACTTCAATACGCTATACATTGTAAGTTTTCATCTTAGAAGGTGTTTTTCAATAAAGTTTATTAATCTCTTGAAGGCTTTCGGAATATCTAAGATTCACTTCATGGCTGCATCTAAAATTTTGAAGACGATTCCCGTCACATCCTTTGGGTGCAAAGAGGTGCGGCCATTAAGCTCTCTCGAAGGTCCCCTAACTTTCAGACAGTAAAAAAGTTCAGCGCTTAACTTTATGGTCCTATTTCAAGTTTATGGTCCGTATCTTTTTGGGCAGCCTCTATATAAAGAAATGTGTAATAAAGGCTTATCTATATTAACAGGACATAGAAGATTAAACTTCTGAAATTAAGGAGAACAGGGAAATTCGTGCGAGTGTCAAACGGTTAGATTATTTTTGGATATGTTGTTCACAAAAACAAAGTCAGATACACATCAAATAAACATTCCTGACGTTATTGGGTTTAAGGGATCCCGAAATTCACTATGTCACTTTTGAGATGAATGAATGATATATGAACATTTTCTGCCAGAAAACAATTCGTAGGTTTAGTCTCTAAAGGTGAGAAAGTATATCATTCATCCAAAAAGCGGCATAATGAATATCGGTGTTCATTTTTATTTGTGGTTTTATCGCGCAAAATTTGGCGTTATCATTAGCATCACTGATGGAGCAAGTTTATATACGATTCCCCTAGGGGCTTGCGATCATACTTGATCTTCTGACAGCAGCTTTCAGGTCTCCCTCTACCGGCAAGTAAATATACCATTTGAGAGGCGGGTACTACCCGCGTAATGTAAAGATGCCTACTTTCGCCTGCTGTGTAGATACGATAACTGTTGTAGTTTGTTTTAATGAATGTAAACACTAAATGACAGATAAATACCAACAATATCTTGCAATTTGGTATTTATCTTTGAAGATATATCTTAATATACTTTAATAAAGGAATATCAAATTAATTACAGTATTAGTTTCAAAACATTTTAGCAAAGAAAGAGATGTTTCTTTTCTTTGTCCTTTCAACAGGGCACGTCATATCGAACGTTGAAGGAAGAAATGAACGAGTGAATGAATGAAGCGGATGATGTAATACACAAATGAGTAAAGGGTCCCTAAAGCTCAGAGTTACCCGACATTCGTCTTCGTAGGATAAGGGAAAACCCTGGAAAAGCTTTATCCAGGTAACTCATCCTTAGCAAGATTTGAACTCGTGACCTCTTGAGTGTTGGGTACATTTGCTACCTCTCACCATGGAGGCGGGCAAGAAGCAGATTATTTATATTATATATTTATAATATTTACTTATTATGTTTATTCTTCTAAATTGTTACCGTCACTTCATAAGATCAAGTATTTCTCATTTTGCGAGTATCTTGTACTTTTTTTATTCACCTATTGGTTTAAAAAGATATAAGGATAGCTACATTAATAGACATTTTAATTAAGCGTGAGGGTGACAAAAATTAATGTCGTATACTGATAAAACATAAGACGTTTATGTTGCAAAGAAAAGTATGTCAATTTGACGTTACTTGGACACTTTTGACAACATTACGCTCCGAGGGACTTGTCTGAATGCTGGATAGCGTTGCATAAACTCCTCCATGCAGCGGTTTAATTTATATTTATATGTCGCATTAATTTTAATGCCGGTACGAAAGTAACGTTCAACCTTGAAGATGCAGTGCTCTGTCTACATATCCACATTTAGAGTAGAAACGTGCTACTTTAAATATGTACTGGAATGATAATCATGATTACCGTAAGGAGGGGTGAAAGGGGAGGCTGGTTGTATTAGTTATTAGCGTAACCACTCTCAGAGCATTGTAGTTAATTACTGTTCCGCAAACATTACCGCTTCTCCGTAGAGGGTGCTATGATTTGAGATAGACTCACCAGTCAACGATGATGTCTTTCTTGCTCAATCGGAAGGCGGGAGATAACGAATAAAAATGAACACCGTATATATTTCAGTGATTACGTTTTTCTATTATCTGTTCTCTTCAAGCTAGGCCTTATTAAACAGTTTGAAAAATGAATCAATCTGGACAAGGGTTTTTGTACCTTTCAGAAAAGTTCACTTGACTTTCTTTAGCAAAAAATAAAGGAATGGGTGTTTATGGGCCCAAAATTAGAGAAATTCAAACATTGCTACGCTTTGAAGAATGCCTTACACACAAAGAAAAAAAAATGTAGGGGTCTCTTTTAAGAATGTAACTGAAAACTTTCTGGGAAGAAAAGGAGCTGACAACTACCAACAATTGGTTCAAGAAAAGATAAATGTACATAGGAATTTAGGATGTAGTATATCATGAAAGGTGCATATACTAGTTATACATTTATACTATTTTCCTGAGTGCTGTAGCGATGTTTCCGACGAACATGCTGGAAGGTTCGATCAAGACGTAATGTTCTTGGAAAAGCGTTATAACCGACTACTGCTGGAACATTATTGGTGGGTGCACCATCGTTCACAGCAGAACAAAACAATAGAGCTGTAATACATCGCTTTTTATTAATCACAGCAATGACATGCAAATAGAACATTTAAGTTAATTGATGGAAATTAATCATTTCTTCACATTAGCCGTACACAGGCTAAGGTAGTGGATTGATACAGTCGACATGCAAACTTGAATATTACGGCCGTGATTTGAACCACGGATCTACTGGTTTCCGTCCAGTCGCTCTAACCCATTAAGCTAACAAGGCCAACTTGCCGTCGTGACATTAAATTCTCCAGTTGAGTCGTTTATTTCCCCGGTAGACCACTAGGGGCACTAGTATCCGAGCTACACCGTTTGTGGCGACTTACTATCGTACTTAAGTCCCCGGCTTCATCTTTAAACTATTATTGTTTAAGTTAATTGGTGGAAATTCTGGGATTCGAGAGCCCCTAGAGATTTACCGGGGAAATAAATTAGTCAATTGGAGAAATTAATCTATGACGGCAAATTGTCCATGGTAGCTCAATGGTTAAGAGCGACTGTGAACAAATGATTAATTTCCATCAATAAACTTAAATAATAAGAGTTAAATGATGAAGCCTGAAACTCAAGTACTTACAATAGTATGTCGTTACAAACGGTGTATCTCGGATGTGAGAGCCTCTAGTGGTTTACCGGGGAAATAAGTAAGTGAATTGGAAAATTTAATATCATAACGGCAAATTGGCCATGGTAGCTCAATGGGTAAGAGCGACTGGACGGAAACCAGGAGATCCGTGGCTCAAATCCCGGTCATGGCATTAAATTTTTCATGTCCACTCTATCATCCCGTAGGGGGGGGGGGATCCGTCCCCTTCAGCTGCCAAGGTGCGGGCGCTGCGGACCCTTAGCACTCGTGGTACCTCTGACGTTACTAGAGGAACTCCGGGCCGAACAGCCGAGCCCCTCCTTCGGGAGTTGTTCGGATGGGTAGGTCTCGGAGGGGCAGTGTGTTCCCGATACCCGTGGGAGATTGGGTACGTCTTCGGACGGGGTTGAGGGAAGCCAAAAGTTTCCGGGTACTAGCCTGTTCAGCTAGTAGAAGGTGTGCTAGATCACCAGGCGGCCCCACCGAGGTTATCGGTAGTCTTCCCTGCGGGGTTGGCGCGCGTAAGTGGCGTATCCACTTCCATCCCGTCTTGAGTACAAGCGGGGGGGCTTTTTAAGAAATAAGGTATTGCCCTATGGAAAGACCCCCGGAGTATATATTGCTCCCGGGTAGAAGGAGGCCCGGGTCCTTGGTCCTACGGGTCCAGGACTAATGGGAGTAGATCCTCTGCACTAACTGTCCACTCTATCAATCAAATAGAACACTGCCTATAACTTCAAAATATGCGTGACAAGGAAAAACTAATTACAGATCTGAATTCAGGAGGTGTGTTTCCATAAGAATCGCGCGTGGAACTCCCAGAAAAAAATTCATTTTGTTTTCTTGTATAACAGTGCAATAAATGTATCCTGTCTTCTCCTTCTTACATATAGGACATCTTTCCTTTAACATATTCATCCTCTCATTCCTTAATTTCCAATTCCAAAACGAAGCCACACAATCCCATCCCAATCTTGTTTATCACACACCTTAAGGTAAAACTCTCTCCCAAATTCGAGTAACTGAAATATCAAGTGTGGTATTTAACCAACTGTTGGTTTTGAGATATACATACACATACAGACCCTTCATAAAATGACATTTTTGTATTCAAGGGACCTCTCTAAGCGTTTTTTCTCGATGAAATCCCATTATCGAAATTTTAGGTGGTAAGGTTAGGTAATAATACATTCGATTCTTTCTTTAAGATCTGGAGAGATTTATGTGATTTGGGACAATGTGACAGATGTCTTTTTGTTTTTGTTTGATAACATTATTTTATGTCTATGTTGAGGAATAACTTTGTCGAAGCTTCTATGTAATTTGTAAAAAATACTTTTGTATAGGCAAGTAATGACCTCCAGTTAGTGTTTTATAAAAAAGTCTACTGTAAATTCATTTTATGTTCGGTCACGCCCGTGCATGTCTCGCATTATCAGTTCGATAAAACACGTTTCCTGTATTGGAGCCCCTACAAATTAACTCTGTTCTCTGTTGGCTTGGCTAGACCTTACAAATATGAGCACAGGAAAACTCAATTTCCCCCTAACGAGATCTCTTCGGCTAACAAAAATAGCGTTCTCTTCATTATGGCAGTCACGACCCAGAGGTAATCCAGTTTTACCAAACAGAGAGCTCGTTTCTTTCACATTTAAAAAACAGGATTTTGCTGTTGTCGCTCTTTCGCTTAATTTCTCAACATTTAAGTATTAATAATACTTTTATGTCTGCACTGTGTCTAATGATTCTGACGTACTAGGAGCTATAAAACGTCATCTACTTTCGCTACATAAATTATTATAAGAAATTAAGACACAAACTATTGCTAAACACACGCTATTGCTTCCTTATAAAACAATTGCATGCACTCAACTGATCCTTCCATTCAAACACAACTCACGCTATCACTGGCCCACTGAAGACTTCGTGGATTATTGCTCTCAACAGACACCGACGACTGGACTCAGTCAACTTAACCATAGACCACTCACATTCCTTTAAGCCTCGGCACTCGCCAGCTGGAGTGTTATGATTAAAAGCTACAGATTTCTCCACTACCCACGGTATGGCGCTGGCTGATGACCCCTTTACAACCCTGTTCCAGCGTACAGCTTCAATGTGTTGTCATTACAGACACAGAACTTTCCGATGCAGTGGTTTACAGTTTAGGAATTTACCTTTTTCAAGCACTTCCGTTGTCGCAGAAGCAATGCAGCTTAATATCACAGGAATATAATGTTTGCATATCAGTTCACTTAGCAGTACTGAATGCTTTCAGTTGTGTGCACACACGAGTTAAGAACAATATTGCATTGCTGGCGTTATGTATTCCTCCAGGCTTTTTCTCACACATACTTTAGGTAGCTTAGGTACAGCAGTTGTTATAAATTTCTCTATAACTGCCAAAAGAGAAACAAACTCTGGAGATTGATAATAGAACGAGGACTTTTTGTCCCTTTTGAATGTTACATTTACAAGGGATGCTGTACACTTGGCGGTAGACACTTTAGTAAGACAGGTGGCACTAGAGAATTCGGCCGTTACTTTTAACTATAAAACCACCTATATATGCCAGTGATAACTGGACTGTTGCATGAAACGATGCTGTCTAGGAAGAAAAGAAAAAAATAATTAGACAGTTTAAAGCAGTTTAGCAATACATGTTAGTAGGTCTTATAAGACGGAAATTCACATTACATTTAATGTTGTTCAATTCGTCCAATATTGCGGTTAATGTGTCTGGAAGCTGTGTTGCAGTGTAAAATGGTGTCTTCTATCAATAATTGAAATGATTTATGAAAATTATTGGTTGCATAATAAAGTAATCTTTCTTCATTTGCTTGCTGCTTGTTTACAAATTCTTTGTGCCTTTTATTTGCTCCCCATAGTTTGCATCTCAAGGTTTTATTCTCCCTTTCCAATCTCTTTAATTTGGAAATGATGTCTTCCTTAGTCTGAATTGCAGCGTAGTTATAAGTACGTGCATCTGTGACATGATCCAGCGCATTAACATAGCAACACTGTTAACGCTTTCTCTGATGGAACTGCGTCTCCGTTTTCTGCTTTCTGTGTGTAAGCGTATTTTTGAAATTTGTTGCCTTGGTGTTGCTTGTTTCACTAATCTGTAATCTGGATAGTTATGAAAAATGCTTGGACTACTTCCTGTTTTCAGCAGTTTAATTTTACAGCCTGGCTTATAGTCGTCCTCAGTAAAATGCAAACAGCACACGACTGTGGAATTAAATTTATCATTTACCACGAAATTAGAGCGCGATATAGCTTTTTGCCATTGTTTACGTAGTTCTTCTACTGGAAATTAATGGAAACTGATCCCTGTTGATTTCCCTTTCTTACTTTAAAGAAGGGTACGCAACAATACACCATCTGAAGTATAAAGTGTTGAGCTCATAATTGATGCTATGCTGTTTGTTGTAATTATTGCTACTACTTCTGTTATATTGATGATGATAATGATGATAAAAATAAAAATAATAAAAATAATAATAAAATAATATAATATAATACGTAATTTTTACATTTGGAGCATTGCTATGTATGGTTCGAAGACCTGGACTTTGGATAACGGAGAGCTTTGAAATATAGTGCTCTCTATTGCAAATGTTTGTACTATAAAGCTGTCATGGAATATACCTTCTAGATAATGATCTGCCACCATTAAGGCACAACAGTAAAAGTAATAATAATAAACCATGACATGTTGTGTTGATACTTATGATTACTTATATTATCTCGTATTTATCTCCAGTTTTCTTGCTGTCTCGTTCGCTTAATGTAGATTGTTGTCACCAGCACTTTATGTAAAATTCACTTTAAATACTAATTGAGACCATAAAATTGGTTCAACTGACACCACAAAACTAAATGTCGGCAAGGCCACTGACGGCTACAAGGAGACACTTAAGGAGTTAGTTTTGAGGGCTCCAAGCGGCAGAAAAGGCAAACACCGCTCGGTCGCTTAAATGCGTAAGAATCCGACAGAGTGCCGAGGCTTTAAGGGATGTGAGCGGGCTATGACTTAACATGCCGGTCTGTTCTTTATGTAAGGTCCGAAGCTCACGCGGAACGTCCTCGAAAGCGTAGCTACCGAAAGGAATTCTCTGCAGTGCCAATACCGCACACAATTTTAGAGTCTTACCTTTACAGTCAAGAGGGCCTGCCATTAGCACAGTTAGCCGGCGGGTTGGTGTCAGTACCCTTCGTCTCCATGCGGCAGGGAAACTAAATTCACGAAAGCAGTGACATTTCTCAAATATTATAGTGCTTTTGGTCCCAAATCATCGACTGCTAAATTAAATAATATGGGAGAAATAATAAGATAGGATGTTTTAGTGTATATTTTCCATATTGTAACTTTTGGGTTCGCAGAATTAAAAGTCCAATTTGCAGAAATTCTAAATGTTCTTTATTTCCGTAGAAATACACTGGTCAATTCTCACGGTACATTACATCACGTATAAAACACAATCTTCCAAGGTCTATGACAGTACCAAACAACGTTCTGATCAGCTCTCGTTACGTCAACACTCTTGTTACACATTGCAACTCCTCACTGTTTTACAAAAACTCATTCTTGGCGAGTCATCGCCTTCTTAAATACCTCATTGATAAATTCGAGACTCTTCTAGAAGAATAAAGAAACCGAATATTCTATCACATTCCAGAAGCGTAACTTAAGCTATGCCGGCAAGTCCATTATCACAGCTATCTTTATTTGCCGGCCCCTTTGTGTACACTAGCCGCGCTATCGTTAACTGCTTATGCAAACTCTTTATTATCACGAAACATTATCCGCCGATTGTCATCTATTTACGCCGAAATTTTTATGCCCGTTGCCGTGACAACATGTTAAAACTAATGTACGAGGGTGGTCTGAAAAGTCTCCAACCTCAATATCAAGATAACAGCACTCTTAAATAAAAGCTAGTAAATTTTGTTGTTCATCTGTTAACAGTTCCTCATCAAAGTTTCAGCCCTTTTGGACGCTCAGTTGTTATGGAACAGCTCCGTGAGTGAGTTTATATGAGAGTTCTTATGAAAATGGACAAAATGGAGTATCGAGCTGTCATTAAATATTTGCTTGTGGAAGGCCATACGCCAACGCAAACCAAAGATGAGTCGGATTCTGTGTATGGGGACTCTGCTCCATCATTTACCACAGTGAAATTTTGGGCAGATGAATTTAAACGTGGCCGTAAGAGCTTGGGAAACGATGAACTTTCGGGACGTCCCAAACCAGCAACTACGGAAAGAAACATCACCAAAGTTCACCAAATTGTGGAAGACGACCGCCGAATTAAAGTGAGAGAGGTAGCAGAGCCTATGAACATGTCAAAAGAACGTTTTTGTCACGTATGAAATCAACATTTAGACATGAGAAACCTGTCCGCGCGTTAGACCAAAAATGTGTTAGAATGAACATTTCCAATGCTCTGTTGGCGCACTTTAGGCGCAATAAATCCGAGTTTTGGCGCCGATTAATTACTGTAGATGAAACTTGGATACACTATTATAAGCCCGAAACAAAGGTACAGTCCAAACAGTTACCTGCAAAGGGTTAACTGGTTTCAAATGAAGTAAAACCTGTTTTTTTGGCTGGGAAAGTGATAGCGACTGCTTTTCGGGATAGTCATGAAGTTATTTAAATCGATTACCTTGAAAAAGGAAAATTCATTACGGGAGCGTACTACGTATCATTACTTGACAAGCTGAAGGCAGAACTTGCAGAAAAATGGCCCTATTTACGGAAAAAGAAAATCCTGTTTCACCAAGACAACGCACCGTCTCACATCTCAGAGGTTACATTGGCGAAAATCCACGAATTACAGTTTGATCTGGTTGAGCATCCGCCCCAGTTTGTCCCAAATTGGTGCAATTGGTGCAAGTATCTACACGATATGCGGAATGTTTATTCCTGCAGCTCAAGTCAACAAATGTTGTGCCATATTTCTAGCTGATGAGATATGATTTTGTCTGGTTCTATAGTTATAATTTTAGAATATTTGGCGTAGATGGTTATACACTCCAGATTTCTAAAGAGTTTGAAAATATAAAATGAGTAATATATTGTGATATTAAGGTGGCATATAATTTTTGTAGTGCGTAATTTTAATACCAATCTGCTTATTTTAATCAGCCAAACTATGCTGATTTGTAAATTATAGAGGTTTTTGGAAGGAAGTGAGGATTAGACTACAAGACATAGATAGGCAAGAGATATAGGAAAGTATAGAAGAAAAGAAATCTTTGAAATTTTATAAGCAATTAAAGATATATTAGAGTAGGGAAAATATATAGACCAATGTGGCAAAACTGGAAGAGCAGGCATAGCATGAATGAGAGTCGGAATATTATACTTAAAAGGGTTGAGAAGTAATGAGGTAGGGATATGTGAATTTTGTGGAGATGAAGAAAGCACTGTTCATTATCTGATAAATGTAAGGAGCTAACAAATTACAGGAGAAAAGTATGAGATAAGAAATGGGATAGTCTAAGTAAAGAGATATTGGTGGTACGCATGTTAACGGGGATGGGAGAAAAGAAAAATATATGTATAGGAGATTTCTTATATAGGATAAGAGAAAGGTGGATTAGGATAAAAGAGGAAAAGGTCAAGAAGAATTGGCACCAAGCTGGTTCTGAAAACCAAAGCCTTGTGACCAGGGGAACTGAGTCAGCAAGTAAATCTTAGGTAAGCAATTTCATTTATTTGTACAGGGTATATAATAAATTGTACATTAATAATAATATAATGTTCTATGTTAAATTTTATTCTACTGAATTTGTATTGCATACTCTACAAATAAAATATCAAATATCAAATGTTGATTTGTATATTAGAAATTGGATATAAATATGAGAGAAACGGTAACTTTTGAAAAGCTATAGGATAGCTCATAATTTTGCAATTTCTATAAACCAACTCTACGAGTGCTTGTCAAAATCATAGCAGAAATACTCCCTAATAACAAAGATCAGCAAAATTAGAGGGGATTTTGGCGATTCGAACATATAATGCAAATCACCCATACAGCAACACAGTTAAAAATAATAATTTCAAAGCTCCGCATTTACCGCTTTGAAGCGGCGGTCATTCATAATCTGCCAATGTTTCAAACAAAGTGACAATAACAGCTGATATTGATACTGAACAAAGCGATACTGCAATTTGGTGGCACGCACCCACTCACCCATCCACCCACCCACCCTACCACTCACACAATCACACGCGTCAGCAGAAGCCACACGCCCGCTCGCCAAAGCATTGTATGTAGCTGTTTATAAATAAATAATTAAACCTGTTCCAAGGTAATTAATAAACCAAAACATACGCTGTAATATTGTCACCTCAGCAGAAAGCTACCAGTGGGCCGCGGGAGATCAGTGTATAACCGCCCGACTACATGGGCTTAGTTACGGCTAATGGACCTGCTCCAAAGATACGTTCTGACAGTAGGTTTGGTTTTAAGAGTGTTCGCTTTGTATTGAGGCCTACATAAGCAACCAACCAATGCCAATCGCGGCACAGTTAATACTGGAGTTGAGGTGAGAGCAGACATTTCACAGTTTTGCTAGTAAACTGATTTCTAATCATGCTTAGTTCCAGATCAAGTTTGTTACTAAACAGTGCACTCATATTATCTATCTAAGCATCTAACGTGCTACTGAGTTCTGCATTCTGATTTTCTATCGTCCTATTAAGATCTGCATTCTGACTTTCTATTTTCCTACTCAAATCTGCATTTTGACTTTCTGTCTTATTATTTACGTCTTCCAACTTGCTACTGAGTTCTGAATTCTGATCTTTTAACTTGCTACTGAGTTCTGCTGTCATCTTCACTACCTGGTCTAAGGTACTTACATCTGGTGACTCTCTAACATGTCTCTCACCCTGTGCAAGCACGTTTGCTTCATGCAACTGTACACTAAACAGATGGCGATGATCCATCCTTTATGGCAATTTACGTCGGCTTCGGAGTCTCATATATTGAAGTATTTTAACTTGCAGTTGGTCGTCTTGATTCTCTAACGATGTGTAGATAATAGTTGGAAGTTTCCTTTGCTACCAGTTCGAAGCCCGGAAGTTGGGACTTCAAATTTGTGGCGTTATTTTTTTTTTTTTTCAGCTTAACCTCTCTCCATCTTAATCGAGCCACAGGTTCGAGAGCCAAATTTGTGGCGTTTCTTCCAGCTTAATCAGAGTGACAGAGATAACATTTTATATGACTCCAATTTCGTAATTTATTATGTAATTGTATAATCTGGATTACAATTCACTCGAACTTTCTTTCTTAATCAGTCACTGTAAATCACCTCCAACACATTGATAAATCCTTATTTTTAAGTTAATATGTGTGGCGATATAGCAGCTCGTCCCGTTTATCGATGATTAATCAGACCCCAAAGTTGGGAGCGATCTTTGTGACCGTCTCTCTTAATCATTACAGCTCGAAGGTTATTAACTTCGCATTACAATTATATTAACCGCAACATTTTTTATCGTCATGTAACCTGACTGAAAAACATATATCTATCTCAGGATTATTGATTTTTCGTAACTATCGTAACTCTATTAATTTTGTGATTGGCAGATGGACTGCTACGTCACTGCATTACGTAATACAATTATTACTACGGCCAATCACAAAATTACACATATATTTGTTTTTAATATTATCATTACATGGCCTACTAAGTCATATCAGAAAACAATAGTCATATAAAAAGTTCTAACTAAAACATATCGTTACACAGTTGAGTAGAGTTCAGTGGACAGCGCCAAGAGCAGGTCAGTTGTGATCAGTTGCGATTCAGTTCGACGGATCATTTGTGTTCCTGTCTGTATATTAATTGTAATGTTTGTGCTCCACTAAGTGATAAAGTGTGTCTAGCAGCAACTGGGGTCCTCAGTTTTAATATACATTCTTATCACAAACTGTTACTCCTGGATGGCGTCACAAGATTTCATAGCACACTGATCAAGGACATCTGTATTGTGGATATCTGTAGAATAAACAAACTGTTTTAGGTTGTCCCAAAGGTTCAGATCAATGAGCTGGTCCTCACAGATTATCTGCTATGGGAGGTGAGAGCCAATGCATTTCCAATAAATGAGGTCAAAAGCCACATGCTGTAGCAAGTATAGAAGAGTATAGTCAAGAAAATCCCTACATATATTTTGCGAGAAAATAATATGGACCAAGAGATATATTAATCCTACTTCAAGGTTTTCACCGCTCCAGCTGCCTCACACATAAATAGACCATCGGCCGTTGTACATGATGGAGATGCTACAGTGCCCACCTCGGTAGCGTAGAGAAAAGAAGTATTTGAGAACTCGAATGAGAAAGATGAATTATTTTGGCAAGGATTATCGGAATGTGCCTTAAATTATGTGCTTTGCTTAGATATGCATTTTTGTAGTAAGATTTAGCTCATATCTAAAGTTATCAACCATCATACAGTTTATAGAGGATTTCTGAGGATTTATCCAAGAGAGTTGAAGATACACATTTCAGTTTCATGAAATTATGTTAATATCCGTGTTTCAATCAAAACCATCACAACATCGTCGAACATTTTGCCATGCACAGGGCAAACTGAGGTGTCGCAATTCTCTTGGATGCTTTTCTCTCTCATCCGTATTTTTGCTTCTGAGTATGTTAATCATACAGAGAGACCCTCACACATGAACAAACATATTTAAACTTTAAAATTGGTAAGCTTTCATGGCCGGTGTCAGTATAATACAAATTATTAACCGGACTTATGGTCCGCGGTCTACTGGGCCCCTTATTCATCTTCCCAGACGTTTATTCTGCGGCTGCGGCCAACATCTTCAGTGGCGTACGATCGAACTGTCCTGGCGGAAGTCTCAACTGCAACTTATTTTTAAACTTTATTTTGCTGGGGGAAAATTCAAGGAGTCTCAAAACATCATTTCCGCTATGGAATTTTAGGGTAGGATACTGTCTACCCTCCACAAGAAGGCAAGATACGAATGAAGAGAGAGCGGGTTTTGATCTGTTTATCTGCTCTGCTAGTGGATCATTTTATTAGGACATGAGGGCATGAGATTGCATGCCCGCCTCGGTAGCGTGGTGGTGGCGTGTCTGCCTCACGTTCAAGAGCTCCCGAGCTCGAATCTCGGTCAGGGGGAGTTACCTAGTTAAGAATTTTCCGGGGGTTTCCCTTATCCTTCAAGACGAATGTCTGGTAACTCTAAGATCTATGGATCCTGGACTCATTTGAGCACCATTTCACCCATTCCATTCATCGTCCGATATATCTTAAGGTTGGAGGACGTAAATTACACACACACACACACACACACACACACACACACACACACACACATACACATATGAGATTGCATATGAGTCACCCTTTCTGCCACATTTGATGTTTGTTGCAGTAACTGTAGTTATAGCTATTTTGCTGAGAGAGTTATCTGTCAACATTTGTGTATTTTAAACGAATCTAGCATCCTTGTCATACTCGGAAGTCGAGCATAAACACCGTAGGAACAGCAAAACTGATTAAGCTGCACACTCCTCTAGCTTGCCTTCTTGTGCTGGGCAGACAGTACAATACTACTTACCATACTTAGGGATAGTGATATTTAGCATTTTGAAATCAGAAATTTAGCATTTTGAGTTCTACATTTAGCATTTTATAGCATTTAAAAAGTGTAATTTGCGTTATTTTTTTGAAATGATGAATGTTAGCATTATTTACATGAGATCTAGAACACATTTAGGGGGTGTTATTAATGACAGTGAGTTAAAAGTGCATAAAGTGTCAATTTATTTTACATTAATATAGGTTAAAACAATACACAGAAATATACAACAAGCTGATATAGACTAAAGCATACTCTATAACACGAAATAGACAAATGTATACTGATGTAAAACTAGCACAATAAAAAGGAAATGCAGAAAATTAGTCTATCACTTACTGACGGGGCCTATTGGATAGAATGAATGAAAGTTGCGCGTAAAACCGAACAGAACTATGAAAATTGGAACTTTGGCAACTGAGAACTGCAACTGGAATTAACATGTGTTTATCACTTCATTAAAATTAGGATTGCTATTGGCTTTCGGAGACAAGGATTGAAAGTTTCCGTTAATTGGGTTATGAGCATAGGTTTATGACAGTCATTAGACATCGTAAGGAGGGTCTCTTTTGTAAAACAACTGAACTCGCTTCAGTACCAAACATACCTTATATGGGCAATGGTGGAACAATGAGCTAATTTAGTGGGAAGGGTTGCTTTCTACATTCCAGAAGAGTGGCCACTTACTTTATAACTTTCTAAACATGTAAAGGTTTCACAGATTCTTCAGTTAAAGGTTCCAGAAGAAAGAGCTTCGGGGGAAAATAATGACTTCGAGGAATCGTCGATTTCATATTTATATCGCATTTTGAGTCAATTTGGCACGTTATTGCGCTATATCGCATTTGCGAAAAATTATCACTCTTAACTATACTGTATTAAGGCCACTTGGAGGTTAATTTTACCCAGACAAGGCTAATTTTTACCAATATTAAAATATGAAAATATAGAAAACTAAACATTATCAGAAATTGAAATTTAGTATGTTTACTGTATAAGGATGTGTGCATTTAACTACTGTATAATATTGTGACGTTGTGGGTTCGTAGAATTAAAAGGCTGAGTTGCAGAAATTAAAAATCTCATTTATTTTCGTAGAAATACTCTTATAGATTACAGCAGCATTACGTTACGTACACCAAGGTCGATGACAATAACAAACAGTGACAGCAGATTACATCACTAGCTCTCGTTACAATAACACTTCCAGCTGTCTCTCGTTCATTACACTGTTTCACAACTCACTGTTTTTACAACTAAGTTTGCGAGCCGTCACGTCCATAAGTACCTAATTCGTAACTCTAGATTGTTCTACAATAAACCAGAACCCGAACAACCTCTATCAGTCCAGAAATTTCCGGAATAATAATGAAAGCAAAGTAACTTAATCTATGCCGGCGGGTTCATGACCTCAGTTATGTTGCTTGCCGGCGCTTGTTTACAATAGCCGCGCTATCATTAACTGCTTATCAAGGTGCATTGTTACCATGAAGCTTTATCCGCCAACTGTTTTATTACTTGTGCCGAAACTTTTATGCCTGTTGCCGTGACAATATTTAAATTACGTTCACATAGGTCCATGCAAAAGGGGCATAAATCACACCGTGTGTTATGAAAAAATATTGCACCCTAAAATTCAGGTGCACTTTACTTGTAGGAATTTAAAGCTAAATGCACCAAGTTTTATCCTAAATAACCTAAGATACAGTTTTATAATATCGGCTAAATGAAAATCACATATAGTTTATACTATGCGCATGAAAAATTAAATAGGTTTTAGTAAAAAAATAATATTTTCAAGGACAATATTTGTTTCCATCCATTTTATAAATCACATGAATATAAATGTTAGCCGAGTGTGTTCAAGGAACATTGACAAATAACCACTACAAATTTTGTGTCAATATCTTTTATAGATATTGAGTAAAATGAACCTAAAGTATGAAAATTCAAGGTTTTGGGAAATCATGATCAAAGATTATGCACCATTCTTAGGAAGTGGGAGTATCATTACGCCGCCATGTTTAAATGGACGAATTAAAGGACTTTAATACCAGCTGACAACCTAAGTTATATATAATATATATACATATATATAATATATAATTTTAAAGCCGAAGAATCATATAAGTTTTAACATTATAAGCAAAAAATGGATTTTTTGAAACCTATCGACCTCCCAGTACCCTTAAGTACACAGTCATTTGGTGATTTTTCTGCTTTGATTTTAGGAACCGGTCCCCAAAGTTTGTTAACTGATACGGAACCTATGGGTTTATTTACTAAGGCGTTCTACATTGTACCTAGTCCAGCATTTTCAAACAAAGTAATTTCATTCAGGCGGATAATAAATCTACAAGACCAAAATATAACTAATAAGGGAATGGAATAAGACAGCGGAAATCCACTAGGCTAATTATTTGAGCATAACTCTATACGAATGTTTAGAACAGAACATAATTAGGAAGAAGATAATTACTTACGCACACACATACAAATATTATGAAATTCAATTGGACAAAGACCATGAGCAGAAAACATTACCAAGGACTGTGCTTGATAGGACACTACACCGAAATGACACGAATCAAGGTTGAGCTTCCTGAGTCTCCAATCAACAATAATTCCTAAACGAGCAATCAATAGCGAATAAGGATTTAGAAAGTTCAAAGAGGAGATTGATTATAGCATGAAAAACCGCCCTAAAGGGCAGGGTTGTCTTTATCTTTAGCAAGGTTAGAACTTTACAGCTCATCCACTACACCTCTACCTAACATATATTTTGCAACTTCTTTAATTATATATAATCTTTAATCAAAATATTTATATTTTAAAGACATTCTTAATTACCATACCTATCGCTTCTGTACATTCTCCAAACTTTACGGTTTCTTCGTGCCTTCCCTAACTTGTATTTAGTCTAAATAGAGGGAAATTTCTATTATACCCACAAAACTGTATATTGAAATTTAATCCGAAATACATTACTTGAGGTCCCTGTGTGCAAAATAACATTTTTATAAAAAGATCTGAGTGCAGAAAAAGTGAGTAGCAAAAAAGTGGTTAAATATCATTGGCCAACGAGCCTGTAAAACGAAAACTTGGTTGTCTTGCCGGCGGACAAGTGTAATGCCACCGTGGTTCTCTCCACAGTCCAATACTTAGAGAAAATGAAGCAGCTCTTATATGAACCGGCCTACAGGATTATCGATAAGAATCCTACCTCTTCCATCGAACGACGGACTGTACAACTTATTAAAAGTTCCTGCCTTACTTCAGACATTAAGAAGGCGCTATCACCGTCGGGTTCGAGGCCTCCTAGAATGTATGGACTACCGAAGATCCACAAACCGGGCGTACCTTCACGCCCCATTGTGGACGCCAGGAGCAGTCCTACATATCGGCTGGTACGTCACTTGGCTGATGTATTAAAACATCTGGTAGGTGATTGTCCACATCATAAGAGTAATTCCACACTGTTTGTACATACACGTAGGAACATTACCATTGGCTTTTCTGATCTTCTTGTCAGCTTCGACGTGGTTTCTCTATTTATAAGAGTACCACTACAAGAAGCCATCCAACTTCTGAAGGAGCATTTTACAGCTGATATCATAGACCTCTTCCGACATACGCTGACTTCCACTTTCTTCTGGTTTGCTAGTACTTTCTTGGAACAAGTAGACGGAGTAACAAGGTGCTCCCATTTGTCACCAGATCTAGCAAATTTTTATTTGGAACACCTAGAATATGAAATACTTGCCACAGCTCCATTTAAACCATCTCATTTCTATAGATACGTGGACGACACTTTTGTAATTTGTTCACATGGATCAGACACTTTGCCTAGCTTTCTTGCACATCTCAACAGTCCTCGACCTCAAATACGTTTTACCATGGAAGTGGAGAAGGATGGAACTCTTCCGTTCCTGGAAATTCTTGTTTCAAAAAAAGAAAAAAAAAGGAAAGCAACGGTACTCTGGGGCATGCTGTATACCGCAAGCCTACACACACAGATCTCTATCTGAACGCTCATAGTTTCCAACATAAGTCCCAACGATTGGGAGTTCCCTGTACACTGGCCCACAGAGCTTTGTCTAACTCTGATCCCAGCCACTAAAAACAAGAATTAAAGCACCTGAGACCAACTTTCCGTCAAAACGGCTACTCCGAATATGACGCTGAGGCCTCGATCACCAAAGCTAGGAAAGGGAAACCTGTAATACAGCAAGCGTCAGATAAGCCTAACGCTACAGCCTGCATCCCGTTTACCGGCAATCTGTCCGGCAGAATCAGCACAATTCTCGCCAAATACAACATCAGGACCATCCCCAAGCCTCCTCCGAAGATTAAACATCTGTTGAGACCAGTGAAAGACAAACTGGAATTCCAAGTTCCGGGAGTGTACCGCATTCCCTGTGAATGTGGGACACCGTATATAGGATAAACCGGAAGAACCATCGCTACTAGAATAATCCAACATGAACGGAGCATTCGTTTAATGCAAACTGAGAAGTCTGGGCTGACAGAGCATTGTTTTGATAACTACCATAGAACCAATTTTCGGGAGAAGACCATCTTGGCAAAATGCAACAGTTACTGGGAGCGGAGAATTAAGGAGGCTTTGGCGATTTCCTCTGAAAGGAGCACGCTTAAACTTGATGCTGGATTTCAGTACAGCTTCTCTTGGAAATCGGCCTTAAAATGGAAATCCATCTAATTAAGAAGCAAAGATCAATACAGCTTGATAATCAAGTTAAGTAGTTACGTCTCTTTGACGTTTCTATACTCACGCCATATCCTGACCTGACCTTTAATGTACTGAAAACAGTCTTTTGTTCAGTAATGAGAATTTTGATAGTGTTTGGTCTTTGTTTGTAGTTGTGTTATATCCAGTGTTTCATTTTGTGGTTATAACGTTTTATAAATATCCTGTTGATGAGAGGGATGTACACGTTGATATCTAATCATCTTTTCACCTGGCTGGCTCCCTGAGAAGAAAGTGAGCGTATTCGTCGCCAGGAAAGCTTCAGGTCTTATTTTCATAAATTGTTGTTTGCGAAACACACTTTTGAAAATTGTCTAAGTTGGTAGCAGGTTTTTTAGTTGCCCGATGTTTCCCTGGAGATCTAAATATGGAAACTTCTCCTAATTTGGAAAACTTTTTGCCTTCTTTAACACTGTTCGTCACAGAATGTCTTTAATTGACATCTGTTTGAGAAAGGAATACACATTAACGGGAATATTTCTAGTCTATTTATGTAAATTCTGATGAGTTGTTCCGCAGTTACGACTGGGCGCACCAATAGTAGACAAAGCGATATATTTACTAACTTCGTAAAGCATGTGTGTGTTCTTAAAAAACACCACTTTAGTGAATGCAGGGTACAAAATGCAACTGCAACATAAGCACGTGTGTGCTTTTCTTCGCTGACAGTTAACAATTAATTTCTTTCTAGTCAGGCGGCTCATGTCTCCATTTTTATGTGTTCCATTTATACCCCGCCATTAACTCCAATGGTCATATCGGCGGCCGTTCTTCTTCGGAAAATGTCGAAGTTATTAACTGGTATTCCTTAGGTTTTTGAATCATTAGATCACACACACATTCGCACTCTCGTTTATACTTACACAGTCTTGGGAAGATGTATTAATTTGGTCAGAGAAAAAGCTCCTACTCCCACCGCCGGGAATCGAACCCAGGACCCCTAGCACTGCAGGGGCTCTCTACCGATTGAGCCACGGGGCCAGCCTGATTACCCATGCAGTTGCCTTTAACATTCGTTTCTTCCTGTAATTTTTTTGTGACTCGGGAATAACAAGTCTAGATGGCGCCATGTTTACTACCCTTCACTACAATGACATGAATTCTAAATAAAGATGTCATTAAGAACACTAGTAGTTGGGATATGTCAGTTTTACACTGAGAATGTATACATTTTCACTAAATACCAATTTTAAAGGTGGAAAATGATAGCTTTGCTACATCCCAATTCAACTGATACTTCATCACACAAAAGGTAGATGGCAGCTGTGCATGATCATGCTTCTATCTCAAAATTCGAAGTCAGGTGGGACATGCTGTTAGTATTCTAAGCGCCTCAATCAACTCCTTTTTGGAATAGGCTCTGAAATAAACTTCACTTTGGATAACTTCTGTTTAACTAGTAAACTGTAATAGATGAAACATTTTAATATGTAAAATGGCAAACTAAGGAAAAGACAAATTATATGTCCATATACAGGTATATATTTCAATAAAAAGAAATCCTGGGCTGTTTGAACGTGCCACTTTAACAAAATTATCTACTTTTTATATATTACATATTAACACTACATAATTGTATAATTTTCAAAATGTGATTTATGAGAAAACCTTACGGGATAGAAAGAAAAATGAATATCGGCATTCACTTTAGCAAACTGCCCACACGTTTACTAAGAACAGATGAGCTAACACCTTCTCTTATTTCCTATTATACTAATACAGTTGTTACCGTGACAATGTGAGGTCACGCACCAGCTGCCTGCCACCTTCTGTATATTCTTGAGTCTCTAGTAGCCAAATGACACTCTAAGGGTTATGACTTGGCCTGCCTTTCCCGCAAACTGTCTACACAGTTAACTTGAACAGATGAGGTAACACCTTCTCTTATTTGCTATTATACTAATACAGTTGCTACCATGACAACGTGACGTCACGCCCCAGTGCCTGACACCTTTTCGACATTCTTGCCCCCCTGATAGCCAAATGACACTCTGAATGTTGGGACTTGGGTGCACTTCCCGAAAACTGTCTACACAGTTATCCCGAACAGATGAGGAAACACCTTCTCTTATCTCCTGTTTTATCAATACAGTTGTTAGTATGACAATATGACGTCAAGAATCAGCAGGCTGACACCTTCTCTATTTTCTTGCGTCCAAGATAACCAAATGACACCCTGAGGGTTGTGATTTTTCATGCAGTTGCCGCAAAATGCCTACAGATTTTCCACGAACAGATGAGGTAACACCTTCTCTTCTTTCCTACTATACTAGTACAGTTGTTACCATGACAACGTGACGTCACACCCCAACGCCTGACGCCGCCTCGATATTCCTGCGGCCCTGAAAGCCAAAAGACACTCTGAGGGTTGGGACTTGGCGTGCATTTCCTGCAAACTGTCCACACAGTTACCCTGAACAGATTAGGTAACACCTTCCCTTATTTCCTACTATACTAGTACAGCTGTTACCATGACAACGTGACGTCACGCCCCAACGCCTGACGCCTCCTCGATATTCCTGCGGCCCTGAAAGCCAAATGACACTCTGAGGGTTGGGACTTGGCGTGCATTTCCTGCAAACTGTCTACATAGTTACCCTGAACAGATTAGGTAACACCTTCCCTTATTTCCTATTATACTAATACAGCTGTTACCATGACAATGTGAATTCAGCACCAGAATAATAGGAAAAAAGATAAGGTGTTACCTCAACTGTTCTGGGTAACTGTGTAGACAGTTTGCGGGAACTGCACGACAAATCACGTCCCTCAGATTGTCATTTGTCTATCAGGGCCGCAAGAATTTCCAAAAGGTGCCAGACTGCTGGTTCGTGACGTTATGTTGTCATGGCAACAGCTGTATTAGCATAATAGGAAATAACAGGAGGTGTTACCTCATCTGTTCGTGGTAAATGTGTGGGTAGTTTGCGGGAACTGCACGCTAAGTCACATCCCTCAGAGAGTCATTTCGCTATTAGGGCCACAAGAATGTACAGAAGGTGTTAGCGCGTTGGGGCGTGTCGTCAAAATTTCAAAATATCAAATGTATTACTGCAATAGGAAATAAGAAAAGGTGTTAGCTCTTCTGTTCGGGGAAACTGTCTAGACGGTTTCGCTCGCTCGCTCGGTCGTTGTGGCTGGCTGCACACAGCCAGAAGGTTTTTGCTGGGTGCCTACCCGTTAATGGTTTTACCGCATGTAGGATTAGATTTGAGTTTGTCGGATGAAGGTGATGTAGGTTTTTGATTGGGTGAAAATTTAAAGGTTACCGAAGTACCTTCGAGTTGATGAATAAGGACGGTTTGCGGGAAAAGTTCAGCAAGACAGGACCCTCAGAGTGTCATTAGGCTATCAGGGCCGCAAGAATATGGAGCAGGTGTCAGGCTTTGGGGGTGACGTCACGTTATCATGGTAACAAATGTATTAAGATAATAGGAATTCAGAGAGAGTGTTAGCTCATTGGTTCGGGTTAACTGTGTAGGCACTTTGCGGCAAATGCATGCCAAGTCACAACCCTCACAGTGTCATTTGGTTATCAGGGCCGCAAGAAAATATGGAAAGTGTTGGGCGTTCGGGCGTGACGTCACGTTGTCATGGTAGCAACTGTATTAGTGTAATAGGAAATAAGAGAAAGTGTTACCACATCTGTTCGGGTTAACTGTGTAGAGAGTTTGCTGAAAAAGCAGGCCAAAGCACAACCCCCAGAGTGTCATTTGGCTATCAGCGCCGCAAGAAAATAGAGAAGGTGTCAGCCTGCTGGTGCGCGACGTCACATTTTCATGGTAACAAATGTATAAGAATTATAGGATATAGGAGAAGGAGTTACCTCAACTGCTCGTGGTACATGTGTAGGCATTTTGCGCCAGATGCACTCCAAGCCATAACCCTCAGTGATTTACAAGAGCCGCAAGAATATTAAGAATGGGTCAGATTTGGACCGTGACGTCACGTTCTCAGGGTAACAAATGTACTAGTTTAGTAGGAAATAAGAGAAGGTGTTACCTCATCTGTTCCGGTTAACAGTGTAGATAGCTAGCTGGAATGGCAGGCCAAGTCACAACCCTGAGAGAGGCATCTGGGTATCAGGCCCCAAAGAATATCGAGTAGCTGTATGGCTCTGGGGCGTGACGATACGTTTTCATGCTAACAGCTCTATTAGTATAATAGGAAATAAGAAAATCTGTTACCTAATCAGTTCAAGGTAACTGTGTAGACAGTTTGCGGGAAATGTACGCCAAGTCCCAAACCTCTGTGTGGCATTTGGATATCAGGGCCGCAGGAATATCGAGGAGGTGTTAGACGTTGGGTTGTGACGTCACGTTGTCATGGTAGCAATTTCACTAGTATAGTAGGAAATAAGAGAAGGTGTTACGTCATAGGTTCCTGGTAAATGTGTAGGCATTTTGCGGCAACTACATAAAACGTTACTACCCTCAGTGTGTCATTTGGTTATCATGGCTTAAGAAAATAGTAATGGTGTCAGCCTGCTGGTGCTTGACGTCACATTGTCATGGTAACAACTGTATTAGTATAACAAGGGATAAGAGAGGGTGTTACTTCAACTGATCGTGGTACATGTGTAGGCATTTTGCGGCAAATGCATGCAAAGTCACAACCATCAGAGTGTCATTTGGTAATCATGGCCGCAAGAAAATAGAGAAGGAGTCAGGCCTTGGGGCGTGACGTCACGTTGTCATGGTTACAACTGTATTAGTATAATATGAAATAGGAGAAGGTGTTACCTCATCTGTTCAGGTTATCTATGTAGAGAGTTTGCGGGAAAGTCAGGCCAAGTAACAACTCCCAGAGTCTCATTTGGCTATCAGGGCCGCAAGAATATACAGAAGGTGTCCGCCTGCTGGTACGTGACGTCACATAGTCATTGTAAGAATTCTACTAGTATAGTAGTAAATAAGAGGAGGTGCTACCTCATCTGTTCGGGGTAACTGTGTAGACAGTTTGCGGGAACTGCACGAAAGGTCACATGCATCAGATTGTCGTTTGGCTATCAGGGCCACAAGAATTTACAGAAGGTGTCTGGCTCCTGGTTCGTGACGTCACGTTCTCATGGTAACAACTGTATTAGTATAATGGTAATTAAGAGAAGGGGTTCAGTCATCTGTTCGCGGGGTAAGTGTTTAGACAGTTTGTGGCAAATGCAGTCCAAGTCATAACCCTCAGTGTGTCATTTATTTACCAGAGCCGCAAGAATATGTAGAAGGTGTCAGATTTTGGGCCGTTACGTCACGTTGTAAGAGTAACAAATGTACTAGTTTAGTACGAAATAAGAGAGGGTGACACCTCATCTGTTCGGATTAACAGTGTAGACGGTTTGCGGGAAAGTCAGGCCAAGTCGTAACCTCCAGAGAGTTATTTGGCTATCAGGGCGGCAAGTAAATAGAAAAGCTCTCAGCCTGCTGGTGCGTGACGTCACAACGTCATGGTAACATCTGAATTAGTATAACAGGAGATAAGAAAATGTGGTACCTCATCTGTTCGGGGTAACTGTGTAGACAGTTTGCGGGAAATGCATCAAGTCCAAACATTCAGAGTGTCATTTGGCTATCAGGTCCATAAGAATTTCGAGGAGCTGTCAGGTGTTGAAGTGAAACGTCACGTTGTCATGGTAACAACTGTATTAGTATAACAGGAGATAAGAAAAGGTGGTACCTCATTTGTTCCGGGTAACTGTGTAGACAGTTTGCGGGGAATGCATCCAAGTACAAACATTCAGAGTGTCCTTTTCTATCAGGGCCCCGAGAACATCGAGCAGGTGTAAGGCGTTGGGGCATGACGATACGTTGTCATGGTAACAACTGTATCTGGAAAATAGAGAATAATAGAAGCTGTTACCTCATCTGTTCGGGGAAACTGTGTAGACAGTTTGCGGGAACTGCACGTCAAGTTACATCCCTCAGATTATCATTTGCCTAACAGGGCGATAAGAATTTACAGAAGGTGTCAGACTGCTGGTTCGTCACTTCACGTTGTCATCGTTACAACTGTACTAGTATAGCAGGAAATAAGAGGAGGTGTCATCTCATATGTTCGTGATAAATGCGTAGCCATTTTGCGGCAGCTGCAAGAAAAGTCACAACCTTCAGGACGTCATTTGGTTATCCTGGCTTAAGAAAATAGAGGTGTCAGCTTCTACTGCTTGATGTCACATTGTCATGGTAACTACTGTATTACTATACCAGGAGAAAACAGAAGGTGTTACGTCATCTGTTCCGCGTAACTGTGTAGACAGTTTGCGGGAAATGCATTCAAGTCCAAATATTCAGAGTGTCATTTAGCTACCAGGGCCGCAAGAACTTCGAGGAGGTGTCAGGCGTTGGGGCGTGACGTCACGCTGTCATGGTAGAAACTGTATTGGGATAATAGGAAATAAGTGAAGCTGTTAATTCATTTGTTCGGGTTAACTGTGTAGACAGTTTGCCGGAAGATCAGGCCAAGTAACAACCCTCAAACTGTGTTTTGGTTTTCAGGGCCGCAACAAAATAGAGTAGGTGTCAGTTGTTGGTGCGTGACGGCACGCTGATTTGGTAGCAAATGTACTAGTATAGTGGGAAATAAGAGGTATTAACTCATCTGTTCGTGGTATATGTGTAGGCAGTCTGCTGCAACTGCTTGCCAAGTCCCAACCCTCAGGGTGTCATTTGGTTATCAGGACCGCAAGAAAATAGAAAGGTGGCAGCCTTCTGGTTCGTGACATCACGTTCTCATGGCAACATCTGTATTAGTATAATAGGAAATATGAGAAGGTGTTACCTCATCTATTCGGGGTAACTGTGTAGACAGTTTGTGGGAAATGCACACGAAGACCCAACCCTCAGACTATCATTTGGCTATCAGGGCCGCAGGAATATCCAGGAGGTGTCAGACGTTGGGGCGTGACGTAACGTTTTCATGGTAACAACTGTATTAGCATAATAGGAAATAGGAGAAGGTGTTACCTCATCTGTTCGGGGTAACTGCCTAGACAGTCTGTGGCAAATGCACGCCAAGTCACAGATCTCAAACTGTGATTAGGTTATCAAGGCCGCAGGAAAATAGAGAAGGTGTCAGTTGTTAGTGCGTGACGTCACGCTGATTTGGTAGCATATGTACTAGTACAGTAGGAAATAAAAGGTGTTACCTCATCTGTTCGTGGTATATGTGTGGGCAGTCTGCTGCAACTGCATGCCAAATCACAACCCTCAGAGTGTCATTTGGTTATCAGGGCCGCAAGAAAATAGAGGAGGTTCCAGGCGTTGGGGCGTGACATCACGTTGTCATGGTAACAACTGTATAAGGATAATAGGAAATAAGAGAAGGTGTTACTCATCTGTTCGGGGTAACTGTGTAGACAGTTTGCGGGTAATCTACGCCAATTCCCAACCCTCAGAGTGTCACTTGTCTAGCAGGGCAGCAGGAACATCAAGGAGGTGTCAGGCGTTGGGGCGTGACGTTACGTTGTCATGGTAACAAATGTACTAGTATAATAGGAAATAAGAGAAGGTGTTACCTCATCTGTTCGTAGGAAATGTGTAGGCAGTTTGGGGCAAATCCATGCTAAGTCACAAACCTGAGAGTGTCATTTGGTTGCCAGGGCCGCAAAAAACAGAGAAGTTGTCAGGACTTGGGGCGTGGCGTCAGGCTGTCATGGTAACAACTGCATTAGTATAATATAAAATAAGATAGGGTGTTACCTCATCTGTTCGGGTTAACTGTGTAGACAGTTTGAGGGAAACGAACGCCAAGTCCCAACTCTCAGAGATTCATTGGCATTCAGGGCCGCAGCAATATCGTGGAGGTGTTAGGCGTTGGGGCGTGACGTCACGTTGTCGTTGTAACAGACGTAGTAGAATAGTAGGAAATAAGAGAATGTGTTACCTCATCCAATCGTGGTAAATGTTTAGGCAGTTTGCGGCAAATGCATGCCAAGTCACAACCCTAAGAGTGTTTTATGGTTACCAGGGCCGCACGAAAGTAGAGAAGGTGCCAGGTATTACGGTGTGGTGTCACGTTGTCATGGTAACAGCTGTATTAGTATAATATAAAATAATAGAAGGTGCTACCTAATCTGTTCGGGTTAACTGTGTAGACAGTTTGCGGGAAAGTCAGGACAAGTCACAAACCCCAGAGTGTCTCTTGGCTTTCAGGGCCGCAAGTAAATAGAGAAGGTGTGAGCCTGCTGGTGCGTGACGTTACATTTTCATGGTATCAACTGTATTAGTATAATAGAATATAAGATAAGGTGTTACTTATCTGTGCGGGGTAACTGTGTGGACAGTTTGCGGGAAATGATCGCCAAGTCCCAAACCTCAGAGTGTCATTTGGCTATCAGGTCCGCAAGAATATCGAGCGGTTGTCAGGAGTTGGGGCGTGACGTCATGTTGTCATGGTAACAAATGCATTAGTATAATAGGAAATAAGAGAAGGTGTTACCCCATCTGTTCGAGGTAAATATGTAGGCAGTTTGCGGGAGAAGCTTGCCAAGTCACAACCCTCAGAGTCTCATCTGGTTATCAGGGCCGCAATAAAATGGGGAAGGTGTCAGGCGTTTGGGCGTGACGTCACGTCATGCTAAACACTGTATTAGTGTAATAGGAAATAAGAGAAGTTGTTACCTCATTCGTTCGTTGTAAATGTGTAAGCACTTTGTGGCAAATGCAGTCTAAGTCATAACCCTCACAGTGTCATTTATTAACCAGAGCCACAAGAATATGTAGCAGGTGTCAGAGTTGGGCCGTGACGTCACGTTGTAAGGGTAACAACTTTACTAGTTTAGTAGGAAATAAGAGAAGGTGTTATCACATCTGTTCGGTGTAACTGTGTAGACAGTTTGTGGTAAATGCACGCCAAGTCACACCCACAAACTGTGATTTGGTTGTCAGGGCTGCAAGAATATCGAGAAGCCGTCAGTTGTTGGTACGTGAGGTCACATTGATTTGCTAAATATGTACTAGTATAGTAAGATATAAGAGGTGTTACCTCATCTGTTCGTGGCATATGTGTAGGCAGTCTGCTGCAACTGCATGACAAGTGACAACCCTCAGAGTGTCATTTGGTTATCAGGCCTGCAAGAACATAGAGAAGGTGTCAGTTGTTGGGGCTTGACGGCAGGTTGTCATGGTCAGAACTGTATAAGAATAATAGGAAATAAACAGGTGTGACCTCACCTGTTCGGGGTAGCTGTGTAGACAGTTTGCAGGAACCACACGAAAAGTCACATCCCTCAGATGGTCATTTGGCTATCAGGGCCGCAAGAATTAGCAGAAGATGTCAGACTGCTGGTTCGTGACCACACGTTTCATGGTAACCACTGTAGAAGTATAACAGGAAATAAGACAAGGTGTTACCTCATTTGTTCGGGTTAACGGTGTAGATAGTTTGCGGGAAATGCACGCCAAGTCACAACCCTCAGAGTGTCATTTGGCTATCAGGGCCAAAGGAATATTGAGTAGGTGTCAGGCGTTGGGGCGTGACGTCACGTTGTCAGGGTAACAAATGTACAAGTATAATAGCAAATAAGAGAAGGTGTTACCTCATCTGTTCAAGCTAAATGTGTCGGCAGTTTGCGAGAAAGGCAGGCCAAGTCATAATCCTTAGAGTGTCATTTGGCTACTAGAGTCGCAAGAATATACAGAAGGTGGCAGCCAGCTGGCGAGTGACGTCACATTGTCATGGTAACAACTGTATTAGTATAATAGAAATATAAGAGAAGGTGTTACTCATCTGTTCGGGGTAATTGTGTAGACAGTTTACGGGAAATGCACGCCAAGTTCGAACCCTCAGAGTGTCTTTTTGCTATCAGGGCCGTAGGAATATCGAGGAGGTGTCAGGCTTTGGGACGTGACGTCAAGTTGTCAGGGTAACAAATGTACTAGTATAATAATAAATAAGAGAAGGTGTTACCTCTTCTGTTTGGGGTAACTCTGTAGACAGTTTGCGGGAACGGCACGAAAAGTCACATCCCTCAGATATTCATTTGGCTATCATGGCCGCAAAATTTACAGAAGGTGTGAGGCTCCTGGATCGTGACCTCACATATTCATGGTAACAACTGTATTAGTATAATAGGAAATAATAGAAGCGGTTAAGTCATCTGTTCGCGGTAAATGTTTAGACACTTTGCGGCAAATGCAGTCCAAGTCATAACCCTCAGTGTGTCATTTATTTACCAGAGCCACAAGAATATGTAGAAGGTGTCGGATTTGGGCCGCTAGGTCACAGAATTGACATTCAAGTGGTCTGTGGAACGCATCTACAGGCTGGTACAAATTTCTCGTTGCCCAACTACGTCACCCACCGGACCTATAGAGTCGGCCGTCAGGGGGGCGGGACAGCCATTTTCATCAAAAATGTTATCACACATACACCCTTTCCCCTTCCCGCGCTTCAGCATGTTGAGGCATGTGCCATCCCACTTGCCATTGGAGGCATAGACTTTTTACTGATAGCTGCATACGACGCACCTGGCCATCACTTCTATGAGACAGATTACACCACCCTGCTGAACCTAAACCCAGTGCTTTGCATTGCTGGAGATCTCAACTCGAAACATGGGCTCTGGAATAGCCGCAACAATAACCAGAGGGGAAGGGGGCTCTAACGCCTCATAACCGGAGACCTAAATCTGATCGCGCACGGACCTAGAGGCCAACATGTCATTCGGCTCGAGGCAGACCGGATATCATAGACATTATGATCACAAAGAACATTCCATTCCATCTGGACCACTCAGATGCACGTCAAGTGCCAACCCTCAAAGTGTCATTTGGCAATCAGGGCCGCAGGAATATCGAGGAGCTGTTAGGCGTTGGGGCCTGGCGTCACGTTCACATGGTAACAACTGTACTAGTATAGAAGGAAATAAGACGAGGTGTTGCCTCATATGTTCGTGGTTAATGTGTAGGAATTTTGCGGCAACTGCAAGAGAAGTCACAACCCTCAGGGTGTCTTTTGGTTATCATGGCTTAAGAAAATAAAGAAGGTGTCAGCTTCTGGTGCTTAATGTCACATTGTCATGGTTACAACTGTATTAGTATAACAGGAGATAAGAGAAGGTGTTATGTCATCTGTTCGTGGTAACTGTGTAGACAGTTTGCGGGAAATGCATTGAAGTCCCTATAATCAGAGTGCCATTAAGTTATCAGGGCCGCAAGAATTTCGAGGAGGTGACAGGCGTTGGGGCGTGACGTAACGTTGTTATGTTAGCAACTGTATTAGTATAATCGGAAATGAGTGAAGCTGTTAATTCATCTGTTCGGTTTAACAGTGTAGACAGTTTGTGGAAAGATCAGGCCGAGTAACAACCCTCAAACTGTGATTTGGTTATCAGGGCCCCAAGAAAATACAGAAGGTGTCAGTTGTTGGTGCGTGACGGCACGCTGATTTGGTAACATATGTACTAGTATAGTAGGAAATAAGAGGTGTTACCTCATCTGCTAGTGGTATATGAGTAGGCAGTCTGCTGCAACTGCATGCCAAGTCACAACCCTCAGAGTGTCATTTGGTTATCAGGGCGCCAGAAAATAGAGAATTTGTCAGCCTGCTGGTGCGTGACATCAAGTTTTCATGGTAAAAACCGTATTAGTATAATAGGAAATAAGAGAAGTTGTTACCTCATGTGTTCGGGGTAACTGTGTAGGCATTTTGCGGCAACTGCTTGCCAAGTCCCAACCCTCAGAGTGTCAGTTGCTTATCAGGGCGCAAGAAAATAGAGAAGTTGTCAGCCTGCTGGTGCGTGAAATAACGTTTTCATGGTGAAAACCGTATTAGTATAATAGGAAATAAGAGAAGTTGTTACCTCATGTGTTCGGGGTAACTGTGTAGACAGTTTGAGGGAAATGCACACGTAGTCCCAACCCTCAGACTATCATTTGGCTATCCGGGCCGCAGGAATATCGAGTAGGTGTCAGGCGTTGGGGCGTAAAATCACGTTGTCATGGTAACATCTGTATTAGTATAATATGAAATAAGAGAAGTGTTACCTCATCTCTTCGGGGCTACTGCATAACCAGTTTGTGTCAAATGCACGCCAAGTCACAACCCCCAAGCTGTGATTTGGTTATCAGGGCCGAGGGAAAATAGAGAAAGTGTCCGCCAGCTGGTGCATGACATTACGTTTTCATGGTAACAACTGTATTAGTATAATAGGAAATAAGAGAAGGTGTGACCTAATCCGTTCAGGGTAACTGCGTTGACATGCAGCGGGAGGCGCACACGAAAATCAAACCCTCAGGGTATCATTTGGCTATCAGGGCCGCAGGAATATATAGGAGGTGTCAAGCGTTGGGGCGTGACGTTACGTTTTCATGGTAACAACTGTATTAGTATAAGAGGAAATAAGAGAAGGTGCTACCTAATCGGTTCAGGGTAACTGCGTAGACAGTTTGCGGGAAATGCACGCTAATTCCCAACCATTAGAGGGTCATTTCGCGATCAGGGCTGCAGGAATATCTGGGAGGTTTTAGGCGTTGGGGCGTGACGTCACGTTGTCATTGTAAACACTGTATTAGTATAATAGGAAATAGGAGAAGTTGTTACCTTATCTATTCCAGGTAACGGTGTAGATAGTTTGCGGGAAGGTCAGGCCAAGTTACAAACCCCAGAGCCGCAGGTGGTTTTCAGAGTCGCAGGAAAATGGAGAAGATGTGAGCCTGCTGGTGCGTGACATCACGTTTTCATGGTAACAACTGTATTAGTATAATAGGAGAAAAGAGAAGGTGTTACCTCTTCTATTCGGGGTAACGGTGTAGACAGTTTGCGGGAAAGTCAGGCCAAGTCACAACCCTCAGACTGTCATTTGGCTATCAGGGCCGCAGGAATATCGAGTAGGTGTCAGGCGTTAGGGCGTGAAGTCACGTTGTCATGGTAACAACTGTATTAGTATAGTAGGAAATAAGAGAAGTGTTACCTCATCTGTTCGGGGTTACTGCCTAGCCAGTTTGTGTCAAATGCACGCCAAGTCACGACCCCTAGGCTGTGATTTGGTTATCAGGGTCACAAGAAAATAAAGAAGGTGTCAGGCGTTTGGGCATGATGTCACGTCATGGTAAACACTGTAAAAGTATAAATGGAAATAAGAGAAGGTGTTACCTCATCTGTTCGAGGTAACGGTGTAGACAGTTCGCTGGAACTGCACGACAAGTCACATCCCTCAGATTGTCATTTGGCTACTAGAATCGCAAGAATATACAGAAGGTGGTAGCCTGCTGGTGCGTGACATCACGTTTTCTTGGTAACAACTGTATTAGTATAATATGAAATATGAAAAGGTGTTACCTAATCTATTCGGGGTAACTGCGCAGACAGTTTGCGGGAAATGCACGCTAATACCCAACCATCAGAGGGACATTTCGCGATCTGGCCGCAGGAATATCGATGAGATGTCAGGCGTTGCGGCGTAACGTTACGTTGCCATAGTAACAACTGCAGTAGTATAATAGGAATAATGAGAAGGTGCTACCTCATCTATTCGGGGTAACTGTGTAGACAGTTTGCGGGAAAGTCAGGCCAAGTCACACACCCCAGAGTGTCAGTTGGTTTTCAGAGCTGCAGGAAAATAGAGAAGGTGTGAGCCTGCTAGCGCGTGACATCACGTTTTCATGGTAACATCTGTATTAGTATAATAGGAAATAAGAGAAGGTGTTACCTAATCTGTTCAGGGTAACTGCGTAGAGAGTTTGCGGGAGATGCACACGAAGTCCCAACCCTCAGAGTATCATTTGGCTATAAGGGCCGCAGGAATATTTAGGAGGTGTCAGGCGTTGCGGCGTGACGTTACGTTGCCATAGTAACAACTGTATTAATATAATAGGAAATATGAGCAGGTGTTACCTCATCTATTCGGGGTAACTGTTTAGACAGTTTGGGGGAAAGTCAGGCCAAGTCACACACCACAGTGTGTCATTTGGTTTTCAGAGCCGCAGGAAAATAAAGAAGGGGTGAGCCTGCTGGTGCGTGACATCATGTTTTCATGGTAAAAACTGTATCAGTATAATTGGAAATAAGAGAAGGTATTACCTCATCTGTTCGAGTTAACTGTGTAGACAGTTTGCCGTAAAGGCAGGCCAAGGCACAACCCTTAGAGTGTCATTTGGCTATTAGAATCGCAAGAATATACAGAAGGTGTCAGCCTGCTGGTGCGTGACATCACATTATCATGGGAACAACTGTATTAGTATAATAGGAAATAAGATAAGGTGTTACCTCATCTGTTCGGGGTAACTGCCTAGCCAGTTTGTGTCAAATGCACGCCAAGTCACAACCCTCAAGCTGTGATTTGGTTATCAGGGCCGCAAGAAAATAGAGAAGTTGTGAGCCTGCTGATGCGTGACTTCACATTTTATTGGTATCAACTGTATTACTTTAATAGAAAATAAGATAAGGTGTTACCCCATCTGTTCGAGGTAAATGTGCAGGCAGTTTGCCATAAAAGCTTGTCAAGTCACAACCCTTAGAGTGTCATCTGGTTATCAGGGCCACAAGAAAATAAAGTAGGTGTCAGGCGTTTGGGCGTGATGTCACGTCATGGTAAACACTGTAATAGTATAAATGGTAATAAGAGAGGGTGTTACCTCATCTGTTCGAGGTAACTGTGTAGACAGTTTGCGGAAACTGCGGGACAACTCACATCCCTCAGATTGTCATTTGGCTATCAGGGTTGCAGGAATTTACAGCAGGTGTCAGACTTCTGGTTCGTGACATCACGTTGTCATGGTAACCACAGTATTACCTTAACAGGAAATAGAGAGGATGTTACCTCATCTGTTCGGGTTAACTGTGTAGACAGTTTGCGGGAAAGGCAGGCCAAGTCACAACCCTTAGAGTGTCATTTGGCTACTAGAGTCGCAGAATATACAGAAGGTGTCAGCCTGCTGGTGCGTGGCGTCACATTATCATGGTAACAACTGTATTAGGATAATAGAAAAGTAAGATAAGGTGTTACTTGATATGATCGGGGAAGCTGTTTAGACAGTTTGCGGGAAATTTACGCCACGTCACAACCCTCAGAGTGTCATTTGGCTATCAGGGCCGCAGGAATATCGAGTAGGTGTGAGGCGTTGGGGCGTGACGTTTGGTTTTCATGGTAACAACTGCATTAGTATAACAGGAAATAAGAGATGGTGTTACTAATCGGTTCAGGGTAACTGCGTTGACAGTTTGCAGGAAATGCACGCTAATTCCCAACCCTCAGAGGGTCATTTCGAGATCAGGGCCACAGGAAAATAGAAAGGGTGTGAGCCTGCTGGTGCGTGACAACATGTTTTCATGGTAACAACTGTATCAGTATAATTTGAAATTAGAGAAGGTATTACCTCATCTGTTCGCGTTAACTGTGTACACAGTTTGCCGTAAAGGCGGGCCAAGTCACAACCCTTAGAGTGTCATTTGGCTATTAGAATCGCAAAAATATACAGAAGGTGTCAGGCTGCTGGTGCGTGACATCACATTTTCATGGGAACAACTGTATTAGTATAATAGGAAATAAGACAAGGTGTTACCTCATCTGTACGGGGTAACTGCCTAGCCAGTTTGTGTCAAATGCACGCCAAGTCACAACCCTCAAGCTGTGATGTGGTTATCAGGGCCGCAAGAAAATAGAGAAGTTGTGAGCCTGCTGATGTGTGATGTCACATTTTATTGGTATCAACTGTATTGCTTTAATAGAAAATAAGATAAGGTGTTACCCATCTGTTCGAGGTAAATGTGGAGGCAGTTTGCCATAAAAGCTTGTCAAGTCACAACCCTTAGAGTGTCATCTGGTTATCCGAGCCACAAGAAAATAAAGTAGGTGTCAGGCGTTTGGGCGTGATGACACGTCATGGTAAACACTGTAATAGTATAAATGGTAATAAGAGAGGGTGTTACCTCATCTGTTCGAGGTAACTGTGTAGACAGTTTGCGGGAACTGCGGGACAACTCACATCCATCAGATTGTCATTTTGCCATCAGTGTTGCAAGAATTTACAGCAGGTGTCAGACTTCTGGTTCGTGACATCACGTTGTCATGGTAACCACAGTATTAGCTTAACAGGAAATAGAGAGGGTGTTACCTCATCTGTTCGGGTTAACTGTGTAGACAGTTTGAGGGAAAGGCAGGCCAAGTCACAACCCTTAGAGTGTCATTTAGCTACTAGAGTCACAGAATATTCAGAAGGTGTCAGCCTGCTGGTGCGTGGCGTCACATTATCATGGTAAAAACTGTATTAGGATAATAGAAAAGAAAGACAAGGTGTTACTTCATATGTTCGGGGAAGCTGTGTAGACAGTTTGCGGGAAATGTACGCCATGTCACAACCCTCAGAGTGTCATTTGGCTATCAGTGCCGCAGGAATATCGAGTAGGTGTCAGGCGTTTGGGCATACCATTAGGTTGTCATGGTAACCACAGTACTAGCTTAACAGGACATAGAGAAGGTGTTACTTTATCTGTTCGGGTTAACTATGTAGATGGTTTGCGGGAAAGGCAGGCCAAGTCACAGCCCTTAGAGTCTCATTTGGCTAATAGGGTTGCAAGAATTTAAGGCAGGTGTCAGTCTTCTGCTTGGTGACATCACGTTTGCATGGTAACCACTGTAGTAGCATAACAGGAAACAGAAAAGGTGCTACCTTATCTGTTCGGGTTAAATGTGTAGACAGTTTTCCGTAAAGGCAGGCCAAGTCACAAACCTTAGAATGTCAGTTGGCTACTAGAGTCCCAAGAATATACAGAAGGTGTCAGCCTGCTGGTGCGTGACACCACATTATCACGTGAACAACTGTATTAGTATAATAGGAAATAAGTTAAGGTGTTACCTCATTTGTTCCGGGTAACTGCCTAGCCAGTTTGTGTCAAATGCACGCCAAGTCACAACCCTCAAGCTGTGATTGGGTTATCAGGGCCTCAAGAAAATAGAGAAGGTGTGAGACTGCTGATGCGTGGCGTCACATTTTCATGGTATCAACTGTAGTACTTTAATAGAAAATAAGATAAGGTGTTACCCCATCTGTTCGAGGTAAATGTGCAGGCAGTTTGCCGTAAAAGCTTGTCAGTCACAAACCTAAGAGTGTCATCTGGTTATCTGGGCCACAAGAAAATAAAAACGGTGTCAGGCGTTTGGGCGTGATGTCACGTCATGGTAAACACTGTAATAGTATAAATGGAAATAAGAGAAGGTGCTACCTCATCTGTTCTAGGTAACTGGGTAGACAGTTTGCGGGAACTGCGGGACAAGTCACATCCCTCAGATTGTCATTTGGCTATCAGGGTTGCAGGAATTTACAGCAGGTGTCAGACTTCTGGTTCGTGACATCACGTTGTCATGGTAACCACAGAATTAGCATAACAGGAAACAGAGAAGGTGTTACCTTATCTGTTTGGGTTAACTGTGTAGACAGTTTGCGGGAAAGGCAGGCCAAGTAACAACCCTTAGAGTGCCATTTGGCTACTAGGGTCGCAAGAATATACAGAAGGTGTCAGCCTGCTGGTGCGTGACATCACATTATCATGGGAACAACTGTATTAGTATAATAGGTAATAAGATAAGGCGTTACCTCATCTGTTCGGAGTAACTGCCTAGCCAGTTTGTGTCAAATGCATGCCAAGTCAACACCCTCAAGCTGTGATTTGGTTATCAGGGCCGCAACAAAATAGAGAAGGTGTGAGCCTGCTGATGCGTGACGTCACATTTTCATGGTATCAACTCTATTATTTTAATAGAATATAAGATAAGGTGTTACCCCATCTGTTCGATTTAAATGAGCAGGCAGTTTGCCGTAAAAGCTTGTCAAGTCACAACCCTCAGGGTATCATCTGGTTATCAGGGCCACAAGAAAATAAAGAAGGTGTCAGGCGTTTGCGCGTGATGTCACGTCATGGTAAACACTGTAATAGTATAAACGGAAATAAAAGAAGGTGTTACCTCATCTGCTCGAGGAAACTGTGTAGACAGTTTACGGAAACTGCCCGACAAGTTACATCCCTCAGATTGTCATTTGGCTATCAGGGTTGCAGGAATTTACAGCAGGTGTCAGACTTCTGGTTCGTGACATCACGTTGTCATGGTAACCACAGTATTACCTTAACAGGAAATAGAGAGGATGTTACCTCATCTGTTCGGGTTAACTGTGTAGACAGTTTGCGGGAAAGGAAGCCAAGTCACAACCCTTAGAGTGTCATTTGGCTACTAGAGTCGCAGAATATACAGAAGGTGTCAGCCTGCTGGTGCGTGGCGTCACATTATCATGGTAACAACTGTATTAGGATAATAGAAAAGTAAGATAAGGTGTTACTTGATATGATCGGGGAAGCTGTGTAGACAGTTTGCGGGAAATTTACGCCAACTCACAACCCTCAGAGTGTCATTTGGCTATCAGGGCCGCAGGAATATCGAGTAGGTGTGAGGCGTTGGGGCGTGATGTTTCGTTTTCATGGTAACAACTGCATTAGTATAACAGGAAATAAGAGATGGTGTTACTAATCGGTTCAGGGTAACTGCGTTGACAGTTTGCGGGAAATGCACGCTAATTCCCAACCCTCAAAGGGTCATTTCGAGATCAGGGCCACAGGAAAATAGAAAAGGTGTGAGCCTGCTGGTGCGTGACAACATGTTTTCATGGTAACAACTGTATCAGTATAATTGGAAATTAGAGAAGGTATTACCTCATCTGTTCGAGTTAACTGTGTACACAGTTTGCCGTAAAGGTGGGCCAAGTCACAACCCTTAGAGTGTCATTTGGCTATTAGAATCGCAAGAATATACAGAAGGTGTCAGCCTGCTGGTGCGTGACATCACATTATCATGGGAACAACTGTATTAATATAATAGGAAATAAGATAAGGTGTTACCTCATCTGTTCGGGGTAACTGCCTTGCCAGTTTGTGTCAAATGCACGCCAAGTCACAACCCTCAAGCTGTGATGTGGTTATCAGGGCCGCAAGAAAATAGAGAAGTTGTGAGCCTGCTGATGTGTGACGTCACATTTTATTGGTATCAACTGTGTTACTTTAATAGAAAAAAAGATAAGTTGTTACCCCATCTGTTCGAGGTAAATGTGCAGGCAGTTTGCCATAAAAGCTTGTCAAGTCACAACCCTTAGAGTGTCATCTGGTTATCAGGGCCACAAGAAAATAAAGAAGGTGTCAGGCGTTTGGGCGCGATTTCACGTCATAGTAAACACTGTAATAGTATAAATGGTAATAAGAGAGGGTGTTACCTCGTCTGTTCGAGGTAACTGTGTAGACAGTTTTGCGGGAACTGCGGGACAAGTCACATCCCTCAGATTGTCATTTTGCTATCAGGGTTGCAAGAATTTACAGCAGGTGTCAGACTTCTGGTACGTGACATCACGTTGTCATGGTAACCACAGTATTAGCTTAACAGGTAATAGAGAGGGTGTTACCTCATCTGTTCGGGTTAACTGTGTAGACAGTTTGCGGGAAAGGCAGGCCAAGTCACAACCCTTTGAGTGTCATTTGCCTACTAGAGTCACAGAATATTCAGAAGGTGTCAGCATGCTGGTGCGTGGCGTCACATTATCATGGTAACAACTGTATTAGGATAATAGAAAAGTAAGACAAGGTGTTACTTCATATGTTCGGGGAAGCTGTGTGGTCAGTTTGCGGGAAATGTACGCCATGTCACTACCCTCAGAGTGTCATTTGGCTAACAGTGCCGCAGGAATATCGAGTAGGTGTGAGGCGTTGGGGCGTGACGTTTCGTTTTCATGGTAACAACTGCATTAGTATAACAGGAAATAAGAGATGGTGCTACTAATCGGTTCGGGGTAACTGCGTTGACAGTTTGCGGGAAATGCACGCTAATTCCAAACCCTCAGAGGGTCATTTCGAGACCAGGGCCACAGGAAAATAGAAAAGGTGTGAGCCTGCTGGTGCGTGACAACATGTTTTCATGGTAACAACTGTATCAGTATAATTGGAAATTAGAGAAGGTATTACCTCATCTGTTCGAGTTAACTGTGTACACCGTTTGCCGTAAAGGCGGGCCAAGTCACAACCCTTAGAGTGTCATTTGGCTATTAGAATCGCAAGAATATACAGAAGGTGTCAGCCTGCTGGTGCGTGACATCACATTATCATGGGAACAACTGTATTAGTATAATAGGAAATAAGATAAGGTGTTACCTCATCTGTTCGGGGTAACTGCCTAGCCAGTTTGTGTCAAATGCACGCAAAGTCACAACCCTCAAGCTGTGATGTGGTTATCAGGGCCGCAAGAAAATAGAGAAGTTGTGAGCCTGCTGATGTGTGATGTCACATTTTATTGGTATCAACTGTATTACTTTAATAGAAAAAAAGATAAGGTGTTACCCCATCTGTTCGAGGTAAATGTGCAGGCAGTTTGCCATAAAAGCTTGTCAAGTCACAACCCTTAGAGTGTCATCTGGTTATCAGGGCCACAAGAAAATAAAGAAGGTGTCAGGCGTTTGGGCGTGATTTCACGTCATGGTAAACACTGTAATAGTATAAATGGTAATAAGAGAAGGTGTTACCTCATCTGTTCGAGGTAACTGTGTAGACAGTTTACGGGAACTGCACGACAAGTCACATCCCTCTGATTGTCATTTTGCTATCAGGGTTGCAAGAATTTACAGCAGGTGTCAGACTTCTGGTACGTGACATCACGTTGTCATGGTAACCACAGTATTAGCTTAACAGGTAATAGAGAGGGTGTTACCTCATCTGTTCGGGTTAACTGTGTAGACAGTTTGCGGGAAAGGCAGGCCAAGTCACAACCCCTTGAGTGTCATTTGCCTACTAGAGTCACAGAATATTCAGAAGGTGTCAGCATGCTGGTGCGTGGCGTCACATTATCATGGTAACAACTGTATTAGGATAATAGAAAAGTAAGACAAGGTGTTACTTCATATGTTCGGGGAAGCTGTGTAGACAGTTTGCGGGAAATGTACGCCATGTCACAACCCTCAGAGTGTCATTTGGCTATCAGTGCCGCAGGAATATCGAGTAGGTGTCAGGCTTTGGGGCATGACGTTAGGTTGTCATGGTAACCACAGTATTAGCTTAACAGGACATAGAGAAGGTGTTACCTTATCTGTTCGGGTTAACTATGTAGACGGTTTGCGGGAAAGGCAGGCCAAGTCACAACCCTTAGAGTGTCATTTGGCTAATAGGGTTGCAAGAATTTAAGGCAGGTGTCAGACTTCTGCTTCGTGACATCACGTTTGCATGGTAATCACAGTAGTAGCATAACAGGAAACAGAGAAGGTGTTACCTTATCTGTTCGGGTTAACTATGTAGACGGTTTGCGGGAAAGGCAGGCCAAGTCACAACCCTTAGAGTGTCATTTGGCTACTAGAGTCGCAAGAATATACGGAAGGTGTCAGCCTGCTGGTGCGTGACATCACATTATCATGGGAACAACTGTATTAATATAATGGGAAATAAGATAAGGTGTTACCTCATCTGTTCGGGGTAACTGCCTAGCCAGTTGTGTCTAATGCACGCCAAGTCACAACTCTCAAGCTGTGACTTGGTTATCAGGGCCGCAAGAAAATAGAGAAGTTGTGAGACTGCTGATGCGTGGCGTCACATTTTCATGTAATCAACTGTATTACTTTAATAGAAAATAAGATAAGGTGTTACCCCGTCTGTTCAAGGTAAATGTGCAGGCAGTTTGCCGTAAAAGCTTGTCAAGTCACAACCCTAAAAGTGTCATCTGGTTATCAGGGCCACAAGAAAATAAAAAAGGTGTCAGGCGTTTGGGCGTGATGTCACGTCCTGGTAAACACTGTAATAGTATAAATGGAAATTAGAGAACGTGTTACCTCATCTGTTCGAGGCAACTGTGTAGACAGTTTGCGGGAACTGCGGGACAAGTCACATCCCTCAGATTGTCATTTGGCTATCAGGGTTGCAAAAGTTAACAGCAGGTGTCAGACTTCTGGTTCGTAACATCACGTTTTCATGGTAACCACAGAATTAGCATAACAGGAAACAGAGAAGGTGTTACCTTATCTGTTCGGGTTAACTGTGTAGACAGTTTGCGGGAAAGGCAGGCCAAGCCACAACCCTTAGAGTGCCTTTTGGCTACTAGAGTCGCAAGAATATACAGAAGGTGTCAGCCGGCTGGTACGTGACATCACATTATCATGGGAACAACTGTATTAGTATAATAGGAAATAAGATAAGGCGTTACCTCATCTGTTCGGGGTTACTGCCTAGCCAGTTTGTGTCAAATGCACGCCCAGTCACAACCCCCAAGCTGTGATTTGGTTATCAGAGCCGAGGGAAAATAGAGAAAGTGTCAGCCAGCTGCTGCATGACATTACGTTTTCATGGTAACAACTGTATTAGTATAACATGAAATAAGAGAAGGTGTTACCTAATCGGTTCAGGGTAACTGCGTAGACAGTTTGCGGGAAATGCACGCCAATTCCCAACCCTCAGGGGGTCATTTCGCGATCAGGGCCACAGGAGTACCGGGGATGTGTTAGGCGTTGGGGCGTGACGTTTCGTTTTCATGGTAACAACTGTATTAGTATAACAGGAAATAAGAGATGGTGTTACCTAATCGGTTCAGGGTAACTGCGTTTATAGTTTGCGGGAAATGCACGCCAATTCCCAATTCTCAGAGTGTCATTTAGCGATCAGGGCCACAGGAAAATAGAGAAGGTGTGAGCCTGCTGGTTGTTGACATCATGTTTTCATGGTAACAACATTATTAGTATAATTGGAAATAAGAGAAGCTGTTACCTCATCTGTTCGAGTTAACTGTGTAGACAGTTTGCCGTAAAGGCAGGCCAAGTCACAACCTTTAGAGTGTCATTTGGCTACTAGAATCGCAAGAATATACAGCAGGTGTCAGCCTGCTGGTGGGTGACATCACATTATCATGGGAACAACTGTATTCGTATAATAGGAAATAAGATAAGGTGTTACCTCATCTGATCGGGGTAACTGCCTAGCCAGTTTGTGTCAAATGCACGCCAAGTCACAACCCTCAAGCTGTGATTTGGTTATCAGGGCCGCAAGAAAATAGAGAAGGTGTGAGCCTGCTGGTGCGTGACATCACGTTTTCATGGTAACAGCTGTATTAGTATAACAGGAGATAAGAGAAGGTGTTACCTCATCTATTCGGCGTAACGGTGTAGACAGTTTGCGGGAAAGTCAGGCCAAGTCACAACCCTCAGAGTCTCATTTGGCTATCAGGGCCGCAGGAATATCCAGTAGGTATCAGCCGTTGGGGCGTGAAGTCACGTTGTCATGGTAACAAGTGTATTAGTATAGTAGGAAATAAGAGAAGTGTTACCTCATCTGTTCGGTGTTACTGCCTAGCCAGTTTGTGTCAAATGCACGCCAAGTCACGACCCCCAAGCTGTGTTTTGGTTATCAGGGCCGCAAGAAAATAGAGATAGTGTCAGCCTGCTGGTGCATGACATTACGTTTTCATGGTAACAACTGTATTAGGATAATAGGAAATAACAGTAGGTGTTAGCTAATCCGTTCAGGGTAACTGCGTAGACACTTTGCGGGAAATGCACGCTAATTCCCAACCCTAAGAGGGTCATTTCGCGATCTGGGCCGCAGGAATATCGAGGAGGAGTTAGGCATTGGGGCGTGAAATTTCGTTTTTATGGTAACAACTGTATAAGTATAACAGGAAATAAGAGATGGTGTTACCTAATCGGTTCAGGGTAACTGCGTTGACAGTTTGCGGGAAATGCACGCCAATTCCCAACCCTCAGAGGGTCATTTCGCGATCAGGGCAACAGGAAAATAGAGAAGGTGTGAGCCTGCTGGTGCGTGACATCATGTTTTCATGGTAACAACTGTATTAGTATAATTGGAAATAAGGGAAGGTGTTACCTCATCTATTCGGGGTAACTGTGTAGACAGTTTGCGGGAATGTCAAGCCAAGTCACAAACCCCAGAGTGTCATTTGGTTTTCAGAGCCGCAGGAAAATAGAGAAGGTGTGAGCCTGCTGGTGCGTGACATCATGTTATCATGGTAACAACTGTATTAGTATAATTGCTAATAAGAGAAGGTGTTACCTCATCTGTTCGAGTTAACTGTGTAGACAGTTTGCCGTAACGGCAGGCCAAGTCACAACCCTTAGAGTGTAATTTGGCTACTAGAATCGCAAGAATATACAGAAGGTGTCAACCTGCTGGTGCGTGACATCACATTATCATGGGAACAACTGTATTAGTATAACAGGAAATAAGATAAGGTGTTACCTCATTTGTTCGGGGTAACTGGCTAGCCAGTTTGTGTCAAATGCACGCCAAGTCACAACCCTCAAGCTGTGATTTGATTATCAGGGCCGCAAGAAAATAGAGAAGGTGTGTGCCTGCTGATGCGGGACGTCCCATTTTCATGGTAACAACAGCATTCCTATAATAGTAAGTAAGATAAGGTGTTACCCTATCTGTTCGAGGTAAATGTGCAGGCAGTTTGCCGTAAAAGCTTGTCTAGTCACAACCCTCAGAGTGTCATCTGGTTATCAGGGTCACAAGAAAATAAAGAACTTGTGTCAGGCGTTTGGGCGTGATGTCACGTCGTGGGAAACACCGTAAAAGAATAAATGGAAATAAGAGAAGGTGTTACCTCATCTGTTCGAGGTAACTGTGTAGACAATTTGCGGGAACTGCACGACAGGTCACATCCCTCTGATTGTCATTTTGCTATCTGGATTGCAAGAATTTACAGCAGGTGTCAGGCTTCTGGTTCGTGACACCATGTTGTCATGGGAACCACAGTATTAGTTTAACAGGAAATAGAGAGGGTGTTACCTCATCTGTTTGGGTTAACTGTGTAGACAGTTTGCGGGAAAGGCAGGCCAAGTCACAACCCTTAGAGTGTCATTTGGCTACTAGAGTCGCAGAATATACAGAAGGTGTCAGCCTGCTGGTGCGTGGCTTCACATTATCATGGTAACAACTGTATTAGGATAATAGAAAAGTAAGATAAGGTGTTACTTCATATGTTCGGGGAAGCTGTGTAGACAGTTTGCGGGAGATGTACGCCAAGTCACAACCCTCAGAGTGTCATTTGGCTATCAGGGCCAAAGGAATATCGAGTAGGTGTCAGGCGTTGGGGCGTGAAATCACGTTGTCATGGTAACATTTGTATTAGTATAATAGGAAATAAGAGAAGTGTTACCTCATCTGTTCGGGGTTACTGCCTAGCCAGTTCGTGTCAAATGCACGCCCAGTCACAACCCCCAAGCTGTGATTTGGTTATCAGGGCCGCAAGAAAATAGGGAAAGTGTCAGCCTTCTGGTGCATGACATTACATTTTCATGGTAACAACTGTATTAGTTTAATAGGAAATAAGAGTAGGTGTTACATAATCCGTTCAGGGGAACTGCGTACACAGTTTGCGGGAAATGCACGCTATGTTCCAACATTAAGAGGGTCATTTCGCGATCAGGGCCGCAGGAATATCGAGGAGATGTTAGGCGTTGGGGCGTGACGTCACGTTGTCATGGGAACAACTGTATTAGTATAATAGGAAATAGGCAAAGGTGTTACCTCATCTATTCGGGGTAACTGCGTAGACATTTTGCGGGAAATGCAGTCGAAGTCCCAACCCTCAGAGCATCACTTGGCTATCAGAGCCGCAGAAGTATATAGGAGGTGTCAGGCGTTGAGGCGTGACGTTACGTTGTCATGGTAACATCTGTATTAGCATAACAGGAAATAAGGGAAGGTGTTACCTAATCGGTTCAGGGTAACTGCGTAGACAGTTTGCGGGAAATGCAGGCTAATTCCCAAACTTTAGAGGGTCATTTCGCGAGCAGGGCCGCAGGAATATCGAGGAGGTGTTAGTCTTTGGGGCGTGACGGTACGTTGTCATGGTAACAACTGTATTAGTATAATAGGAAATAAGAGAAGGTGGTACCTCATCTATTCGGTGTAACTGTGTAGACAGTTTGCGGGAAATGCACACGAAGTCCCAACCCTCAGAGAGTCATTTGGCTATCAGAGCCGCAGGAATATATAGAATATGTCAGACTTCTGGTGCGTGACGTCAGATTGTCATTGTAACAACTGCATTAGTATAGTAGGAAATATGAGAATGTGTTACCTCATCTATTCAGAGTAACTGTGTACACAGTTTGCGGGAAATACACTCGAAGTCCAAACCCTGAGAGTAGCATTTGGCTATCAGGGCCCCAGGAACATCGTGGAGTTGTTAGGCGTTGGGGCGTGACCTCACGTTGTCGTGGTAACAAATATACTAGAATAGTAGTTAATAAGAGAAGGTTTACCTCATGTGTTCGTGGTAAATGTGTAGGCAGTTTGCGGCAAATGCATGCCAAGACACAACCCTAAGCGAGTTAGTTGGTTAGCAGGGCCGCAAGTAAAGTAGAGAAAAGGTGTCAGGCATTAGGGCGTGGCGTCACGTTGTCATGGTAACAACTGTATTAGTATAATACAAAATGAAAGAAGGTGCTACCTCATCGTTTCGGGTTAACTGTGTAGACAGTTTGCGGGAAAGTAAGGCCAAGTCACAAACCCCAGAGTGTCATTTGGTTTTCAGAGCCGCAGAAGGTGTGAGCCTGCTGATGCCTGTCGTCACATTTTCATGGTATCAACTGTATTAGTATAATAGAAAATAAGATAAGGTGTTACACCATCTGTTCGAGGTAAATGTGCAGGCAGTTTGCCATTAAATGTTGTCAAGTCACAACCCTCAGAGTGTCATCTGGCTATCAGGGCCACAAGATAATAAAGAAGGTGTCAGGCTTTTGGGCGTGATGTCACGTCATGGTAAACACTGTAATAGTATAAATGGAAATAAGAGAAGGTGTAACCTCAACTGTTCGAGGTAACTGTGTAGAAAGTGTGCGGGACCTGCACGACAGGTCACAGCCCTCAGATTGTCATTTGGCTATCAGGGTTGCAAGAATTTACAGCTGGTGTCAGACTTCTGGTTCGTGACATCACGTTGTCATGGTAACCACAGTATTACCTTAACAGGAAATAGAGAAGGTGTTAACTCATCTGTTCGGGGTAACTGTGTAGACAGTTTGTGGGAAAGGCAGGCCAAGTCACAACCCTTAGAGTGTCATTTGGCTAATAGGGTGGCAAGAATTTACAGCAGGTGTCAGACTTCTGCTTCGTGATATCACGTTTGCATGGTAACCACAGTAGTAGCATAACAGGAAACAGAGAAGGTGCTACCTTATCTGTTCGGGTTAACTGTGTAGGCAGTTTGCGGTAAAGGCAGGCCAAGTCACAACCCTTAGAGTGTCATTTGGCTACTATAGTCGCAAGAATATACAGAAGGTGTCAGCCTGCTGGTGTTTGGCGTCACAATATCATGGTAACAACTGTATTAGGATAATAGAAAAGTAAGATAAGGTGTTCCTTCATATGTTCGGGGAAGCTGTGTAGACAGTTTGCGGGAAATTTACGCCAAGTCACAACCCTCAGAGTTTCATTCGGCTATCAGGGCCGCAAAAATATCAAGTAGGTGTCAGGCGTTGGGGCGTGAAATCACGTTGTAATGGTAACATTTGTATTAGTATAATAGGAAATAAGAGAAGTATTACCTCATCTGTTCGGGGTTACTGCCTAGCCAGTTTGTGTCAAATGCACGCCCAGTCACAACCCCCAAGCTGTGATTTGGTTATCAGGGCCGAGGGAAAATAGAGAAATTGTCAGCCAGCTGGTGCATGACATTACGTTTTCATGGTAACAACTGTATTAGTATAACAGGAAATAAGAGAAGGTCTTAACTAATCCGTTCAGGGTAAGTGCGTAGACAGTTTGCGGGAGGTGCACACGAAGTCCCAACCCTCAGGGTATCATTTGGCTATCAGGGCCGCAGGAATATATAGGAGGCGTCAGGCGTTGGGGCGTGACGTTACATTTCATGGTAACAACTGTATTAGTATAAGATAAAATAAGAGAAGGTGCTCCCTAATCGGATCAGGGTAACTGCGTAGACAGTTTGGGGGAAATGCACGCTAATTCCCAACCCTAAAAGGGTCTTTTCGCGATCAGGGCCGCAGGAATATCGAGGAGGTGTTAGGCGTTGGGGCGTGACGTCACGTTGTCATGGTAACAACTGTATTAGTATAATTGGAAATAGGAGAAGGTGTTACCTCATCTATTCGGGGTAACTGTGTAGACAGTTTGCGGGAAATGCACACGAAGTCCCAACCATCAGAGGGTCATTTTGCAATCGAGGCCGCAGGAATATCCAGGAGGTGTTACGGTTTGGGGCGTGACTTCACGTTGTCATTGAAACAACTGTATTAGTATAATAGGAAATAGGAGAAGGTATTACCTCATCTGTTCGTGGCAAATGTGTAGGCAGTTTGCGGCAACTGCCCGCCAAGTCACAAACCTCAGAGGGTCATTTGGCTATCAAGGCCGCCTCCTTCCCTCCTTCCCTCCTTCCCTCCTTCACTCCTTCCCTCCATCCCTCCTTCCCTCCTTCCTTCCCACCTTCCCTCCTTCCCTCCCTCCTTCCCTCCTCCCTCCCTCCTTCCCTCCCTCCCTCCTTCCCTCCTTCCCTCCTTCCCTCCTTCCCTCCTTCCCTCCTTCCTTCCTTCCTTCCCTCCTTCCCTCGTTCCCTCCTTCCCTCCTTCCCTCCTTCCTTCCTTCCCTCCTTCCTTCCTTCCTTCCTTCCATTCATTCATTGTACTCTAAATGTTAAATTTATATTGAGGAATTATTAAGCGATTAGAATTAATCTTTTTAAATACATCCCCTGTGTGTGGGTGTTTTAATTAATTAGTATCAAATTGAAAAATTCAATGCCATGGCCGGGATTTGAACCACGGATCTCCTGGTTTCCGCAATATTAACTTAATGTTACATACTTTTCTATAACCGCTCGTCTCTTAGTGCACGTTTAGTAACTGAAGCTCACTTATGAGAAGATTTAGTAAAACGAAGCTATAGAGACGCTTTGTAGTGACACCAAGGTAAACCGATCGTGGAAAGAGCAGGGAAGACAGGTAGTGGCGGTGTGACGTCAGATCCGCCAGCCCTCACCGCCAAATATGCTCCCGAACGAAAGGCTGGTTAGCGTGTGACGTCACCGCGCTGATTTCTACTGTCCAAGAGAAAGGATGTGTTGGGGCTCCGACAGCGTAGGCAAGACAGGATACATATCGGGTATTAATAATATGTACAACTTACATCTTGTGTGTTGTAATATTAATGTTGGCTGCTTTAATTGCACAATTGGTCACACTTTATAAACAATTATATTTTGGCTCTGTGTTATAAGAAAATATATATAAAACTTCAAAATGTAGTTTACCTGAAGGTCAGTTATGTTATAAAGTAAATAAAATAAAACATAAAGTAACTTTCTCTGCAAATTAGAGGAGATCCTTTCAGAACAAAATTTCGTGGACATTTTCGGACATTTTCTGTTACGTTTTTCTTTAACTAGTTTGTCAATGTCAGGACGTAATGTCTGAAAAATTTGTAGTCGAAGGCTGTATGTTGATTGTGATCCGAAAAGGTACTTCGGGGTTCGGACTTATCTAATTTCATAGCATATGTCGAGCCAAACATACACAATGTCCATGTGGCATGTAAATACAACCTGGTAAATCTGGTTTGGAGGACATTCTTGTAAAAATCAGCCAAGTCCTTCTTGTCTGCATATTTGTCCAATAAATCGTCACATTGTAAATTTAACAGCTCCATTAGGTACGTGGCAGCTACATTGTTGTCATCGAGTGCGCTAGAGCCAACTGAACCCTCAGATTCTGTACTCAAAGCGCCATTTATATACGTAACTTGGTGCTACACGGTTCTTGTCTGACGTCACACGCACTGTAGGCCTCGCTCACAACTGAAATACATTACAACTCTCGAAGCCGTCTTCCTCTGGCATACGCTTTCTCAGTGTCCTCTCCCCCCCCCCCTAAAGGGTGAAATCTCTATACTGCTCTCCTTTAGTAAGTACGTAGTAAAACAAGAAATTAAAGGTCTACAATCATATTTTGTAAAAAAAATATCGAAAGTGGAGAAGGTCCTATGATTGTAACTTAACGGATCCCGACAAAGTGGTATGATTGTTATATTTCGGGCTTCTTGCTGTCTGAGCTTTTAAACTGATATATCTAGGATAAATAGTAACCATGATTTAACATACCGCATTGCGACAAAACCGCTGTTCGTCCTACAAAATGTTACACAAAAAGGGAAAATATTGTATGTGTGTAAACTGAGGCACTTATCTGAGCTTGCTTGAAGCGTTACGAGGTAAATATTGTCACAGATTGTAGTAATTTACTCTTGACTCAAGTAGTAGGTGAGGTCACTCCCTCCCCCTCCTTGCGGACTGGATAAGTGGGTTTTAGCCAAGAGACTCTCTCTCTGTAACTGCGAGCTGATTGAACAACATGTATCTTTAGGCAGCTCCGCATCTGGGCAGGTAAACGGCCATTATGGCCGCTTTTGCAAATCTGTTTGTTGTAGTATATATTCCTGTTAAGTGAATTCCACTTTTAATTAGTTTTACCCTACCCTAATTACAATGAACCATTATAGTAAAGATCCCATCCTCTCGCTAAACCATGTAGTTCTGCTCTGAGTGTTTGCTCCCGAGTGTTCGACCTGACCACGTGTTTCTAAATTATTCAAAGTAAGAATAGGTCGTCACAATATGCAAATAATCCTTTAGAAAACTTGTCCAGTCTTGGATATATCCCGAGATTGAGAGTGAAACATGACTGAGTGGCCTTTGTTTACACAAAAAATTAGAAAATGTCAAGTAGCACTGAGACCATACCAATTTTAAATTCGCTACATAAAACTTCCTAAAAATTCACGTCACGCAGATAACATTCAGATGCATCTGAGCTCCGCTTTCTGACACATATTTTATCTTTTTTCTTTTTTACTTGTTCCATTTGTACCCCGTCTCTAACTCCAACGGTCATATCGGCGGCCGTTCTCCTTTGGAACATACCGAAGGTGTTAACTCAAATTCGTTGGGTTTTAATCATTACATCACGCACACATTCACACTCTCACTCATACTTCCAGACTCTGGGGAAGATGGGGAATTATCTTGGTCTGAGAAACATCCCCACCCCCACCGCCGGGAATCGAACCCGGACCCCTAGCACGGCAGGCAGGTGCTATACCGAATGAGCTACGGGGCCAGCCTTTATCAATCTTATACAATCACCTTCATTGAATTAATAACTCTGGGTAACAAAAAAATAACTTTTGAATGTTTCGTGCACTTTATGAGACAATTCCTACTAATTTTGGGTTCACAAAAACAAATATGACACTGAAATACTTTGATTAGCTCTAGTTTCTATGATTTACACAAGGTGGAACTATTACATATTAACAGATTGAGAGACAACGATCCATTTTAATTACATACATGCTAACAACAATAAAAGTGTATTTGATTTTTTTAACTGGTAGCTACATGCTAAGGGTTCTAAACTGCTGGAAAACTACTTCGCAGATAGTCGTGTCTCAAGAGAATCATGTGGTGGCCTATTGACTTCGTCGTCTTTTAGCTAGCCTCTTGTGATGGAGTTCCGCAGAATCCCTATGCAAAGACCAACAGTAATCCGCAAGCATTACTTAATTCCAACGACCCTGATATCTTTGTTCCATAACAGAAATGTCCTGATGGAATCTCTCCCCATCAGCTCCACAACTAGGAGGGGAAAAGTCTAGGTGGGAGTGGAGAAAATCGATCTTAAGGGACATATTGCATTCAGGATTACGGTATTTTTACAGGAGCACTGTCACCAAATGCTTGTAGTTGTCAACTCTTTTGTTGCCTAGAACTCCATGAACTATATCCTTGAAGGCTTCCCAAGCTTCCTTTTATTTACCGTCCAAAACTTTGTCAAATGCAGGATACTTTACAAGTTCTCTTATTTGTGGTTCAACAAAAATGTCTTCCTTAACCTTTGCATCACTTAATTTCCAAAATTTCTCTCTGAATGTGTTTTGTTATTTGACAGGTGTGCCAACGCCCACAAAAATTCCCCCAAATTTACAATGTCCACTCTAAAAATGAAATGTCACTTTATCTTAAAAACAAGAGCTAATCTATCATTTTTATAGTGTTTTTTTTTTAATTCAGCAGACGGAAACACACGTAAATTCACTATTTTAAGCCCGAAACATTTTCATTGTTTCCCAGTGTAATCTGTATTGTGACTTTGTGGGTTCGTGATATCAAAAGTCCAGGTTACAAACACTAAATATTGCTGTTTATTTCCGTAGAAACACACTTCGGTCAACACCTACAGTGGCAGAATTATGTCACATACACAATACAACTTGCAAGGTCATCGATCTCAAACACAGCTCACACAGTGACGGGTGGCAGCTCCTTTTATAGCTTACTCACCATTCCGGAAATTCGTGGTATGTTCTTAAACAATCAGGACGGCGTTAGAAGAAAGAAGAACTCTCCAAAATTTCGTCGCCTTTCCCCCTACCGTTTCGGCGAGCTTTTATCTCCGCACTGCTCTGACTGTCTCTTTCACCTCGTCCCTCACGCCGTCTCAGCCGCAACAATGCCTTCGCGACAATATTAATATCCTAAACAGAAAACATTTGTTAAGTTATGTAATTTCAAATGCTACTCAACACATTTTGATAAATAATTCTACCAGGCATGGGTCGATACCAGAAGCTTTGATACTCGATTCTGGATACACGATATCGTCCACGATACCGATACTTCGATACGCGATACCGCCATTTCTATTTGTAGTTTCAATACAAATTAGAATGTTGAGAGAACTGTGTAATGCCAATTAAATTAATTAAGTGCACATTTTTAATCAGATAAAACTTCAATTCATCAGTATTCTTATTTATAAACGCTACATTAGACTGAAATAAGACCTGAAGCTTTCCTGGCGACGGATATGCTCACTTTCTTCTCGGGCAACAAGCCAGGTGAAAAGACGATCAGATTTAAACGTTTCGGGAGTGTGCATCTCTCCCATCATCAGGATATTTGGTAAATGTTATAACCACAAAGGAAACACAGGATATAATACCAACAGAAACAAAGACAAAACACTATCGAAATTCGCATTACTGAACAAAAGACTGTTTTCAGTCAATTAAATGCCAGGTCAGGAGATGGCGTGAGTATAGATGATTAATTGGATCAAAGAAACGTAACTAAACTTGAGTATCAAACTGTATTGATTTTTGCTTCTTAAATCGACGAATTTCCATTTTGAAGGCCGGTTTCCAAGAGTAGCTGAACTGAAATCAAGCATCACGACTAAGCGTGCTCCTCTCGGAGGAAATGGCCAAAGCCTCCATAATTTTCCGCTCCCAGTATCTGTTGCATTTTACCAAGATGGTCGTCTCTCGAAAATTGGCTCTATGGTCGTTATCAAAACAATGCTCTGCCAACCCTGACTTCTCAGGTTGCATTTAACGAATGCTCCGTTCATGTTCTATTATTCTGGTAGCGATGTTCCTTCCGGTTTATTCTATATACGTTGTCCCTCATTTACAGCGAATGCGGTACACTCCCGGAACTTGGAAGTCCAGTTTATCTTTCACTGGTCTCAGCAGATATTTTATCTTCGTAGGTGGCTTGTGGATGGTCCTGATGCATCTGGCGAAAATACTGCTGATTCTGCCGCATAGGTTGCCGGTAAACGGGATGCAGGGAGTAGCGCTAGGGTTATCTGACGCTTGCTGTATTACATGTTTCCCTTTCCTAGCTTTGGTGATCGAGGCTACAACGTCATATTCGGAGTAGTCATTTAGACGGAAAGTGAGTCTCAGGTGCTGTAATTCTTGTTTTAAGTGGCTGGGATCAGAGATAGACATTTAAAAGTAAAACAGCCCACTTTTGTAAGTTTTTGTTAAAATAAATATTAGACTATGCACTCTTTTTGACTTAAGTGTATCTCCTTTTCTGTCAGATATCGGTCCTTCTGTGATAAATAGCCCTTCAGAGAAAACTGTTGCATGTGGAATACACATCACTTTGCGGGTAGTTCGGGAGGTCCGTGTTCAATTCCTGTGGTCGACCTACATTACCCATAGGTTTCTCTCGGGGTTTTCCACGTCGCCAGGTGAATGCTGGCTAAGACAATTACTCTCCCGAATTTCCCCTCTCTCCATTTCACCTCTATTATCATTTCATATCGTCTCTCATCTGGTGGTCTCTTTCAGGGTAGAAATGTCCAGTTGTGAATCTCTACGCTGAAGTGGCAGAGAGTCCTCTCCAACGTCGGCGGGAAGTCCTGCTAGGTAATTACGGCTGTGGGTTATATAGTATGCCTTTGCATCCGACGTATGCACCCTTTTTAGACACCTTATACGACGTACGTTACAGGAACACACGTCTTAGTCCCTAGCCGCCAGGTTTTCGCTTACAGGAGCCCCTTAAGAGACATGCTTTTGACATGCCTAGGATATTCCCTAAGGGTGAAAGTTTGTATCTCCCTTGGTTGCGTGCAATAGCTCCCGTAGATCTTCGTATGGCGCTGCATAGCACGTCAACGGCGCCCACGAGTATTATCCGCACCTTATATTTGGAGTTTTTATCGGGGTATAAGGATTTTAACGTAATTTTTTACGGACGGGTCAAAATACTATAGCGGTGTTGGAAGTGCGTGTGTCCATGGAGCCGAACCCTTTACATTTGATGTTCATGGCAGCACTTCCACATACAATGTAGAGCTCTATGCCATTTACCGAGCCATTTTACATTTTCGCTGCAGAAGTTTGGGTAATAGCCTTATCGTGAGTGATTCCCTTAGCGCACTCCACAGCCTGCGTGCACTGTACAACCCCCAGCCTATTGTACGGTGTATCCAGGTCGCCATCCACACCATACACGCCTCAGGCGTTAGCGTAGTGTGCGCATGGGTCCCTCGTCTCGTGGGGTTGCAGGGGAATCAACTTGCGGATTCGGCAGCCAAGACGGCAACAACACAGCCCCAGGTTTTTATCCGACTGGTCTTCACGGAAGATTTTAGCCTTCAGTTGCGGAGCACTGAGTGCTCCTCCTGAGTCACAGAATGGATCCATCTCCGTAGCAACAAACTGAGATCTGTAAAGGCACTTTTGATTCCCTGGGTGACTTCCTTCCGTTCCTCTCGTTGGGAGGAAGTGAGTCTGGCTCGGTTAAGAACTGGTCACTGCTTTTTTACCCATAGTTTTAAATTCATAGGGCACCCTGCTTCAGCTTGCCCACTCTGCGCTGGCGCTCTTTCGGTCCGTCAGGTGCTTTTGAACTGTTTTAACCTTGCGGATCTCCCACAGTCTCTCCAGCTGCCTGCCAGCTTGGCAGATATATTGGCAAGCAGTGGCCATAGTTGTTAAGTTGTTTTAAAAGCAAGTTTTAGAATTTAGAATTCATGCTTTTTATCCCTATTATGCTTTTAGCTTCTTTTAGATCTTGACTACCTTAGCACTTTGTAATTTTATCTGTTATTCTATTTAAAAGGGTTGTTATTTAGGTTCTTTTATCCCGCTTTTAGCATTATTTTGATTTTACGGGCGCTGATGATCACGCTGTCATCTAGAAATGTCGGCGGGAGTCTAGGCGGTGCATGGCAGGATGATATGCTCTGAGTAAACCAATTCCTCCTCCTGTAGGACATTGCCGTTTTCCGAACCCACGTCTCGTAACCCTCATTCTTTCCGAATGACAGCAGTGAAACACGATTATCCACCTCACGATGATGCTACGCGGAGTTATAGCGGAGATCTTGCTTCAATCTCGAGCTGAGTCCTCTCTCAGGGTTACGTGGGTGTGTTGTTAAAGTAAGGATGACATTGGAATCAAAA